>CM055123.1:327046974-327091974 GCA_029206835.1 Rana muscosa | reverse complement strand
ACACGGTCGTTTTTCTTGACCAAGAAAAAAAATGACGGGAAAAACGGCCGTGTGTAGGGGAACAAGCCATTTCTCGTTTTTCCCGCCGATTTTCTCAACAGTGTTTTCACCGTCGAGAAAATCGATCGTGTGTACGCGGCATTAGAACTTCTCTTCACCAAATCTCAATGCTACCAAATCCTGTTCTTTGCTCACAAGGCATCAATTAGCGACAAATACCAAGAGATTCCTTATAAACCTGTGACTGGATGGTGCAATTTTTCTGGGAGGGGCAGCAAACAGTAACACCCCCCCCCGGCGGTCGGTCGGCGGAGGGGTCAGGTGCACTTACCCCATCTATGCAGCATTTCACCGGCAGCTTCTCTTGCTCCTCGGTGACGGCCAATTGGGATTCTTCTATTATCGACAAATTGGATTTTGATTGGCTGGACTGAGGATCAGTGTTACAACAGCGAATATTCATTTGCTGTTGTAACACTTGGATGGGCTCATGGTGCAATGCTCTGCGCTCTGAGCTCACCCTATTATACAGCCTATTAGAGCCTATGGCTCTAATCGGGTGCTTCAAAAAAACACTTCCCTGCCACTGGAATTCAGGTGCCCGGCATCCTGAAAGGGACTGGACACCTAAATTGGGGGGTGGCTGCGGCAGCAATGGTTAGACTCTATTCGTTCATGCTATGCATAAATCTATACATTATTCATATAGGGGGGCGAGAGAAGAGAGGGGGCGGAGCCCGGGCACCCCTAATGGACGGGGCCCGCCACTGGAACCAATTATGTGATGCTAAATAATTGGTATGGAATTCGTTAATGGTAACAAAAGCAGTGAATTAGACACCCCAGCAATAATAGATCCCTCAGCAACAGCAGACCCCCTGCAACTATAGACTCCCACCAGCAACAATACCGTAGATATCCCAGCAGCCAGCATCAATAGACCGTCCAGCAGCCAGCATCAATAGACCGTCCAGCAGCCAGCATCAATAGACCGTCCAGCAGCCAGCATCAATAGACCGTCCAGCAGCCAGCATCAATAGACCGTCCAGCAGCCAGCATCAATAGACCGTCCAGCAGCCAGCATCAATAGACCGTCCAGCAGCCAGCATCAATAGACCGTCCAGTGGCCAGCATCAATAGACCGTCCAGCAGCCAGCATCAATAGACCGTCCAGCAGCCAGCATCAATAGACCGTCCAGCGGCCAGCATCAATAGACCGTCCAGCAGCCAGCATCAATAGACCGTCCAGTGGCCAGCATCAATAGACCGTCCAGCAGCCAGCATCAATAGACCGTCCAGTGGCCAGCATCAATAGACCGTCCAGCAGCCAGCATCAATAGACCGTCCAGCGGCCAGCATCAATAGACCGTCCAGCATCAATAGACCGTCCAGCAGCCAGCATCAATAGACCGCCCAGCAGCCAGCATCAATAGACCGTCCAGCAGCCAGCATCAATAGACCGTCCAGCAGCCAGCATCAATAGACCGCCCAGCAGCCAGCATCAATAGACCATCCAGCAGCCAGCATCAATAGACCGTCCAGCAGCCAGCATCAATAGACCGTCCAGCAGCCAGCATCAATAGACCGTCCAGCAGCCAGCATCAATAGACCGTCCAGCAGCCAGCATCAATAGACCGTCCAGCAGCCAGCATCAATAGACCGTCCAGCAGCCAGCATCAATAGACCGTCCAGCAGCCAGCATCAATAGACCGTCCAGCAGCCAGCATCAATAGACCGTCCAGCAGCCAGCATCAATAGACCGTCCAGCAGCCAGCAACAATAGACCGTCCAGCATCAATAGACCGCCCAGCAGCCAGCATCAATGCTCTTCACAATTCATCTACCACTGGTTACACACAACACCGCCTGTTCTAGCAATTTTGCCTGTGTGCATGCACCCACTGGCTCAGCCTTTTATATTATCATCATTGTTCATGGATGTACCATATATGCTATGTATTTTCAATTGTTGCACCTATGTTGTTCTACATGGGCCACTATGCCTGGTGACGCACAATTATTGTTGTCTCCGCTTTGTTTTTACACCATCTGTTACCAATAAATTGTTTGTTATCTGTGCATTTTTTGTGAATATTTGCCCAACTCCAGTACCTCACTCAAAGTCCCAGGGCGACTTGCACTTGTGTGCTTCTTGTTCTCTTTTAGGGATGGAGGTGCCTGAGTGGTTGCATCAGACCAGACCCCCCTCTCTCTCCTTTACCGGGTGGCAGACACCCATTTAGCCCCTTTTTCTGGTCTGCTGCAACCGGGGTTATTATTCACCCTTACATCCATTCCATTGCTATCTTTTCTCTTAGGCCAGTGTGTCAGCGCTTTGGTATTCTGGGGTCTATCTATCTGGCTGGGCACACATGCCTTTGGTTGGCTCTCCCTGATGGTGGCGTCCTTCATCCAGCTCAGGGGCTGCGATGCACTAAAAGGAGATACTTCTGATCTCCCGCTGTCCACGCCTGTCCACCCGGATGGGCGTGGCCACCAGTGCATCGGTGCCATGTCGAGTACGCCCACACACTGACGTCTCCGACGTCAGCTGTATGTCAGGACGTCTTTGAATCCCTTGGATGGTGGGGCAGGTTGTGCGCAGCCGCACACCCCCTTCACGGCTGACGTCTTCCTGACGTCAGCACGGTACCATCAGGACATGATGCTGGGGGCGGAGCTCTCGGGTCCCCATGGGTACATCTGGATGTCCGGCACAGCTGGGACTGTATTTGCGGTCTGGTGATCGGGCTTGGTGGTCGCAAATGGTGGAAGTGCAGTAACTTCTTGTGCAACTCATGCATTCTGTCAAGGTAAACCTCCTAGTCTTATACCTACATGTATGGATGTATTACTTACCAACACACATTATAGTTGAGGTATTCTTTGAGTACCTACCTACCCTATTACCACTCTGGCTATCTCATATTATTCCTGTTGCCTATACATCTCCCCTCTCCTTCTTGGCCCATATTGACATATGCTGTATCCAGTTCAACCACATTCTCTTCAACACAACAGTACTCTGCATACATCTATACAACACAGCAAGGTTAGCTTATTATATGCTTCCTGCACTGCGCATGCAATCATATGCTTTGATCATAACTAGTACATGTCACTACAGTGTTGCCATATGTGCATTGTCAAACTTTTCTTTGATACTTTCAATTGGGCCTTTGGGGCGAGTGCAACTACACCTTTTACAATTCCTGCATTCCTTTAAGGTTAACTTCCTAGTCCTATACCAACATGCATGGGTGTATTTCTTATTAATACATATTATAGTTGAGGTATTTTCTGACCACATACCTGCAATACCACTCGGGTTATCTCACATCATTCCTGTTGCCTGCACCCTTCCCCCTCCCTTTTGGCCCATATTTACACGTCATCTAGTTTAACCATACTTTTTCAACACCACAGCACATTGTATACATCTATACAACCCAGCAAGGTTAGCTTATCATATGCTACCTGCACTGCTTATGCAATCATATGTGTAGCGGGTGGTCATATTTAGGGGAGGCATCTGGGTGGTACCAGGCTCAGATGCAACAATTGTTAGGATTCCTGGACCAATTTATGTCAGTGGAGGATATCTATGGTGTCTAGTTCCCTGCGGCCTATAGGTGGCACTGTTGCCATAGGCTGGGGTGGAACCACCATTGGAGGGCTGTGCCCTTTGTGTCCTCTCGCGGCAGTAGTACAGCGGGGCGGGGGAACCCGCTGTGCATGCTGGGAGAGGGTATAAGGGGGCAGACATCTTCCGCACGAGGTCCGCGCCCAGGCACCTTCAGCCTGGGTGCATGTGCGTGGAGTCTCCGGTGTCCTCCGGTGTTGGACACCCGAATCTGGGACAAGGAGGCCAGGGAGGTGACCCTTCCGAAGACCCAGTGCAGCATTTGCTGGTGACGGCGGGGCCTCTGGTAACTGTCCGGATAGATGTCCTCTCTCTGACTGGGGCCATTTCCTACAGAAGGTAGTCCACGTTCTCATGGTCTGTGGCAGAGGCCTTATTCATCTGGTCTGTGGCAGAGACCCCCTCACGGTCGGTGGCAGCGACTGTGTGCCAAGCCTGTTCACGCTATAATGGAACAGGAGAAAACCCAAGTTCAAGTTTGTGCCTGGACCTCCTCCCCACTGTGTTCTGTTCTATGTCTGACCAGTCGCTCTTAAAGGACTATTTATTGCTCTGAAGAATAAATAAGTGTTGGACTTTCAGTGGTGTGGAACTTGACTTTCTGGGAGTTAAAGGGTCATTCTCAAGGGAAGTTTTAGCTCTGGACAGGGACACAGACCCGAAGGTAAAAGGTTATAACTCACACCTCTGCATATAAGAGGATACGAGCTGGTGGTGCGTCACACTCTCCTCCCTGGTCCCCTAGACGAGAGCCATTGATCGAGAAGAGAAGGAGGGAGTGAGAGGTGAGGTCGCTACATATGCTTTGATCACAATCAGTCTATGTTGCTACAGTGTTGTCACATGTGCATTGTCACACCTTTCTCAGATACTCTCTCTTGGGCCTCAGCGATCACTGGACAGACACCTTCCCACAGACTGTGCGGTGCATCTGGACTCCCGTGGGTGGCACCTTGTAGCTTTGCTCCCTCAGCTCCCGAACTGGATGTCTCATATGCTGCCCTTTTGGCGACCAGCGACTGGCAACTCAGCCCATGGTAGTGGTGAGTACGGGGTCGCTTGTACCCTTCTGATCCCTTATACCCACCACTTTCCCTAGCCCCCCATTACTAGTAATAGACACCCATTGTACTTATCTCCCTACAGATACAACAACCATGCATCAGCACCTGAGGAAGCGAGTGGTATCTCGCGAAACGCGTAGGGCACTAATGATGCGTTTTGTATACCTGCCATTGTTGAGGACTCTGCTCTTCACAATTCATCTACCACTGGTTACACACAACACAGCCTGTTCTAGCAATTTTGCCTGTGTGCATGCACCCACTGGCTCAGCCTTTTATACCATTATCATTGTTCATGGATGTATCATATATGCTGTGTATTTTCAATTGTTGCACCTATGTTGTTCTACATGGGCCACTATGCCTGGTGACGCACAATTATTGTTGTCTCCACTTTGTTTTTACACCATCTGTTACCAATAAATTGTTTGTTATCTGTGCATTTTTTTGTGAATATTTGCCCAACTCCAGTACCTCACTCAAAGTCCCAGGGCGACTTGCACTTGTGTGCTTCTTTTGTCCAGCAGCCAGCAACAATAGACCATCCAGCAGCCAGCATCAATAGAGACCGTCCAGCAGCCAGCAACAATAGATCCTTTGCTCAACAGAAGATCTCTACCTGCAACAATTGACCCCCTAGTAACATAAGACCCTTTTCCACCTACAGCAATAGATCCCCACCAGCAACAATAGACCTCCCCAGTAGTGATGAGCCGAACACCCCCGGGTTCGGTTCGCACCAGAACCCGCGAACGGACCGAAAGTTCGCACGAACTTTAGAACCCTATTAGTTACAATGGATGCGAACGTTCGAATTCTAAAGTGCTAATTATAACGACTATTATGCATGTTATTGTCCTAAAAAGGGTTTGGGAACCCGGGTTCTGCACCAGGGGACATGTATCAATGCAAAAAGAAGTTTTAAAAACGGCTGTTTTTCTGGAGCAGTCATTTTAATGATACATAAAGTGAAAAAAAAAAGTCAAATATTCCTTTAAATATTGTACCTGGGGGGTGTCTAAAGTATGCCTGTAAAGTGCCACGTGTTTCCCGTGTTTAGAACTGTCCCTGCACAAAATGACATTTCTAAAGGAAAAAAAGCCATTTAAAACTGCTTGCGGCTTTAATGTAATGTCTGGTCCCGGTAATATGGATGAAAATCTTTAAGAAAAATGGCATAGCTACCCCATCACCCCCCCCCCCCCCCACCACAGCCCATTACCAGCCCCTTTGGGTCTTGTATAGATATTAAGGGGAACACCGCACACAAAATAAAAAAGGCCCTATATACTCTGAACAGCCGTATACAGGCGGTGCATACAAGACAGGGACTGTAGGTTTGTTCTTATGTAGAATCTGTTTGTAATTTTGAACAGGTATATTTTTTAAGTGTAGCTCCAGCCCAAAAATCTATTTTTAAGCTTTTTGGAAAACATAGGTAAGGGTTATCACCCCTGTCACATTTGTTTTGCTGTCTGTGCTCCTGTTCAGAACATTTCACCTCACTTTCCGTCCCAATGACAACTGTTTTTTGAAAATTTGGGGTTTTTATTGAAACAAGGATTGGTGATAAAGCATCAGTAGAGAGGAGACACTTTTTTTCCCATATTAACTCTTACAGGAGAGAATTTGTCTTCCTAGGGGTAGATTTCCTCTCACTTCCTGTTGTATCCTTCCGTTTGCAAGGAGGAGTCGTTTGTAAGTTGGATGTTTGAAAGTAGGGACCTGCCGTATATACTCTGCTGAAATTTGCCCCTTACATGTTGGTGTTGCCACAACACTGTGAGCCCTCACAGTTACTCTTGGTGGGCACATGAATGGGCCCTGCTGTGAATTATTAGATCAAGAATTGTAATTGCATGCCCCTGTTGAACAGGGGCTGAAAAATTGGGCCTTTGGTGGTGGTGGTGGTGGTGGTGGTGTTGACACAACACTGTAAGGCCTCACAGTTAGTCTTGGTGGGCGCAGGAATGGGCCCTGCTGTGAATTATTAGATCAAGAATTGTAATTACATGCCCCTGTTAAACAGGGGCAGAAAAATTGGGCCTTAGGCACTGGTGCCACAACACTGCAACCCCTCACAGATACTGTGCTTGGAGCACAGCAATGAGCCCTGTTGCAAAGTATTGCATCAAAAATTGTAATTACACGCCCCTGTTAAACAGGGGCTGAAAAATTGGGCCTAAGCCACTGGTGCTGGTGCCACGACACTGCAACCTCTCCCAGATACTCAAGTTGGAGTGCAGGAATGAGCTCTGCTGCAAAGCATTGCATAAAAAATTGTAATAACACGCCCCTGTTAAACAGGGGCTGAAAAATTGGGCCTTAGCCACTGGTGGCGGCACCCAGAAACAAAAATGTTCTTCCAAGCTATCATCATCAATCGGATCATTGAGGAGGAGGAGGATAGTCAGTCAACATAACAGGACAGTCTCTCAGCATCAGCATCAGTCTTGAAGGGATGTGACATTTGAAAATAAATTAGTCTGTTATATCAGCTTCAGGTGTTTGGTAGCTGGTGGTGATCCAAGACTGGTTCATCTTTATGAAGGTCAGTCGATCAACACAGTCGGTGGACAGGCGCACCCTGTGATCCGTGACAAATCCTCCAGCAGCACTGAATGTGCGTTCTGAAAGAACGCTGGATGCAGGACAGGCCAGTAGCTCAATTGCATACCGTGCAAGCTCTGGCCAGTGATCCATCCTCAAGACCCAGTAAGCCAAAGGATTTTCGGTGGGGAAGGTGTCCAAGTCTGACCTTGCCCCTAGGTATTCCTGCACTATGTATATCAGACGCTGGCGATGGTTGCTGGAACTGATCATACCTTGGGGCTGCGGACTAAAGAATTGTCTGAACGCATCGGTCAGACGGCCACCTTCCCCACCGCTCCTTCTTTGACTGACCGAAGCCTCAGCAACTCGTTGTCCAGGACCAGGAGTTTGTAACCTCCCAGTCTCTGGGAACGTGTTGCACAGACCTTTCTGCAAGGCCTCCCGGAGTTGTCTCATCCTCTGCTCCCTCTGCGAAGGTAAGATAAGGTCCGCAACCTTATCCTTGTACCGTGGATCAAGGAGAGTGGCCAGCCAGTAATGGTCCCTCTCCTTGATCCGAAGAATACGAGGATCCTTCCGCAGACTTTGCAGGATCAGGGAAGCCATGCAGCGTAGGTTAGCTGAGGCATTCGGTCCGGAGTCCTCTGGGTCACTAAGGACGACATGATCCGCAGCCACCTCCTCCCAGCCACGTACAAGTCCACTGGTTTCTTGGGACTGTAAATCATCCCTAAAAGACTGCTGCTGATGATGCTGAGTGCCAGGCTCCACCTCCATGCTGACACAATCCTCCTTCTCCTCCTCCTCATCTTCTTCCTGTGCGATGGGTGGGACAGAAGGAACACTGTCTGGGTAAAGGGGGCCTTGAGAGGCAAGGAAGTCCTCCTCTTCCTGCCTCTGTTCTGCCTCAAGTGCCCTGTCCATTATTCCACGCAGCGTATGTTCCAACAGGTGGACAAGAGGTACAGTGTCACTGATGCATGCACTGTCACTGCTCACCATCCTCGTGGCCTCCTCAAATGGTGCCAGGACAGTGCATGCATCCCTGATCATGCCCCACTGGCGGGGTGAAAAAAACCCGAACTCCCCTGACCCTGTCCTGGTGCCGTAGTCGCACAGGTACTCATTGATGGCCCTCTGCTGCGTGTAGAGCCGCTGCAGCATGGCCAACGTTGAGTTCCACCTGGTGGGCATGTCACATATAAGGCGGTTCTTGGGCAGGTTCAACTCCTTTTGCAGCTCAGCCAGGCGAGCACTGGCATTATAAGATCTGCCGAAATGCACACAGACTTTCCTGGCCTGCCTCAGGACATCCTGTAAGCCCGGGTACCTGCCCAAGAACCGCTGCACCACCAGGTTAAGGACGTGAGCCACACAGGGCACATGGGTCAGTTGTCCCTGTCGGAGAGCGGAGAGGAGGTTGGTGCCATTGTCGCAAACTACCATTCCTGGCTTAAGCTGGCGTGGCGTCAACCACCTCTCGGCCTGCCCCTGCAGAGCAGACAGAACCTCTGCCCCAGTGTGAATCCTGTCCCCCAAACACACCAGCGCAAGCACGGCATGGCATCTTTTTGCCTGCGTACTTGCGTAGCCCCTTGAACGCCTACGGAGCACCGCTGGTTCCGAGGACAAAGCACAGGAAGAGGCCACGGAGGAAGAAGAGGAGGGGGTGGAGGACAGAGGTGTGTCACAACCAGTAGTAGCATTTTGGAGGCGTGGCGGTGGAACAACCTCCAACACTACTGCACCTTGTCCTGCATCCTTCCCAGCTGCCAAAAGAGTGACCCAATGGGCCGTGAAAAAAAGGTAACGTCCCTGTCCATGCCTGCTGGACCATGAGTCAGCGGTAATATGCACCTTACCGCTGACCGCCCTGTCCAGCAAGGCCAAGACATTGCCTTCCACATGCCGGTAGAGAGCCGGAATCGCCTTCCGTGAGAAAAAGTGGCGCTTGGGAACCTGCCACTGAGGAACCGCACATTGCACAAACTCACGGAAGGGGGCCGAGTCTACCAACTGAAAAGGCAGCAGTTGAAGCGCTAGCAATTTAGTCAAGCTAGCATTCAACCACTGGGCATGTGGATGGCTGGGAGTGAACTTCTTTCGACGGTCCAGCAGCTGGGGCAGGGAAATTTGCCTGCTAGAATCGGACGTCGGTGTACTGCTAGCAGAGTGCCCGCAAGTACTTGGCTGTGACACACCTAATTCTACACCTTCATTCCTCTCAGAGCAGGTTTCAGAGAGGACTGAAGGTATAGTGGGGTTGGAGATCCCAGCTGATGCGGTGCAAGGAGAGGTCCGCTTTGTTCTTTGGTGTGGGTCTTTAAGGTAGGCTTGCCAACGAGCTGCATGGCAGGTCAACATATGTCTGGTCAAGCATGTGGTGCCCAAGCGGGTGATGTTTTGGCCACGCGATATACGCTTGAGACATATGTTGCAAACAGCAGCTGTGCGATCTGATGCACTCGACTCAAAAAAGGCCCACACCAAAGAACTTTTTGAATAACGGGCAGAGGCAGCGCCCTGCACAGGCGGAGCTCTGCGGTGTGATTCCGTCGGTGTGCTGCCCTTACGCTGGCCCCCCGAGGGCATCCTGCCTCGTTGGAGATGTGCCTCCTCCTCATCCTCCTCCTCCTCCTCCTCTCTCTTATTAGGCACCCATGTGGAGTCAGTGACCTCATCATCCCCTCCCTCCTCATCACTGGAGCCAATCTGGCAGTATGCTGCAGCTGCTGGAACATGACAGCCGGATTGGTGTCCTTCTTGAGCATCCCCTCTCTCTGCTCTCACGCTACTGCCTTCCTCTAGCTGGGTATCATCATCAGACCCTTCGAAACGCTGGGCATCCTCCTGGAGCATGTACCCAACACTGTGCTCAAACAGTTCGGGGGACTCCTCAGGAGGACATGGTTGGTCTAGGGAAAGAGTGACTGATGATGACATTGATACCAGGGAAGAGGACGCTTTGGCAGCTGCTTTGTCAGTATCCTGAGCCTGGGTGAGAGAGGATGAGGAGGGCTTGGTCATCCACTCTACCAAGTCTTCGGCATGATGCGGCTCAACACGTCCAGCTGCCGAAAAGAAGGACAAGCGTGTCCCATGGCCACGTGCTGATGGCGATGCACCGCGTCCACGACCAGCACTGTTGTCTCTAGACACAGAGCCTGCTTGCCCTCTTTTATTGGCTCCTGACTGTCTGCCTCTCCTTGTTTGCCTTCCAGACATTCTAATGGCCTGCAGGGAAATGGGAAAAGCAGCAATACAGGCTAACTTCAGGTGTAATATGGTCAGGAGGCACACTCCGCCCGTTGTAAGTGCCGCAAAATCCTGTTGGTGTAACACACCAGGAAAAAGCAGCAATACAGGCTAACTTCAGGTGTATAATGTGCAGGAGGCTTAGCAACAATGACACTGACACTGTCCCCTGCCTATCCTTCTCTCTCCCTACACACAAGGTTTAGCAAAGAATATGACACTGACACTCTCCCTGCCTATCCTTCTCTCTCCCTACACACAAGGTTTAGCAAAGAATATGACACTGACACTGTCCCTGCCTATCCTTCACTTTCCCTGCTCCGGAACACACTACACGAGGCCGCCGCGCTGGCGGCCTTTTATAGTGTGGGGCGTGTACTAAACCCCCTCAGCTATAATTGGCCACAGGCATCCTGCCTGTGGCCAATCATTGCTCTCCTCGCTGCCGGCGCTGTGAGTGGCCAAGCATGCAGGGTCACAGTGCATGCTTGGCCAATCACAGCGCCGGGATTACACTGCGATGGCGCAGTGTATTGTGGGCCGTTTGCGTCACTCGAACACCGAGCTCATCCCTACTCCCCAGCAATAATAGACCTTCTGCAACATTAGAACCCCCAGGGACAAAAGATTCACCAGCAGCCAGCATCAGTTGACCTTCCAGTACATCCCAGCACCACATTAAAGGGGTTGTAAACCTTCGTGTTTTTTCACCTTTATGCATCCTATGCATTAAGGTGAAAAAACCCCTTGCAGTCATCTCTTTCACATCTTTTGGGAGTGCGCTCTACTGGCCTTGTTTTGAAGACATCATACTGACACCGTTTAGCGCCTACAGATCGTCTTCATGTATGACCAACCCAAAGCCCTAGTCCTGCACATCGCACCTCTGTCCAGTCGCAGATACAGTGGAACCTCGGATTGGGAGTAACGCGGTTATTGAGCATTTCGCAATACAGGCACTGTATTTTTAAAAATCCTAACTCGGTTTGCGAGTGTTGTCTCACAAAACCAGGAGGATTCAAGCCAAAGCGGTGTGCAGTACTGCGTTTGGCCTGAGGTGGGAGGCGCCGGAGCCGTTCGGAAATGCTCGTAAAGACTCAGAAATACTCCGTTCCCAAGGTTTGCAGAGGTCAGCTGAGCTGTCCTCGGGCCTTTCCATGTGTTTCCGAGGCTCTCAAGCGCCCCCCCCCACCTCTGGCCACATGCGGTATTGCATGCCATTGAGGTCAAAGCGGAACAAATTATTTTAGTTTCCATTGACTTCTCTGGGGAAACTCGCATTGATATGCGAGTGCTTTGGATTACGAGCATTCTCCTGGAACGAATTATGCTCGTAATCCAAGGTTCCTCTGTATAAGAGATTGCCACCGATACATTTTACCAGTGCAGTGAAAGCTTGCATTCCGAGTATGTGGAAACAAACAAACCCACCGCCTATAGGACAATAGTCCACTAGGGGGAATGACAACCTCACTGCCTCCTTAGAAGGCAAATCTGACGGCTTCATCCACACACGGTGTCATTGTGCACAGTTCACCCGACCACAAAATATCTTTCACATGCTTTAGATTCTTTTATGTAATGGGCCCAGGATGCAGACCACAGCCCATAGTCACTGACCCCTCTCCTTCCTTTTTAAGGCCTCTCTCCTTCTCACCCCCATTCCTTCACTGTCCATTCACACCAGATGGGGTGGGACTGTGTTGGGGGGGCTTTTCCAGCGCAGGCCCACTGCAAGACCAGACAAAATGCCTTGTCTCTGGTGTGGCCGGTTCACACCACTGTGTTGTGATGGTGCTACACTGTCTTGCTGAGGGTTGGGAAGGCAGAGAGTCTGCAGTATCAAGTGCCCCCTGGGGGTGGCGCCTCTGCGGTGCCGGAGCAGCACTATGGTTTTGGGACCTCACTATGTTAAACTGCACCAGGTCACAACACCTAAGCCTATTTTATTTACGTTGCCTCGTGGGCTGGGACAATATATGTTACCGGACCGCAAGGCCTACTCATTGTCTATCTACATTGGCACATTATTTGTTCTCACTGCCTGACACTTTCTTTTCTGTGTCACCTTACACTCAGGGATTGTAGGGTGTGGGTCTTCGGGCCTACCCTGAAGTCTAGAGGGGATGTTTGGACATTAGGTTCTTTAATCCCCCTCTCTTCAGGAGAACCCCCCACCCAGTACTTGTCAGTCAGCTTTGTCTGATCACAAGGAGAGGGGTCTGCCAGGCCCTTTGGCTCGGTGTACCAAAGTGTGCCTTACCACCGTCAGGGGCTCGGAGAGAGGTCCTGCCTCTTCCCTCTTCAGTATGGGGTATTATATATTAGTATGGGGTATTATATATTGGTATGGGGTATTATATATTGATATGGGGTATTGTGTATTAGTATGGGGTATTGTGTATTAGTATGGGGTATTGTGTATTGGTATGGGGTATTGTGTATTGGTATGGAGTATTATATATTGATATGGGGTATTGTGTATCAGTATGGGGTATTATATATTGGTATGGGGTATTATATATTGATATGGGGTATTGTGTATCAGTATGGGGTATTGTGTATCAGTATGGGGTATTATATATTGGTATGGGGTATTATATATTGGTATGGGGTATCGTGTATTAGTATGGGGTATTGTGTATTAGTATGGGGTATTGTGTATTGGAATGGGGTATTGTGTATTGGTATGGGGTATTATATATTGGTATGGGGTATTATATATTAGTATGGAGTATTATATATTAGTATGGAGTATTATATATTGGTATGGGGTATTATGTATTGGTTTGGGGTATTATATATTGGTATGGGGTATTATATATTAGTATGGAGTATTATATATTAGTATGGGGTATTGTGTATTAGTATGGGGTATTGTGTATTGGTATGGGGTATTATATATTGGTATGGAGTATTATATATTGGTATGGGGTGTTGTGTATTAGTATGGGGTATTGTGTATTAGTATGGGGTATTATATATTAGTATGGAGTATTATATATTGGTATGGGGTATTATATATTGATATGGGGTATTGTGTATTAGTATGGGGTATTGTGTATTAGTATGGGGTATTGTGTATTGGTATGGGGTATTGTGTATTGGTATGGAGTATTATATATTGATATGGGGTATTGTGTATCAGTATGGGGTATTAAAAATTGGTATGGGGTATTATATATTGATATGGGGTATTGTGTATCAGTATGGGGTATTGTGTATCAGTATGGGGTATTATATATTGGTATGGGGTATTATATATTGGTATGGGGTATTATATATTGGTATGGGGTATCGTGTATTAGTATGGGGTATTGTGTATTAGTATGGGGTATTGTGTATTGGAATGGGGTATTGTGTATTGGTATGGGGTATTATATATTGGTATGGGGTATTATATATTAGTATGGAGTATTATATATTAGTATGGAGTATTATATATTGGTATGGGGTATTATGTATTGGTTTGGGGTATTATATATTGGTATGGGGTATTATATATTAGTATGGAGTATTATATATTAGTATGGGGTATTGTGTATTAGTATGGGGTATTGTGTATTGGTATGGGGTATTATATATTGGTATGGAGTATTATATATTGGTATGGGGTGTTGTGTATTAGTATGGGGTATTGTGTATTAGTATGGGGTATTATATATTAGTATGGAGTATTATATATTGGTATGGGGTGTGGTATGTGTGAGACTGAAGATAAGATTAGGGAGGTATGTAGAAGTGACGTACCTGGGTGGGCGGGGACACAACCTCTATAGATAATATTATGGAGAGTCTCTGGGGAGGAGGCAATGGCCGCCTCTGTGGTAGTGCAAGCATTGGCGGAGACTGGATCTAACCAATCACAGATCTGGACTAGTCAAGAGGCCAAATAGTATGAATAAAAATGAGGAAATGCCAAGCCAGCCTTGTGTGTTGGGAGTGGCTATCCTAGGAGTGCGGGGCCATTCCATAGAAACGCCAGGCATATGGTGTCAATGCGTTTAATAATTTATTTAGGTATTCTGCATGGGGGATGGGCCATGACAACTTGGGAAGGTCGATGATTTTAATAATATTAGGTCTAGAGGTTGGTCCATCCATCACCTAGTTGGAAGTTGTAGTTGAGACAATAAAGCACATGGATTAATGTGTATAACACTTTCCCCTGTAGACTCGATACACTTAGAAGGTGAGGCAGATATCTTGGAGATGGCGTTGGCCGGGAATTGAACCCAGGTCATCTGCTTAGAAAGCAGCTATGCTCACCACTGCACCACCAACGCAAAGGTAGTATGTCTTTTCTAATGTGGGAGGAAACCGGAGAACCCGGAGGAAACCCACGCAAGCACAGGGAGAACATGTGAACTCCATGCAGATAGTGTCCTTGTCAGGATTTGAACCAAGGACCCCAGTGCTGCAAGGCTCATCACTAAGCCTCTGTGCTGCCCATATGCGGCCTCTGTTCTGAGCGGGTTCCGATCCAACACACGCCTCAAAAGCCTACCAGCCTCTAAACTTCACAATATAATCAACTACTTAATGTCGATTGACAATACATCGATCAAACATAATCAAACACCTGTAAAAAAGTGCCTGAGATGTTGGTGGTAAACAGCCTGCTAGGCCCGAAGTGTAAATATAGACATTAAGCTTTAAGGTTAATCAAAAATATCACATTCTAAAGGGAAAGGTAGAACAAGGGGGAGGGGGAGCATGGAAGAGGGAGAGAGGGAGAAAAGGAGGGGGGAGGAAGGGAAAGTTGTGGAAAAGGAAGGGGTGTGGGGGTTCCCCCCAACCCTCACCCCCCTTCTTTCCTCCAACCTCCCTTTCCCACCCCCCTCCTTTCCTCCCTCTCTCCCTCTTCCATGCTCCCCCTTGTTCTATCTTTCTCTTTAGAATGTGATATTTTTGATTAACCTTAAATTTTCTGCAGAAGCTGCAGAAAGGAAAATAGAGGGCTGATGGGTAGACCCTCCGGTTGCTGGAGTGGCTGCCGCCACCAGTTTAGGGACCTATGTTGGTACAGCCGTACCTGGTCCCTGGGAGGGTCCCGACGCTAGGATGGACAGTAAATGTACTCCTTCGTGGCCTAGTGTCGGCACCCATTGATGGGGTCATGTATTTGGTTGGAAGGATCTCATCACTCCATGGCCTAGTGTTATTCCTGGTAGGTGCGACGCTGGGAATGGGAATGTCAATCATTTTTGCTTGATGGTGGAATGATGACATCACTCGGTGGGATGATGTCACTCTTTCGTGGGACGATATTCCTGTGCCTAACCTACATTTTTTGTTGGAGCTCCTTTATTTGCTGGCTTAGCCTAGCACTAAGGGGAGCTCGAGCAGGTGCAACTCTGGAAATGGGAAAGGCAGTCTCCTCCATGGTGCTCTCTGCATTTTTGCTTGATGTTGGAATGATGACATCACTCGGTGTGAGGATTTCACTCTTTTGCGGGACGATATTCTTGTGCCTGGCCTCCTTTTTTTTGTTGGAGCTCCTTTATTAGCTGGCTTAGCCTAGGGCTAAAGAAAGCTCGAGGAGGTGCAACTCTGGAAACAGGAACGTCTGTCTCTTCCATAGCGTTGTTCACATTTTCTCTTGTAGGAACGATGTCATCGCTTGTTGGGAATATGCTGGTATCCCTAAACACTTTGGTTGGCCTACGCTTCTTCACTGGCCGGCATAAATCCCGTAGGTGAGCACGGATGTGATCCCTAGAAGGTGCGACTCTGGGAATAGGAAAGTCGGTCTCCTCCATGGTGCTCTCTGCATTTACACTTAATGGTGAAATGGTGTCCTCACTTTCTGGTATAATGACGTCACTTGTAGGTGAAATGGTGTCATCACTTTCTGGTATGATGACGTCACTTGTAGGTGAAATGGTGTCATCACTTTCTGGTATAATGACGTCACTTGTTGGTGAAATGGTGTCATCACTTTCTGGTATGATGACGTCACTTGTTGGTGAAATGGTGTCATCACTTTCTGGTATGATGACGTCACTTGTAGGTGAAATGGTGTCATCACTTTCTGGTATGATGACGTCACTTGTAGGTGAAATGGTGTCATCATTTTCTGGTATGATGACGTCACTTGTAGGTGAAATGGTGTCATCACTTTCTGGTATGATGACGTCACTTGTAGGTGAAATGGTGTCATCATTTTCTGGTATGATGACGTCACTTGTAGGTGAAATGGTGTCATCACTTTCTGGTATAATGACGTCACTTGTTGGTGAAATGGTGTCATCACTTTCTGGTATGATGACGTCACTTGTAGGTGAAATGGTGTCATCACTTTCTGGTATGATGACGTCACTTGTAGGTGAAATGGTGTCATCACTTTCTGGTATGATGACGTCACTTGTAGGTGAAATGGTGTCATCATTTTCTGGTATGATGACGTCACTTGTAGGTGAAATGGTGTCATCACTTTCTGGTATGATGACGTCACTTGTAGGTGAAATGGTGTCATCACTTTCTGGTATGATGACGTCACTTGTTGGTGAAATGGTGTCATCACTTTCTGGTATGATGACGTCACTTGTAGGTGAAATGGTGTCATCACTTTCTGGTATGATGACGTCACTTGTAGGTGAAATGGTGTCATCACTTTCTGGTATAATGACGTCACTTGTAGGTGAAATGGTGTCATCACTTTCTGGTATGATGACTTCACTTGTTGGTGAAATGGTGTCATCACTTTCTGGTATGATGACGTCACTTGTTGGTGAAATGGTGTCATCACTTTCTGGTATGATGACGTCACTTGTAGGTGAAATGGTGTCATCACTTTCTGGTATAATGACGTCACTTGTTGGTGAAATGGTGTCATCACTTTCTGGTATAATGACGTCACTTGTTGGTGAAATGGTGTCATCACTTTCTGGTATGATGACGTCACTTGTAGGTGAAATGGTGTCATCACTTTCTGGTATAATGACGTCACTTGTAGGTGAAATGGTGTCATCACTTTCTGGTATGATGACGTCACTTGTTGGTGAAATGGTGTCATCACTTTCTGGTATGATGACGTCACTTGTAGGTGAAATGGTGTCATCACTTTCTGGTATGATGACGTCACTTGTTGGTGAAATGGTGTCATCACTTTCTGGTATGATGACGTCACTTGTTGGTGGGGTGATGTTGCTACTTGTTGGTCGGAACAGTCGGTAGAATGGCTTGAAATATATTAGGAGCAGCACCACCAGCATGGTGATAACCCCCAGAAAGCATTCTGACCGGTGCTCAGTAACAATATTTATAAGTACGGGTGAGACTGTGTTGTCTAGGGTCACTGGCCCCCGTCTGTTCCAGATATTGATCGGTAGATAAATTAATCCAATCAGCTCCAGGAACATCATAAAACGTCCTAATTTTCTGGCCAGGTAATTTTGGCGCAGGATGTACTTAAGAATCAGGAAACTTATCAGGACTGCCAAACTAAACCAGACTGGAGGACAGGTCAGGAATAAAAAACAGCTGATGGGTTCTGAAGGGTAATTTTCCATTCCTCTTACTGTTTCCTCCACTGGCTGCTCCGTCCTCTTCATGTCCTCCTCCTCCATGCGGGTCTCTGGGGACCCCCTGATGGTATTTTTGGGCCCCTCCTCCTCCATGCGGGTCTCTGGGGACCCCCTGATGGTATTTCTGGGTACAGCCCATGGATACAGGATTCTGAAAATCATCGGAATCTCTGCTGGCTGTTGTGGTGTTTCTACAATCCCCTCCTCTGGGGGCCCTCTGGTGTAATTTGTGGGCCCCTCCTGATCCATGTGGACCTCCAGGGATTGTTTGATGATATTTCTGTTTAGTTCCCAAGGAACCAACAGAACAAGAAAAAAGGCGAGGATTCTGTTCCTCATTTTTTCTTGTAGAAAATAACTGACAGGAAATGCCAATTACTAGTAATAGAAGATTAGACAATTAATGCCAATCAATAAGTTGACTGTCAATTCCAATCACTGGTGATAATGTGACGAAATACAAATCAATCAGTCAGGAGCTCTGCAAGAGATGCTTCTGCTGTGAAGACCAAATGTCAACTGGCAGCTCCTCCCTCTGCACTGCTATTTATACCGGCTGCAGGTCATGTGACCTCTGACATCATCACACTTGGTTACTCTGTTGCTATTTACAGACTGCAGGTCATGTTACCATGGTGACATCATCACACTTGTTCACTCTGTGTGCTCAGCTGCAGGTCACATGACCAGCACTGAGAAAACATCCTGTCTGTGATATATATATATATATACTGTTATTACATCACATCATTATTTATTATTATATATTATTTTATGTATTGAATTCCCTATTATTATTCATACATGATACTATATTTTATATTAATATAATAGTAATACAATGTAATAACATGTTTTATTTTTATTATTTTAATGTAATATTATTAATTATAGTAATATTTACACTAATAATAATAATAATAATAATAATAATAATAATAATATAAATACAATGAATAATAAGAGTAATAATAGAAGTAGAATGAAATGTCTCTCTGTATTCGGTCGGTAGAATTCTTCTCTGGTGACATTTCAGTGACTGCACTGATCTCCGGAGCCACTAGAGGGCAGCACTTCCTATACTGTGCGATCACTAGACAGTCCTTCCGGTCATTACTATAGAGCTCAGACCGGTACCGGAAGTGACGAGGGAGGGGGGTGGGGGTGTGTACAGCGGGTTCCCGGTAGGCGGAGTGATGACGGGTAAAGCGGCCAGCGGAGGGGAGACATGAGGAGGAGCTCCGAAAAGAGGGGGCGGGGCTCTCATTTCCGTTACAATGGTGACCAGAGATTGTGTATTTTTTTTTTTTTATATTTTCTATTATTATCACCAATATTTCTATTCCCCTCCCCCATTATTATTATTATTATTATTATTATTATTATTATTATTAATCCTCATTACAGAAATCATCAAATTTTTTATCATTTATTTTATTATTATTATCATCTCATTATTTCTCTCTATTAGTAGATGAGAACACGCCCCCAATCCCACCCCCCTCCCCCAATCCAATCCCCTCTCCCCACCCTCTAACGCATTCTGTTTTTTTATGCGTTCTGGTGTATTTTTCATGCGTTTAGATTAGGGATGCACCGAATGGAAATTTTGGTGCCGAAAACGAAAATGAGTTTCTAAAAAAACATATTTTTATATTTGTATTATATTCAACTTGTAATTAATATCAATTTAAATGAATATGTATTTATTGTTAGCCATCATTGGCACCTTAAGGCCCCTTTCACACTGGGGCGGGCATGTGCGGTGGCGGTATAGCGGCACGATTTTCAGCGCCCTATACCGTCGTGTTTTACTGCGAAAAAGGGTATAGGGCGCTGAAAAAGGGTTAATACCGCGGTGTCCCATTGATTTCAGTGGGAAGGAGCGGTAAAGGAGCGGTAAAGGAGCGGTAAAGGAGCGGTATACGCACCACTCCAAAGATGCGGCTTGCAGGAGATTTTTTTGTCTCCTGCCAGCGCATCGCCTCAGTGTGAAAGCCCCTCTGGCTTTCACATTGAGAATGCTGGGGCAGGAGTATTTCAGGCGTTATTTATGCGCTATTTTTAGCGCAAAAACGACTGAAATACACCTCAGTGTGAAAGGGGCCTTAGTGCAAGAAAGGTAAAATAAAATGCAGTCTGCAGTCTCTGATCATCTCCTGTACTATGTCTGCAGTCTCTGATCACCCCCTGTACTATGTCTGCAGTCTCTGATCATCTCCTGTACTATGTCTGCAGTCTCTGATCATCTCCTGTACTATGTCTGCAGTCTCTGATCATCTCCTGTACTATGTCTGCAGTCTCTGATCATCTCCTGTACTATGTCTGCAGTCTCTGATCATCTCCTGTACTATGTCTGCAGTCTCTGATCACCCCCTGTACTATGTCTGCAGTCTCTGATCATCTCCTGTATTATGTCTGCAGTCTCTGATCATCTCCTGTACTATGTCTGCAGTCTCTGATCATCTCCTGTACTATGTCTGCAGTCTCTGATCATCTCCTGTACTATGTCTGCAGTCTCTGACCATCTCCTGTATTATGTCTGCAGTCTCTGATCATCTCCTGTACTATGTCTGCAGTCTCTGATCATCTCCTGTATTATGTCTGCAGTCTCTGATCATCTCCTGTACTATGTCTGCAGTCTCTGATCATCTCCTGTATTATGTCTGCAGTCTCTGATCATCTCCTGTACTATGTCTGCAGTCTTTGACCATCTCCTGTATTATGTCTGCAGTCTCTGATCATCTCCTGTACTATGTCTGCAGTCTCTGATCATCTCCTGTATTATGTCTGCAGTCTCTGATCATCTCCTGTACTATGTCTGCAGTCTCTGATCATCTCCTGTATTATGTCTGCAGTCTCTGATCATCTCCTATATTATGTCTGCAGTCTCTGACCATCTCCTGTACTATGTCTGCAGTCTCTGATCATCTCCTGTATTATGTGTGCAGATTCTGACCATCTCCTGTACTATGTCTGCAGTCTCTGATCATATCCTGTACTATGTCTGCAGTCTCTGATCATCTCCTGTATTATGTGTGCAGATTCTGACCATCTCCTGTACTATGTCTGCAGTCTCTGATCATATCCTGTACTATGTCTGCAGTCTCTGATCATCTCCTGTATTATGTCTGCAGTCTCTAATCATCTCCTGTACCATGTCTGCAGTCTCTGACCATCTCCTGTACTATGTCTGCAGTCTCTGACCATCTCCAGTACTATGTCTACAGTCTCTGATCATCTCCTGTACTATGTCTGCAGTCTCTGATCATCTCCTGTATTATGTCTGCAGTCTCTGATCATCTCCTGTATTATGTCTGCAGATTCTGACCATCTCCTGTATTATGTCTGCAGTCTCTGACCATCTCCAGTACTATGTCTACAGTCTCTGATCATCTCCTGTACTATGTCTGCAGTCTCTGATCATCTCCTGTATTATGTCTGCAGTCTCTGATCATCTCCTGTATTATGTCTGCAGTCTCTGATCATCTCCTGTAGGGATGAGCTTCGTGTTCGAGTCGAACATACGTTCGACTCGAACATCAGCTGTTCGATCGTTCGACGAAGATCGAACGATTTGGGCCGTTCGCGCCAAATTCGAGTGACGCGAACGGCCCACAATGCACTACGCCATCGCAGTGTCATCCAGGCGCTGTGATTGGCCAAGCATGCACTGTGACCCCGCATGCTTGGCCAATCACAGCGCCGGCAGCGAGGAGAGCAATGATTAGCCACAGGCAGGATGCCTGTGGCCAATTATTGCTGAGGGGGTTTAGTACACGCCCCACACTATAAAAGGCCGCCAGCGCGGCGGCCTTGTGTAGTGTGTTCCGGAGCAGGGAAAGAGAAGCATAGGCAGGGACAGTGTCATTTTTTTTCCTTTACTAATCCTGGATTCCTTGTGTTAGGGACAAATAAGGATAAGTAGGGAGAGTGTCAGTGTGTTATTCTGTGCTAATCCTTGTTTGTAGGGACAGAGAAGGACAGTGAGGGAAACTGACAGTGTGCTATTCTGTTCTAAACCAATCTTGCTGAACCATATTTGAAATCCTTGAGTTTAGGGACAGAGAAGGACACTCGTGGAAACTATCAGTGTGCTATTCTGTGCTAAATATTGTTTGTAGGGACAGAGAAGGACAGTGAGTGAAAGTGTCAGTGTGCTATTCTGTTCTAAACCAATCTTGCTGAACCATATTTGAAATCCTTGAGTTTAGGGACAGAGAAGGACACTCTGGGAAACTATCAGTGTGCTATTCTGTGCTAAATCTTGTTTGTAGGGACAGAGAAGGACAGTGAGGGAAACTGTCAGTGTGCTATTCTGTGCTAAACCAATCTTGCTGAAGCATATCGCAAATCCTTGTGTTTAGGGACAGAGAAGGATAGGCAGGGGACAGTGTCAGTGTCATTGTTGCTAAGCCTCCTGCACAGTATACACCTGAAGGTAGCCCTTATTGCTGTTTTTCCCATCTCCCTGCAGGCCATCCATTAAAATGTCTGGAAGGCAAACAAGGAGAGGCAGACAGTCAGGAGGCAAAAAAAGAGGGCAAGCAGGCTCTGTGTCTGGGGGCAACAGTGCTGGTCGTGGACGCGGTGCATTGCCATCAGCACATGGCCATGGGACACGCTTGTCCTTCTTTTCGGCAGCTGGACATGTTGAGCCACATCATGCCGAAGACTTGGTAGAGTGGATGACCAAGCCCACCTCATCCTCCTCATCCTCTCTCACCCAGGCTCAGGGTACTGGCAAAGCAGCTGCCAAAGCGTCCTCTTCTCTGGTATCATTATCTTCATTAGTCACTCCTTCCCTAGACTCACCATGTCCTCCTCCTGAGGAGTCCCCCGAACTGTTTGAGCACAGTGTTGGGTACATGCTCCAGGAGGATGCCCAGCGTTTCGAAGGATCTGATGATGATACCCAGCTAGAGGAAGGCAGTAGCGTGAGAGCAGAGAGAGGGGATGCTCAAGAAGGACACCAATCTGGCAGTCATGCTCCAGCAGCTGCAGCATACTGCCAGATTGGCTCCAGTGATGAGGAGGGAGGGGATGATGAGGTCACTGACTCCACATGGGTGCCTAATAGGAGAGAGGAGGAGGAGGAGGATGAGGAGGAGGCACATCTCCAACGAGGCAGGATGCCCTTGAGTGGCCAGCGTATGGGCAGCACACCGACGGAATCACACCGCAGAGCTCCGCCTGTGCAGGGCGCTGCCTCTGCTCGTCATTCAAAAAGTTCTTTGGTGTGGGCCTTTTTTGAGGCGAGTGCATCAGATCGCACAGCTGCTGTTTGCAACATATGTCTCAAGCGTATATCGCGTGGCCAAAACATCAGCCGCTTGGGCACCACATGCTTGATCAGACATATGTTGACCTGCCATGCAGCTCGTTGGCAAGCCTACCTTTAAAGACCCACACCAAAAAACAAAGCGGACCTCTCCTTGCACCGCATCAGCTGGGATCTCAAAACCCACTATAACTTCAGTCCTCTCTGAAACCTGCACTGAGAGGAATGAAGGTGTAGAATTAGGTGTGTCACAGCCCAGTACTTGCGGCCACTCTGCTAGCAGTACACCGACGTCCGATTCTAGCAGGCAAATTTCCCTGCCCCAGCTGCTGGACCGTCGAAAGAAGTTCACTCCCAGCCATCCACATGCCCAGCGGTTGAATGCTAGCTTGGCTAAATTGCTAGCGCTTCAACTGCTGCCTTTTCAGTTGGTAGACTCGGCCCCCTTCCGTGAGTTTGTGCAATGTGCGGTTCCTCAGTGGCAGGTTCCCAAACGCCACTTTTTCGCACGGAAGGCGATTCCGGCTCTCTACAGGCATGTGGAAGGCAATGTCTTGGCCTCGCTGGACAGGGCGGTCAGCGGTAAGGTGCATATTACCGCTGACTCATGGTCCAGCAGGCATGGACAGGGACGTTACCTTTCTTTCACGGCCCATTGGGTCACTCTTTTGGCAGCTGGGAAGGATGCAGGACAAGGTGCAGTAGTGTTGGAGGTTGTTCCACCGCCACGCCTCCAAAATGCTACTACTGGTTGTGACACACCTCTCTCCTCCACCCCCTCCTCTTCTTCTTCCTCCATGGCCTCTTCCTGTGGTTTGTCCTCGGAACCAGCGGTGCTCCGTAGGCGTTCAAGGGGCTACGCAAGTACGCAGGAAAAAAGATGCCATGCCGTGCTTGCGCTGGTGTGTTTGGGGGACAGGAGCCACACTGGGGCAGAGGTCCTGTCTGCTCTGCAGGGGCAGGCCGAGAGGTGGTTGACGCCACGCCAGCTTAAGCCAGGAATGGTGGTTTGCGACAATGGCACCAACCTCCTCTCCGCCCTCCGACAGGGACAACTGACCCATGTGCCCTGTATGGCTCACGTCCTTAACCTGGTGGTGCAGCGATTCTTGGGCAGGTACCCGGGCTTACAGGATGTCCTGAGGCAGGCCAGGAAAGTCTGTGTGCATTTCCGCAGATCTTATAATGCCAGTGCTCGCCTGGCTGAGCTGCAAAAGGAGTTGAACCTGCCCAAGAACCGCCTTATATGTGACATGCCCACCAGGTGGAACTCAACGTTGGCCATGCTGCAGCGGCTGCACACGCAGCAGAGGGCCATCAATGAGTACCTGTGCGACTACGGCACCAGGACAGGGTCAGGGGAGCTCGGGTTTTTTTCACCACGCCAGTGGGGCATGATCAGGGATGCATGCACTGTCCTGGCACCATTTGAGGAGGCCACGAGGATGGTGAGCAGTGACAGTGCATGCATCAGTGACACTGTACCTCTTGTCCACCTGTTGGAACATACGCTGCGTGGAATAATGGACAGGGCACTTGAGGCAGAACAGAGGCAGGAAGAGGAGGACTTCCTTGCCTCTCAAGGCCCCCTTTACCCAGACAGTGTTCCTTCTGTCCCACCCATCGCACAGGAAGAAGATGAGGAGGAGGAGGATTGTGTCAGCATGGAGGTGGAGCCTGGCACTCAGCATCATCAGCAGCAGTCTTTTAGGGATGATTTACAGTCCCAAGAAACCAGTGGACTTGTACGTGGCTGGGAGGAGGTGGCTGCGGATCATGTCGTCCTTAGTGACCCAGAGGACTCCGGACTGAATGCCTCAGCTAACCTACGCTGCATGGCCTCCCTGATCCTGCAAAGTCTGCGGAAGGATCCTCGTATTCTTCGGATCAAGGAGAGGGACCATTACTGGCTGGCCACTCTCCTTGATCCATGGTACAAGGGTAAGATTGCGGACCTTATGTTACCGTCGCAGAGGGAGCAGAGGATGAGACAACTCCGGGAGGCCTTGCAGAAAGGTCTGTGCAACGCGTTCCCAGAGACTGGGAGGTTACAAACTCCTGGCCCTGGACAACGAGTTGCTGAGGCTTCGGGCAGTCAAAGAAGGAGCGGTGGGGAAGGTGGCCGTCTGACCGATGCGTTCAGACAATTCTTTAGTCCGCAGCCCCAAAGTATGATCGGTTCCAGCAACCATCGCCAGCGTCTGATATACATGGTGCAGGAATACCTAGGGGCAAGGTTAGACTTGGACACCTTCCCCACCGAAAATCCTCTGGCTTACTGGGTCTTGAGGATGGATCACTGGCCAGAGCTTGCACAGTATGCAATTGAGCTACTGGCCTGTCCTGCATCCAGCGTTCTCTCAGAACGCACATTCAGTGCTGCTGGAGGATTTGTCACGGATCACAGGGTGCGCCTGTCCACCGACTCGGTTGATCGACTGACTTTCATCAAGATGAACCAGTCTTGGATCACCACCAGCTACCACACACCTGATATAACAGACTAATTGATTTTAAAATGTCACATCCCTTCAAGACTGATGCTGATGCTGAGTTCCTGTGCTGTTATGTTGACTAGCTATCCTCCTCCTCAATGATCCGATTAATGATGATAGCTTGGAAGATCATTTTGGTTTATGGGTGCCGCCACCAGTGGCTAAGGCCCAATTTTTCAGCCCCTGTTTAACAGGGGCGTGTAATTACAATTTTTGATGCAATACTTTGCAACAGGCCTCATTGCTGTGCTCCAAGTACAGTATCTGTGAGGGGTTGCGGTGTTGTGCCACCAGTGCCTAAGGCCCAATTTTTCAGCCCCTGTTCAACAGGGGCATGCAATTATAATTATTGATCTAATAATTCACAGCAGGGCCCATTGCTGCGCCCACCAAGAGTAACTGTCAGGCCTTACAGTGTTGTGTCAACACCACCACCACCAAAGGCCCAATTTTTCAGCCCCTGTTCAACAGGGGCATGCAATTATAATTATTGATCGAATAATTCACAGCAGGGCCCGTTGCTGCGCCCACCAAGAGTAACTGTCAGGCCTTACAGTGTTGTGGCACCAGCACCACCATCAAAGGCCCAATTTTTACTACCACTGTTCAACAATTATATGTTATTACAATTCCTGGTATAATAGTTGACAGCAGGGCGTTCCAGCACCAACCAAGAGTAACTGTGAGTGCTGTGACAGCAGGAAGGTAAAGTCACCTGGTTGCATCCAGGGGGGTAGATATATTTCGCCCAGATTCAGGCTTTACGCCGACTTATACAACTAGGTGGAGAGTTGTATAAGCCCAGCTAAGGCTAGTGGGCTCATGGATGACTCATATGTCTAGGGAGAGTGTGGGGCGTCGTGCAGACAGGGAGTTGATGAGACCAGCTGAAGCTTGTCAGCTCATTTAGGCCTCTATAAGAACTCCCAGCTTCATTAGATGTTAGCTCATGCCTGGAACCAGACCTGTGTGGACTGTCTAGGGAGAGTGAACCCCTGTGCGGTGAGGCAAAGCCTGTGTGGCTATTTGTTTGGACTTTTACTAAACCAGGGACTTAGGGACTAGGACAGCACCAGGCTGATCCCAGTTGTTAGTTTAGGAAACCTGCATGTTTAGTCAGAGGTCAAACTGACCAGGATTTATTTTGTTTATGTTTCTCTTTGGCTTTGCTGTGGTTTTTGTCACTGTACATAGAGAAATAAACCGCACCTTTTGATTTTGAAAACCACAACCTCCGTCTGCTGGCCCTGTTTTTGTGTGGGGAGCCCAACCAGGGGGTCACACACACCCGCTACCGAGTTAACCCCCTCACAGTTGGTGGAGAACCAGTGGCAGTTTTTTTTAAGCCAGCATGGAGGAGATACTGAAACAGCTGGCTCTAGCAAATGCCAATCAACAGCAGACAAATGCAGGTTTGCAAAGGAGCCTTGCAGCCCAGCAGCAAGCTCATCAACAAGCCCAGCAGCAATCTGAGGCCCGCTTCATAGACCTGTTACAGAAGCAAGAGCAGAGACTACAACAAGTGGAAGCAGTAATTCAGCAACGTCCGCAGACCAGTGAGGAAAGCCGTCCCACTAATACCGCGTCCTTTGGGGTGAGTCGTTTATTGACAAAAATGACTGGAGAGGATGATCCAGAGGTATTTTTGACCACATTTGAAAGGACTGCTGAAAGAGAAAAGTGGCCTGAGGAGCAGTGGGCTGGACTGGTGGCTCCTCTGTTAACTGGTGAATCGCAGAAGGCTTACTATGACCTAGAGCCTGACCAAGCAAAAGACTATGTGATGCTAAAAGCTGAAATATTGGCAAGGCTGGGTGTCACCCTGGCTGTCCGGGCTCAGCGTGTGCATAACTGGACTTTCCAGCTTGGAAAACCCCCCAGGTCTCAAATGTATGATCTCATTCACCTGAGCAGGAAGTGGCTACAGCCAGAGACTTTGTCCGCACCAGAGATTGTGGAACGTGTTGTAATGGATCGGTTTTTGAGAGCTCTTCCTACTGCCATCCAAAAGTGGGTAAGCCATGGAGACCCAGAGACGGCCGGTGGTCTTGTGGATCGTGTAGAGAAATACTTGGCTACAGAGAACCTGACGGCCTCTTCCAGAGACTCTCGGACTTTCCACCCTAAGACCAGACCATCCCCAGGGGCGGATAAGAGGATTCCAAGGGGTAAGGGTGGAGAGAGTGAGAGGGTGGGAGCTCTACCCCAAGTTTGGCGAGAACAGCCTGGGAAATCAGCGGCTCAAGAGGCGGCAAGAAGGATCGTTTGCTACCGCTGCCGGCAAGCGGGACATATTGCAGCAAATTGCCCGGTTGTGGAGGAACCCATGCAATGTGACTTTCTGATGGACAGACGTCAGTCGCTGTGTGCGACAGTCGCATGCACTGCCATTCGGGGAACTGAGAAACATTTATGCAAAATGTGTATTAATGGTAGAAATGTTGTGGTATTACTGGATTCAGGTAGCCTTGTGACCCTGATAAAGGCTGAATTAGTTAAAACAGAGGTCTCTGGGAATAGCAAGGTAGCTGTTATTTGTGTGCATGGGGACACCCGAGAGTATCCAGTGACTACAGTGTGTTTCGAGACCCCCAAAGGTACCCTCTCTCATCCAGTGGGCTTAGTATCTCAGTTACCGCATGACGCCATTGTGGGAAGGGATTTTCCGAAGTTCTGGGAACTGTGGGATGATCCTGAGCCCCCCACTGGTGCCCCTATGTACCAGGAATGTGATAGCCAGAACTCCTCTGAGAGTTGTGAGGACTCTCCAGAATTTCCCTTGTCAGTATTTGCAGGGGAGACTCAAGAAACTGGAGAGGAGCCCACCTCCTCAGACGAAAACCTACCGTCTGTGGAGTTTTCTGATCTGGAGGTTCACAGGGAAAATTTTGCCACAGAACAGTTAAAAGACCCCGCCCTAATAAAGGCACGGGAAAACGTAGTGGAAATAGATGGCGAGTTAGTGAACCCAGATAATACCTGCACTTACCCATACTTCAGCGTAGAGAAGGACCTACTGTATCGGGTGGCAAAAAGGGCAGAAGAAACCGTTGAGCAGCTTGTGGTGCCCAAACCTTACAGGAAGTTGGTGTTGGAGTTGGCCCATGGGCACATTCTTGGAGGTCATCTGGGGACAGAGAAAACCCGAGAGAGGGTATTACAGAGATTCTATTGGCCTGGGGTGATGAAGGACATAGAAAATTATTGTTCCTCCTGCCCTGTGTGTCAGAGGTCGGCCCCGATGCCACATTTCCGTAGCCCGCTGGTCCCTCTACCCATCATTGAGGTCCCGTTTGAGAGGATCGCAATGGATTTGGTAGGTCCTATAATCAAGTCCGCTAGGGGGCACCAGTACATATTGGTTATAATGGACTATGCCACCCGTTATCCAGAAGCGATCCCTCTCAGAAATACCTCGGCCAAAACCATAGCCAAAGAGCTATCTCTTGTTTTTAGCCGGGTGGGTATTTGTAAAGAACTGCTTACGGACCAAGGTACACCCTTTATGTCCCGGGTTATGAAAGAGCTGTGTAAATTGCTCAAAGTGACGCAATTGCGTACATCTGTGTATCACCCCCAAACCGATGGGCTGGTTGAAAGATTCAACAAAACCCTAAAACAAATGTTGAAGAAAGTGGTGGATAGAGATGGAAAGGATTGGGACTGTCTACTTCCTTATTTGATGTTTGCTATTAGGGAGGTGCCCCAATCCTCTACGGGATTCTCCCCCTTTGAGTTACTGTATGGGAGACACCCAAGAGGGCTGTTGGATATTGCCAAGGAAACTTGGGAAAGTGAGAGTTCTCCCCACAGGAGTGTGATTGAGCATGTCGCCCTGATGCAAGATCGAATTGCACAGGTAATGCCCATCGTGAAGGAACATTTGGCCCAAGCGCAGTTGGCACAGCAGAGAGTGTACAACCGTGGAGCAAAGACCCGTACCTTTTCCCCGGGGGATAGGATATTGGTACTTGTCCCTACGGTTGAAAGTAAATTCCTTGCCAAATGGCAAGGCCCCTACGAGATAATGGAAAAAGTGAGCGAAGTGAATTACAAGGTCAGACAACCAGGAAGGCGAAAGCCCGAACAGATATATCACGTTAATCTGTTGAAAGCCTGGAGGGATAGAGAGTCCCTAGTCGCAGAAACTTGGTCACCAGCTCAAACTGGTTGCGTGATTCCGGAGGTTGGAATAGCAGCCACCTTGTCACAACCCCAACAACAGGAGGTTAAGGAGTTTGTGCTTCGCAACAAGGAGGTGTTCTCTGAGCTGCCGGGACAAACATCTGGGGTAGAGCATGATATTATTACCCCGCCCGGTGAAAGGGTGAAGTTAAAACCCTATCGGATCCCAGAGGCCCGACGGGAGGCAATACGGGAGGAAGTACAGAAAATGCTGAACTTAGGGGTGATAGAGGAGTCCCAAAGTGATTGGTCTAGTCCCATTGTGTTGGTGCCTAAACCGGATGATGGGAGCTGGCGATTTTGTAACGATTTTCGTCAGTTGAACAAAGTTACAAAATTTGACACCTACCCCATGCCACGTATAGATGAGTTGATCGACCGGCTGGGAACAGCCCGATACATGACGACTCTTGACCTCACAAAAGGGTATTGGCAAATTCCCCTGGCCAAGTCGGCCAAAGAGAAAACCGCATTTGTAACCCCAGACGGGGCGTTCCAATATAAGAGAATGCCGTTCGGGTTACAGAATGCGCCGGCCACATTCCAGCGGAAAATGGACCAGATACTGAGGCCCCATCGGAAGTATGCTGCGGCTTACCTGGATGACGTAATTGTCCATAGCACAGATTGGGCCTCACATCTGCCAAAAGTGCAAGCAGTCCTAGACTCTATCCGGGAAGCGGGGTTTACGGCTAACCCCAAGAAGTGTACCATTGGGCAGGAGGAGGCCAAATATCTTGGGTACACCATTGGCAGGGGAGTGATAAAACCCCAACTCAACAAAGTCGAGGCCATCCAGAGTTGGCCACGTCCCAACAGCAAGAAGCAGGTACGGGCCTTTCTGGGAATCGCGGGTTATTATCGGCGCTTTATTCCCCACTTTGCTTCTAAGGCTGTGCCCCTAACCAACCTGACGAAAGGGAAAGGGTCGGTCATGATTAAATGGACCCCCGAGGCTGAGGCAGCATTCCAATTCTTGAAACAAGCCTTATGTAGCCAGCCAGTGTTGTACTCACCCGACTTCTCTAAAGACTTTGTCGTACAAAGTGATGCGTCAGATGTGGGGTTAGGAGCAGTATTGTCCCAGGTCTGGAACGGGGAAGAGCACCCAGTCATTTACCTCAGCAGGAAGTTGAAGTCCCATGAGGTAAATTACGCCACGGTTGAAAAGGAGTGTTTAGCGGTGAAGTGGGCTCTAGATTCCCTTCGGTACTATCTGCTAGGTAGGCACTTTGACATGGTTACGGATCACGCTCCGTTAAAGTGGATGGCTCAAAACAAGGAAACAAATAGAAGAGTGAATAGGTGGTTCCTGGCCCTCCAGGAATTCAACTTCACAGTAAAGCATCGCCCTGGCGTTCAAATGGGGAATGTGGATGCTTTGTCTCGAGTACATGAATGCCTGATTGCTGGTGTTCCAACCCCGAGGTTAAAACAAGAGGGGGGGGTATGTGACAGCAGGAAGGTAAAGTCACCTGGTTGCATCCAGGGGGGTAGATATATTTCGCCCAGATTCAGGCTTTACGCCGACTTATACAACTAGGTGGAGAGTTGTATAAGCCCAGCTAAGGCTAGTGGGCTCATGGATGACTCATATGTCTAGGGAGAGTGTGGGGCGTCGTGCAGACAGGGAGTTGATGAGACCAGCTGAAGCTTGTCAGCTCATTTAGGCCTCTATAAGAACTCCCAGCTTCATTAGATGTTAGCTCATGCCTGGAACCAGACCTGTGTGGACTGTCTAGGGAGAGTGAACCCCTGTGCGGTGAGGCAAAGCCTGTGTGGCTATTTGTTTGGACTTTTACTAAACCAGGGACTTAGGGACTAGGACAGCACCAGGCTGATCCCAGTTGTTAGTTTAGGAAACCTGCATGTTTAGTCAGAGGTCAAACTGACCAGGATTTATTTTGTTTATGTTTCTTTTTGGCTTTGCTGTGGTTTTTGTCACTGTACATAGAGAAATAAACCGCACCTTTTGATTTTGAAAACCACAACCTCCGTCTGCTGGCCCTGTTTTTGTGTGGGGAGCCCAACCAGGGGGTCACACACACCCGCTACCGAGTTAACCCCCTCACAGTGCTTTCAGTGTTGTGCCAACACCAACACCTAAGGGGCCAATTTCTGCAGAGTATATACGGCAGGTCTCTACTTTCAAACATCCAACTTACAAACGACTCCTACTTGCAAACGGAAGAAGACAACAGGAAGTGAGAGGAAATCTACCCCTTGGAAGGAAAATTCTCTCCTGTAAGAATTAATATGGGAGAAAGGTGTCTCCTCTCTACTGATGCTTTATCACCAATCCTTGTGTAGCGGGGTGTTCCCCTTTAATCAGAGACAGGAAATTCCAGAGAGAGGGGAGTCGGGAGGAAGGAGGAAAGAGACGTTTTTTGTTAACAGAAGCAGAGGACAGAACTACTGTTCCCAGAACCCCACTGGGTCCCAGGATGTTTTGAGTTATGCCCCAGAGACTCATGGGGGAAGGAATATAAGGAGGGGGTGAGGCCTAGCTCTTTCTCTTTGGACACGGGGAGGCAGAGAGAGATACACCTGTGCGGATCTGTGCTGTTCCAGGCCTGAAGCCTGGGGCCTGTGGAGCGAACCAAAGAGCCTTCCACCCCCTTTGCGAGCCTGGGTGGCATCCAGACTCATCTCTTCTAAAGTTATCTGGATCGGGGATCCGATCGCAGAAGCCGCTGTGGACGAGGACCAACACAGCCGGTGGAAGTTCCGGACTGAGGGAAGTGTTCCGGAGTGGTGAGCGAGCGAAAGCTCATCTTTAAACTGTTACTTTTATACTTTGTGCCTACTAGACTTCCGAGGCCTAACACCTCCGGTGAGGGAGAATTACCCCCCCCCCTATTGGATTACAAATACATGGTTTTAAATACTTCAAGTGCACCACCTTTACAGATCCTGTGCCGGTGAAGATTTGTGTTTCTTCTAAGACTGAGTTTCATGGTTAGGGATCAGGCCTGATCCGTTAGATAGTTATAAGTTAGTTATCACACCACAGGGTGTTTAGGTAACGGTCGCCCCACGTGGCGTTCCGTCCCCTTTCCATTGCTGGTACACACACACACAGTATTGTGATTTATAACTGCAGGGACCTGCTTATGTGTTGTGAACCAAATGTTACATGCATGTTATCCCCTTTTATCTTACCACTAGCAGTAAAGTCAGTTATTATTTACAACATTGTCTATGAGTCTGAGTTATCAATCCACACACCCACATTTAAAGCATAAGTGATTGTTTATGTGAAATTGCTGTGGGTTAACTGTGCCAGAGCGGGTAGAGCAGATTGCCGGGGTGTTGGGGAAGCTGTACTCAGGGCCCAAATCAAAACTTGCGGCTCTCTTAAGTTGAGGGTATCGCTACACGTGGGGGCTCGTACATCCGGGATTACTGAGACAGCGGTGAAACCGCCAGAAGCTACCGGCATGGACCCGATAGAGGTGGGACAGTGGTACAAGAGATGGGGCGTAGACCCAGCCAGGACGGCAGTTATAGAACTCCCGGGGATATGGCAGACACAAGCAATGATACAACTCATAATGTCCCTATCACCGATTCACAAACCATGGGTGATAGACGTGAAAACTAGTGGGGGACTTTCACATGTCTTACTGGAATGGCAGGCAGAAATTCCTGAACAGTTTAGAGGCAACAGCATACAAGATGAGGACGATCAGGTCTATCATTTGCTGCATGCGCTGCCGCGCACAAGAGACAGCCCTCAGACAAAAATAACACTGTCACCGCAGCCATCTTCCCCGTCATCCCCACAGAAGGACACAAAGAGTCCCAGGACAAGCCCAGGCACCCTTAGTGCAGAATTATGCGCTGTTCTGGGGGAGATTGTAGCTCAGTGCAAGAAAGAGCCCACAGATTACCCGATGTCGGGGTACAGGAAACTCCGGATGTTTTCAGGGAGGAAACCAGTACCCTTGGAAGAAGAGGGATTTGAGGAGTGGCTAGACAGCGCAACTCAGGCACTAGAGGAATGGGAAGTTCCGGACCGCAGAAAGAAACAGAGGGTTGTGGAAAGTTTGAAAGGGCCTGCTCTAGAGGCCGTACGCAACCTGAAGATGAGCAAGGCAGATTGTACTGCACAAGAGTGCCTCGATGTGTTACAGAATGTGTTTGGTGGGACAGAGAAAGTCACGGAGCTTGCTTATCAGCTGGAGCATTGCTACCAGAAGGAAGGTGAGAAACTATCAGACTATATGGGACGCCTGGACAAAATACTGCATAGGATGATCCTAAAGAAGGGGATCAGCCCAGGGAAAGTAGATGAGGCCCGTGCTCAACAGGTAGTGAGGGGAGCTCAACCCATGGATCCAATTGCATGGACACTGCGTGCCCGGCAGGATGGGAAGAATCTGGAGTACCCTGACCTCATCCGAATGATTAGAGAGGAAGAGGCTATATTGGAAGAAAAAAAAAAAGAACGCCTGATAGAGCCCGTCAAACAGCCGGTAGCAATAGTTACACCGGCCATGACTCCCGATAGGGGAGCGGAGGTGGACACTTTGAAGTTGCAGATGTCCCAGCTGATGGAGATGATGACTGCTATAATGGCGAAAGGTCAAGGTGGAGCAGAGAAACCAAGCCCCAGAAAGGAGTTGTTCCCAGATACGTCAATACCGAGTCCCACTCGGGACCGAGAAGAGATGTTATGCTACAACTGCGGAGGCAGTGGCCACTTTGCCAGTAGGTGTTCCAGTCCTAAGAAGAAGAAAATGGATAATCGCCAGCCGGCGGGAAACGCCAGAGGGCCCCGGTGAGGGAGTCAACCGGGTGCCCATCTCTTTCAGTGAGCTCCAAACTGAATAGAAGGAAGAGGAAGAGAGAAAACACGACCCCTGAGAAGGAATTTAGGGTCTCTCAACCAAGATACACACCAGAGAGAGGGGACAAGACCCCTCAGAAGAAATTTAGCACTCCCAAGAAGGAATGCCTACAACCAAGAGACAATAACATCCCTCAGCGGGTTTGTAACCCCATTAGGGTGGCGAAGGTCAGTGCATACCAGGCTCAGGGGAGAACAAAGTCAAAAACCAACTGGATGAAGACAAGTCCTCAGAAGAGAGTGACCTCAACCCGGCCGTAGAATTGGTCGGCCCGTCCCCCACGGTATCTATCCAGGTGGAAGGAGTATATACGAAGGCCCTTCTGGACACTGGAGCTCAAGTGACTTTATTGTATAGAGACTTCTACGATAGGCACTTAAGCCATTTGCCTATACAGAAGATAGAAGAGCTGGAGATATGGGGCCTGGGAACGCAGAGGTTCCCCTATGATGGTTATCTACCCATAAAGCTGACATTCGACCCCTCTGTGGCTGGGAAGACAGAAGTATTCGACACCCTGGCGGTTGTGTGTCCTAGACCACCCGGGGCCAACAAGATGTCCCTCATCATAGGCACCAATACGGATCTAGTGAGAAGACTTCTGACCCCCCTGGTGAAGATGAGGAGCCATCAAGATCCAAACCTCCATCCCATGCTGAAGACAGCCTACCAACGGTTAGTGTTGGAGCAGAAGACCCCAGGAGAGGGGATAGGGAAGGTGTGGAGACTGGGGAGAGAAGGAGTGGTGCTGCAGCCCGGACAGGTGGCTTGCCTCAAGGCCACTGTGAAGCTCACCTGGGAGCAGCCTGGCCCCTTTGTCATGCTGGAATCCGACCCAAGGGAAGATCACTCAGGCCTGGAAGTGATACCGGAAGTGATTCCAATCAAGGCCTTGAAGAAAGCCAGGGGAAGAGTCCCGGTGAGTGTAAGGAACTCTACAGGAAGGGCCATAGAGATACCTGCCCGGATGTTGCTGGGACAGGTGAGTCCTGCTGTCCCAGTCAGCTGGTCAGAAGTGAAGCAAGCGGGTGAAGAAGGAGATGTTTGGGAAAAACTTTCCATTGAGAACCCGAACTTACCTGGGGCCTGGAAGGAGAGAGCCAAGGCCCAGCTGACTAGATGGGAGAAGATTTTCTCAAAAGATGAATTCGATGTGGGGCGTGCGAGGAGTGCTACCCACCGCATCCGCCTGCAAGAAGACAAACCGTTCAGGGAGAGAGTCAGGCGGGTTCCGCTGGCAGATCTGGAGGATCTGAGAGAGCAGCTTGCAGAACTGAAAAAGACTGGGGTGATTCGAGAATCCAGAAGCCCCTATGCCTCTCCAATAGTGGTGGTCAGGAAGAAGAATGGGTCGTTGAGGCTCTGCATTGACTACAGAACTCTCAACAGGAGGACCACCCCTGATCAGTACACCACGCCAAGGATAGAGGACGCCTTACAGAGTTTGTCTGGAGCCAAGTGGTTCAGCGTGATGGACCTCAAGAGCGGGTACTATCAAATTCCCATGCACCCAGAGGATAAAGAAAAGACCGCTTTCATAACTCCTGTGGGGTTCTTTGAGTTTAATAGAATGCCTCAGGGCCTATCTGGGGCCCCAGCTACTTTTCAACGTCTCATGGAGAAGACTGTCGGAGATATGAACCTCATAGAAGTCCTCGTGTACCTGGACGATGTCATTGTCTTCGGGAGAACTTTGGAGGAACATGAGGCCCGATTGGAGAAAGTGTTGAGAAGGCTTAGTGAAGAGGGACTAAAGCTTTCCCCCGAGAAGTGTCGGTTCTACCAGTCTTCGGTGAACTATCTGGGACACATAGTGTCTGAAAAGGGGGTGGCTACTGATCCTGAGAAGTTGGAGGCAGTTACCTCCTGGCCAAGACCCACAACAGTCACTGAACTTAGATCTTTCCTGGGCTTCTGCTCCTACTATAGGAGGTTTGTGGATGGGTTTGCCCGTATTGCCAAGCCCCTAAATGAACTGCTCAAGACTGAAGGGGAAGAGGATGGCCAGGGACCCAGAAGACCCGGGGAGTCGGTTCAAGATCAGTGGACCCCCAGGTGTGAAGAGGCCTTCAGAACCCTGAAGAGGAGCCTCACCACAGCCCCAGTATTGGCCTATGCTGATCCCACCAGACCATACGAGTTACATGTTGATGCTAGTCATGAAGGCCTAGGTGGAGTGCTCTACCAAGAGTATGAAGAGCAACTGCGACCAGTGGCCTATGTGAGTCGGAGTCTGACCCCCTCGGAGAAGAACTACCCCACTCATAAGTTGGAGTTCTTGGCCCTCAAATGGGCAGTGGTGGACAAGTTCTCCCGACTACCTCTATGGGACAGAGTTTACAGTAAAAACAGATAACAACCCTCTGACTTACCTATTCACCACTGCCAAGTTGGATGCCACAGGACACAGGTGGCTGGCTGCATTATCTGGGTTCAACTTCAGTTTTAAATACAGACCAGGGACTGGAAATAGGGATGCAGATGCCCTGTCCCGAAGATCTCATACCATGGCTGATGACTGGGAGGACTGGACTCAGGTAGCACCGGAGGGAGTGCGAGCCCTTTGTCAGGGGGCTGAATTTCAAGCCAGAGGGGGCTCCAGAGCCGAGGAGATAGGAGTTACCACAGTGGGAGTCCCAAAACACTACTGCGGGGTGACTCAACTTGAAGAGGAATGCTTACCGAAGCTGTCTAAGAAGGAACTGAGGTGCGACCAATTGGAAGACCCCATGGGGAGATTGGTCTTTGAAGCATTGGAAAACGAGAGTCCAGAGAAACTTCGACATCACCCCTCCAAGGAGGCTCGTCTGCTAAGGAGAGAGCTAGACAAGCTACAGGTCCATCAGGGAGTGGTCTACCGAAGGGGCCCCTCTGATGACTCCGAGGATAAATGGCAGTTGTTTCTCCCAGAGAAGCACCGAGAGACTGTGCTGGTTGCCTTACATGACCAGCATGGTCACCTGGGAGCTGAAAGAACCTTCCAACTTGTCAGAAGCCGGTTCTATTGGCCCTGTATGAGGGCTGAAGTGGAAGAATATTGCCACTCCTGTGCACGATGCATCCAGAGGAAGACTCTACCCCATCAAGCTGCCCCAATGGGCCACCTACAGAGTCAAGGCCCAATGGATCTGGTATGCATTGACTTTCTCTGCCTCGAACCCGATTTGAGTGGATTGGGAAATGTTCTGGTGGTAACCGATCATTTCACCCGTTATGCACAGGCGTTCCCCACCAGAGACCAGAAGGCTTCCACTGTAGCTAAGGTGCTTCTAGAAAAATACTTCGTCCACTATGGATTACCACAGAGAATCCACTCCGACCAAGGAAGGGACTTTGAGAGTCGCCTGATCCGGAACCTACTGGACTCCCTGGGAGTGGAAAAGACCAGGACTACCCCTTATCATCCACAAGGAGATGCCCAGCCTGAGAGGTTTAATCGGACTTTGTTAAACATGCTGGGGACTCTGGAGACAGAGAAGAAGCAGCATTGGAGTCAACACATATCCACTTTGGTGCATGCCTACAATTGCACCACCAGTAATGTGACGGGTTACTCTCCCTACCGCCTCATGTTTGGGAGAGAAGCAAGATTGCCAGTGGATCTGGCCTTTGGCATTTCTCTAGACTATACCTCTGCTACCTCCCACAAAGGATATGTAGACAGACTTAGGTATAATTTGAAAGCGGCCTATGAACAAGCCCAAGCGGCCTCAGACCAGAGTGGGGCCCGAAATAAAAGGAACTATGATTTGAAGGTTCGAGTGCAAGACCTGCAGCCTGGAGACCGTGTTCTGCTACGCAACCTAGGGATCCCAGGGAAGCACAAACTTGCTGATAGGTGGAGGTCGGAGCCTTACGTTATTTGTAGGAAACTCCCTGGACTACCGGTGTACAAGTTAAAGCCAGAGGGGAGAGTGGGACCCTTGAAGACCTGGCACAGAAACCACTTACTCCCGCTTAAAGAAGCAGTCAGGATACCTCCAGTGAGGAACCTACCGGAATCTGTTTCCATCTTGGATACTCCCAGACCCAACACTCGGTCTCAGACCTCTCGATCTAGAGGTGGACAGGCTTCTCAACCAAGTGAAGATGGGAGAGGAGAACTGGAGTGGCTATGGCCTTCCCCAACCCCGGAAAATCCCACCATAGACCTTCCACCCACTGAGGATATGCAGGAGGGGACCCTGAACCCAGAAGCTACAGAGTTCATTCCATCCAGTGGCGTGCCTGAATGCTGGGAAGATATTCCGGGCCTGTACTCAGATGAAGAAGAGACAGAGGCCCCAGAACCAGTGACGATGTCAGAGAGTGTTCCTGAAACAGAGCCTGTGGCACCAGAGCCTGAAGTCCCAAGGGAGCAGAGAGCTCGCAGAGTCGTGAGGCCTCCCATGAAGTTAACCTACCCTCAATTGGGAAAGAGCTCAGAGGACTCTGTTACCACCGCTAGAAGAAGTACCGAGTGCTCCAATCCTTCCACTGTTCATTTTGTGGAGGGCAACCCCAGCTCACTCTCTGGCACAGTTAGGCAGGCCACTCATGCCAGTGTGACCTGTAGGACAGGGAATCCCACCTCTGAGTTTTGGTGGCAATTCCCTGTACCAACATCATACTCCGCACTCTCTAAAATGGTTCAGAAATTTTGTTGAAATGTTTATCTTTGGGGACCAAAGAGTTTTAGTGGGGGGAGTGTGTAGCGGGGTGTTCCCCTTTAATCAGAGACAGGAAATTCCAGAGAGAGGGGAGTCGGGAGGAAGGAGGAAAGAGACGTTTTTTTGTTAACAGAAGCAGAGGACAGAACTACTGTTCCCAGAACCCCACTGGGTCCCAGGATGTTTTGAGTTATGCCCCAGAGACTCATGGGGGAAGGAATATAAGGAGGGGGTGAGGCCTAGCTCTTTCTCTTTGGACACGGGGAGGCAGAGAGAGATACACCTATGCGGATCTGTGCTGTTCCAGGCCTGAAGCCTGGGGCCTGTGGAGCGAACCAAAGAGCCTTCCACCCCCTTTGCAAGCCTGGGTGGCATCCAGACTCATCTCTTCTAAAGTTATCTGGATCGGGGATCCGATCGCAGAAGCCGCCGTGGACGAGGACCGACACAGCCGGTGGAAGTTCCGGACTGAGGGAAGTGTTCCGGAGTGGTGAGCAAGCGAAAGCTCATCTTTAAACTGTTACTTTTATACTTTGTGCCTACTAGACTTCCGAGGCCTAACACCTCCGGTGAGGGAGAATTACCCCCCCCCCTATTGGATTACAAATACATGGTTTTAAATACTTCAAGTGCACCACCTTTACAGATCCTGTGCCGGTGAAGATTTGTGTTTCTTCTAAGACTGAGTTTCATGGTTAGGGATCAGGCCTGATCCGTTAGATAGTTATAAGTTAGTTATCACACCACAGGGTGTTTAGGTAACGGTCGCCCCACGTGGCGTTCCGTCCCCTTTCCATTGCTGGTACACACACACACAGTATTGTGATTTATAACTGCAGGGACCTGCTTATGTGTTGTGAACCAAATGTTACATGCATGTTATCCCCTTTTATCTTACCACTAGCAGTAAAGTCAGTTATTATTTACAACATTGTCTATGAGTCTGAGTTATCAATCCACACACCCACATTTAAAGCATAAGTGATTGTTTATGTGAAATTGCTGTGGGTTAACTGTGCCAGAGCGGGTAGAGCAGATTGCCGGGGGGGTTGGGGAAGCTGTACTCAGGGCCCAAATCAAAACTTGCGGCTCTCTTAAGTTGAGGGTATCGCTACACTTGTTTCAATAAAAACCCCACTTTTCAAAAACAGTTGTCATTGGGACGCAAAGTGAGGTGAAATGTTCTGAACAGGGGCACAGACAGCAAAACAAATGTTACAGGGGTGATAACCCTTACCTATGTTTTCCAAAAAGCTTAAAAATAGGTATTTGGGCTGGAGCTACACTTAAACAATGTAGCTGTTCAAAATTACAAACAGATTCTACATAAGAACAAACCTACAGTCCCTGTCTTGTATGCACCGCCTGTATACGGCTGTTCAGAGTATATAGGGCCTTTTTTATTTTGTGTGCGGGGTTCCCCTTAATATCCATACAAGACCCAAAGGGGCTGGTAATGGGCTGGGGTAGGGGGGGGGGGGGGGTGATGGGGTAGCTATGCCATTTTTCTTAAAGATTTTCATCCATATTACCGGGACCAGACATTACATTAAAGCCGCAAGCAGTTTTAAATGGCTTTTTTTTCCTTTAGAAGTGTCATTTTGTGCAGGGACAGTTCTAAACACGGGAAACACGTGGCACTTCACAGGCATACTTTAGACACCCCCCAGGTACGATATTTAAAGGAATATTTGACTTTTTTTTTTCACTTTATGCATCATTAAAATGACTGCTCCTGAAAAACGACCGTTTTTAAAACTTCTTTTTGCATTGATACATGTCCCCTGGTGCAGAACCCGGGTTCCCAAACTCTTTTTAGGACAATAACATGCATAATAGTCGTTATAATTAGCACTTTAGAATCCGAACGTTCGCATCCATTGTAACTAATAGGGTTCTAATGTTCGTACGAACTTTCGGTCCGTTCGCGGGTTCTGGTGCGAACCGAACCCGGGGGTGTTCGGCTCATCACTAATCTCCTGTACTATGTCTGCAGTCTCTGATCATCTCCTGTACTATGTCTGCAGATTCTGACCATCTCCTGTACTATGTCTGCAGTCTCTGATCATCTCCTGTATTATGTCTGCAGTCTCTGATCATCTCCTGTATTATGTCTGCAGTCTCTGATCATCTCCTGTATTATGTCTGCAGTCTCTGATCATCTCCTGTACTATGTCTGCAGTCTCTGATCATCTCCTGTATTATGTCTGCAGTCTCTGATCATCTCCTGTACTATGTCTGCAGTCTCTGATCATCTCCTGTATTATGTCTGCAGTCTCTGATCATCTCCTGTACTATGTCTGCAGTCTCTGATCATCTCCTGTACTATATAATAAAAAGAAGAAGGGATTTTTGGGACTTTAAATGAGGTTCAGGGGCCGTTCAGATCCCCTCCTCCATCCCAGGTTTGGTATTCAAAAAAGAAGGTAGAAGGCGGGACTTTATATGAGGCACACGGACACAAAGAAATAAGTTTGATGGGGGGACAGCTTTTAATTGGTTCAAAATCGCAATACAATTTCATATTTAAATTTTATGCATTTTGCTATATATCAATACTTTTTTATATTTCATCCGAATCAAATATTACACAGTAATAAATATTCCATCAAGGATATTTCATATATTAACAGATACAACAGTACATATCCTTCAAACATTGCAGTTGCTACCTATGCAACTTGGTAAACCACAAAATTATTTTTTTAAATGAATTAAAGGAGGGGGGATTTTGTATATATTGGAAGGAACGTCCATAAAAAGTTGATGAGTATATACACTTATCGGTAGATATTAGCTCTATGCATTTCGGGCCTTTCAGGCCGCTCATCAGGAGCAAAAACCGAAGTGGTCATCTGGGGATGAAAAAGACAGATACATTTTAATGATCTAGAAGGAATGCTAGAGAGCTAGTGGGCAAACATAAAATAGGAGAGAAATCCCCCACCCATACATTTAACCCACAGAACTTACGGATGCGTCTGCATAGCGGTGGTGTGTCCACGAAAGTCGCAGACCAGCCAGGGGGCGTCACAACCGGGAGCTGGGGAGGCATGGCAGGGCGACAACGACCCACAGAGACAACGCCCCGTGACCCACATACCTCACAATATTTTTCACACCCTCACGGGGCGTTGTCTCTGTGGGTCGTTGTCGCCCTGCCATGCCTCCCCAGCTCCCGGTTGTGACGCCCCCTGGCTGGTCTGCGACTTTCGTGGACACACCACCGCTATGCAGACTCATCCGTAAGTTCTGTGGGTTAAATGTATGGGTGGGGGATTTCTCTCCTATTCTATGTTTGCCCACTAGCTCTCTAGCATTCCTTTAGATTATTAAAATTTATCTGTCTTTTTCATCCCCACATGACCATCTCCTGTACTATGTCTACAGTTTCTGACCGTGGCGATCTCTGTGTGTCACGGAGCTGAATTTGAATTGCCCGGGTCGCAGTAACAATGTCCCACCATTGGTAGACCCCATCTAGATAGTACAGCTGGACTTTATACCCTTGTCAGACCCCATCTAGATAGTACAGCTGGACTTTATACCTTTGCTGTGTCTCATAGGATAGGACCTAAACAGATGGAAACAACTCGGCCCTACCTGGTTTGGGAGATGTGATGTCCTTAAAATGAATGTCATGCCCCCTCTGCCAGGTCAGAATTCATCAAATTTATTTGGTAGGGAAAGACTTGTAAAATAGAGGCGTATTTACTGTAGCGCCCTCACCCCTTTCCTCCCATCTATTTGGCTCGCTCATGAGAGGAAAAGTCATAAGGTGCCACCATGCCGGACGGAGGGTACGGACCCTCTGGTTTGCAGAGGTTAAGCACACTTGTTTCACCTGCGGGTCTTGCAGCGAGGTTCTCCTCAAAGTTGGTTTCTGTCCTCAGTGTGCAAGGACAGAGTCTCTATACCCCAAGTAACTCCAAGGTCCACACAAGTACATCGCTCCAACGTAGAGCTTTATTTTCTTTGCATGAAGAGAGAAAGGTGTTAGAAGGATAGACAGCATTCAGGCACTTCTGGCTTCCTCACCACTCTGTCCCGAGTGGGTATAGCTCACCCGGATAGCCCCCTATGGTGCTAGCAGCCGGCGTGCAGCTCGAACAGTCAATCTAGATCCCCAATAGATGCGTCTAGGAAATCCTCTGCCACAGGATCTATAATGTCCCAAACCTCCTGATGGTCCAGATTGTTAGGCCCCTGGGTTCCGGATGGATGACATCCCCCTAGAGAGTTACTGGGCCCCTTCCTTCACTGTGATGGCTCACCAGTCCTTCGGAATGGTCCTCCCCCAGCCTCCTTATCCAGGAACGGGTCCCCTCGCAAGGCAGCACCCTGAGATTCCTCCTTCCGAAGCGGGCTCCAACTAAAGGTGCTGGGCCCAGGGCTGAAGTTGCAGTCCCAGGACAAAATGTGCCTGGGACTGAGGCGTACGTGGCCCCATAGCCTGGAAGTCCACGCACTCGGCTCCCAAACCCGCAGGTTCCCTCGGGTACAGGTCCCCGAAACACTCTTTTCGATCCCCCCGGATCTCCCTCTGAAACAATGGCGTCCGCCCCTGTTATATCCTCTCCCAGCATGCACAGCGGGCCAACCCCGCCCACCGCACGGCTGCTGAGAGAGGACACCAAATCGCTACTCCAACACCTGTGGTTCAACCCCGAGCCAAGTGACAGCGCCACCCACACTACTTAAGGGAACTGAAAGCCAGGTGAAGCAGCAGCAAGGCAGAGTCCAGTAATTGAAAGACTTGAGCCAACTATCACTCAAGCCACCCCTAAATTTGGCATAACATAACCTCAATTTAGGACCCGCTACATTACTCTTCCTAAACAGAAGGGTGGAATTAGTTTGCTAATCTTGTTCCATGTGGCAGTGTACATTGCCAGTGTTTTCATCTGTGGTATAGCAGGGGAACCCTGGAACATCCCCTTTCTCTTAGAACAGTGGTTCTCAACCTGGGGGTCGGGACCCCCCACGGGGGTCAAATGACGATTTGCCAGGGGTCACCAAATCCTGGGCTGTCCCTGATGCCCCTACCACTCTGCCAGCCTTTTCGTGGCTGCCCTGTAGGGCTGTCCCTGGAGCCTGTGGAAGCCCAGCTGGGCTGTTCCTGGAGCCCGCAGCCACCCACACAGTCTCTTCACAGTCACCCATTCAGTTCATGGCATGGGTGGGGGGGGCAGAGACTAGAGGTCAGCTGACTGGTGAGGAATGTGAAGTGGGAGGGTCCGGAGGAGGAGACCCCATCTCCTGATTTCAGGATAGGTGTCACTTCTGCGAGACACCACAGAGCTGGAGATACAGTGAAGCCGGAGACACAGTGAGTAGCAGCACTGCCACTCATCCCATCCCCCCCCCCCCCCAACCAAGTAAGAGAAGGAATAAAAATAGAGAATACATGGAAGGGAGAGGAAAAGAGGGGGGGGCAAAGAGAAAGGGAGAGAAAGAATAAGAGAAAGAGCTAGAGAGGGGGATGGGGGGGAA
>CM055123.1:326314474-326419474 GCA_029206835.1 Rana muscosa | reverse complement strand
AACTGAATACAGTGTATAAATATATATACAACACCTAGGATGCATATATATCCTCTACACACTGTATCTGCAGCTAACTGACTCACCTGCCTGCTCTATCTAACTCAATATAAATGACACTGTCTCTCTCTCTCTCTCTCTCTCTCTGTCTCTTTCCTTTAACCAACGCCGCAACACACTACACAAGGCCGCCAAACCGGCGGCCTTATATAGTGTGGGGCGTGTATCTACTCCTCTGAGCCATGATTGGCCAAAGCCACCCTGGCTTTGGCCAATTACGGCTCTCTGTACCTACGGTGCTGTGATTGGCCAAGCATGCGGGTCATAGTGCATGCTTGGCCAATCATCAGCCAGCAATGCACTGCGATGCCGCAGTGAATTATGGGCCGTGAGGCGCCACTCGAATTTGGCGCGAACGGACCATAATGTTCGAAATTCGAGGAACAGTCGAACAGCTGATGTTCAACTCGAACTCGAAGCTCATCCCTAGTGTCCTATGATAAGAATTCTCTGATCGCTGATCAATATTTAGGCTATACAATGATTTATTGGCCTCACTGGGGAACAAATGATTTTCTGGCCAATGCCGGACACAGGACAGCGATCGTCCCGTGTATGATTGGTGACGCTCTGTAACTGATATGATGATCTGATATTTAAGCCACAAATCATGATTTACCAATATTATTGATTGATCCCTGTAGTATATTTTCATATTTTAGGGCCAGATAAGAGAATTCTGAATGTTTGTGAAGTTTCTAATAATAGAATGATATAGATTGTAATATTTGTGAATGGTGTTCCCCGCACTGGAGATGGTTTGGTCCAAGGTCGGCTCAGTTTGCTCCCATTATCTTATTTCCCGGGTTGAATACAAATCTCCATCACAGGAAAATGATACATTTTGTCACATTTTGTTACATTTTGTTATTCTTTAGTAAATGTTTTTCTTCTTTCTATAATCAGAAGCTCCAATAAATAGAAGAGATTCTCTATCAACATTTGGAGACATGAAGAAGCTGCATGGTGTCAGCGTTTGTCTTCTGTACCTGCAGACATGTGAGTGTGACCCCAGGCAAACCATCGGTGACAACATAGGGGCTCCTTCACATGGGAGGCGGGGGGTGGTAAAAGCATATGGTGCACCGTGGTTTTACTGCAAGCTGGCCAAAATATCTCCGTATGTTTTCTAATAGATTATTCCTATATCATCATTCATTAAAAAGAGTATCTACCCCAGAGATAGGACTATAATTCTACCACTTTACAAGACTTCAGTCCGGCCACATCTGGAGTATTCCATCCCGTTCTGGTCACCAGTCCTCAGGAAGGACGTGGAGAGAATCCAGAGAAGGGCAACAAAAATAATAAAGGGGTTGGAGGAGCTCAGCTATGGGGGAGGGAGGAGCTCAGCTATGGGGGAGGGAGGAGCTCAGCTATGGGGGAGGGAAGAGCTCAGCTATGGGGGAGGGAGGAGCTTAGCTATGGGGGAGGGTGGAGCTCAGCTATGGGGGAGGGAGGAGCTCAGCTATGGGGAGGGAGGAGCTCAGCTATGGGGGAGGGAGGAGCTCAGCTATGGGGAGGGAGGAGCTCAGCTATGGGGGAGGGAGGAGCTCAGCTATGGGGAGGGAGGAGCTCAGCTATGGGGGAGGGAGGAGCTCAGCTATGGGGAGGGAGGAGCTCAGCTATGGGGGAGGGAGGAGCTCAGCTATGGGGGTTTGAGGAGCTCAGCTATGGGGGAGGGAGGAGCTCAGCTATGGGGGAGGGAGGAGCTCAGCTATGGGGAGGGAGGAGCTCAGCTATGGGGGAGGGAGGAGCTCAGCTATGGGGGTTGGAGGAGCTCAGCTATGGGGGGAGGGAGGAGCTCAGCTATGGGGGAGGGAAGAGCTCAGCTATGAGGGTTGGAGGAGCTCAGCTATGGGGGAGGGAGGAGCTCAGCTATGGGAGAGGGAGGAGCTTAGCTATGGGGGAGGGAGGAGCTCAGCTATAGGGGAGGGAGGATCTCAGCTATGGCGGAAGGAGGAGCTCAGCTTTGGAGGAGGGAAGAGCTCCTCAGCTATGGGGGAGGAGGATCTCGGCTATGGGGGAGGGAGAAGCCCAGCTACGGGGGAGGGAGGAGCTTAGCTATGGGGGGTTGGAGGAGCTCAGCTATGGGGGAGGGAGAAGCTCAGCTATAGGGGAGGGAGGAGCTCAGCTATGGGGGAGGGAAGATCTCAGCTATGGGGGAGGGAGGATCTCAGCTATGGGGGAGGGAGGATCTCAGCTATGGGGGAGGGAGAAGCTCAGCTATGGAGGAGGGAGGAGCTCAGCTATGGGGGAGGAGAGGATCTCAGCTATGGGGGTTGGAGGAGCTCGGCTATGGGGGAGGGAGGATCTCAGCTATGGGGGAGGAGAGGAGCTCAGCTATGGGGGAGGGAGAAGCTCAGCTATGGAGGAGGGAGGAGCTCATCTTTGACGGTTGAAGGAGCTCAGCTATGGGGGAGGAGAAGATCTCAGCTATGGGGGTTGAAGGAGCTCAGCTATGGGGGAGGGAGGATCTCAGCTATGGCGGAAGGAGGAGCTCAGCTATGGGGGAGGGAGCAGCTCAGCTATGGGGGAGGGAGAAGCTCAGCTATGGGGAGGGAGGAGCTCAGCTATGGGGAGGGAGGAGCTCAGCTATGGGGGTTGGAGGAGCTCAGCTATGGCGGACGGAGGAGCTCAGCTATGGGGGAGGGAGCAGCTCAGCTATGGGGGAGGGAGCAGCTCAGCTATGGGGGAGGGAGAAGCTCAGCTATGGGGGAGGGAGAAGCTCAGCTATGGGGGAGGGAGGAGCTCAGCTATGGGGGTTGGAGGAGCTCAGCTATGGGGGTTGGAGGAGCTCAGATATGGGGGAGGGAGAAGCTCAGATATGGGGGAGGGAGAAGCTCAGCTATGGGGGAGGGAGAAGCTCAGCTATGGGGGAGGGAGGATCTCAGCTATGGCGGAAGGAGGAGCTCAGCTATGGGGAGGGAGGAGCTCAGCTATGGGGGAGGGAGGAGCTCAGCTATGGGGGTTGGAGGAGCTCAGCTATGGGGGAGGGAGGAGCTCAGCTATGGGGGAGGGAAGAGCTCAGCTATGAGGGTTGGAGGAGCTCAGCTATGGGGGAGGGAGGAGCTCAGATATGGGGGAGGGAGAAGCTCAGATATGGGGGAGGGAGAAGCTCAGCTATGGGGGAGGGAGAAGCTCAGCTATGGGGGAGGGAGGATCTCAGCTATGGCGGAAGGAGGAGCTCAGCTATGGGGAGGGAGGAGCTCAGCTATGGGGGAGGGAGGAGCTCAGCTATGGGGGTTGGAGGAGCTCAGCTATGGGGGAGGGAGGAGCTCAGCTATGGGGGAGGGAAGAGCTCAGCTATGAGGGTTGGAGGAGCTCAGCTATGGGGGAGGGAGGAGCTCAGCTATGGGAGAGGGAGGAGCTTAGCTATGGGGGAGGGAGGAGCTCAGCTATAGGGGAGGGAGGATCTCAGCTATGGCGGAAGGAGGAGCTCAGCTTTGGAGGAGGGAAGAGCTCCTCAGCTATGGGGGAGGAGGATCTCGGCTATGGGGGAGGGAGAAGCCCAGCTACGGGGGAGGGAGGAGCTTAGCTATGGGGGTTGGAGGAGCTCAGCTATGGGGGAGGGAGAAGCTCAGCTATAGGGGAGGGAGGAGCTCAGCTATGGGGGAGGGAAGATCTCAGCTATGGGGGAGGGAGGATCTCAGCTATGGGGGAGGGAGGATCTCAGCTATGGGGGAGGGAGAAGCTCAGCTATGGAGGAGGGAGGAGCTCAGCTATGGGGGAGGAGAGGATCTCAGCTATGGGGGTTGGAGGAGCTCGGCTATGGGGGAGGGAGGATCTCAGCTATGGGGGAGGAGAGGAGCTCAGCTATGGGGGAGGGAGAAGCTCAGCTATGGAGGAGGGAGGAGCTCATCTTTGACGGTTGAAGGAGCTCAACTATGGGGGAGGAGAAGATCTCAGCTATGGGGGTTGAAGGAGCTCAGCTATGGGGGAGGGAGGATCTCAGCTATGGCGGAAGGAGGAGCTCAGCTATGGGGAGGGAGGAGCTCAGCTATGGGGAGGGAGGAGCTCAGCTATGGGGGTTGGAGGAGCTCAGCTATGGCGGAAGGAGGAGCTCAGCTATGGGGGAGGGAGCAGCTCAGCTATGGGGGAGGGAGCAGCTCAGCTATGGGGGAGGGAGAAGCTCAGCTATGGGGGAGGGAGAAGCTCAGCTATGGGGGAGGGAGGAGCTCAGCTATGGGGGTTGGAGGAGCTCAGCTATGGGGGTTGGAGGAGCTCAGATATGGGGGAGGGAGAAGCTCAGATATGGGGGAGGGAGAAGCTCAGCTATGGGGGAGGGAGAAGCTCAGCTATGGGGGAGGGAGGATCTCAGCTATGGCGGAAGGAGGAGCTCAGCTATGGGGAGGGAGGAGCTCAGCTATGGGGGAGGGAGAAGCTCAGCTATGGGGAGGGAGGAGCTCAGCTATGGGGAGGGAGGAGCTCAGCTATGGGGGTTGGAGGAGCTCAGCTATGGCGGAAGGAGGAGCTCAGCTATGGGGGAGGGAGCAGCTCAGCTATGGGGGAGGGAGCAGCTCAGCTATGGGGGAGGGAGAAGCTCAGCTATGGGGGAGGGAGAAGCTCAGCTATGGGGGAGGGAGGAGCTCAGCTATGGGGGTTGGAGGAGCTCAGCTATGGGGGTTGGAGGAGCTCAGATATGGGGGAGGGAGAAGCTCAGCTATGGGGGAGGGAGAAGCTCAGCTATGGGGGAGGGAGAAGCTCAGCTATGGGGAGGGAGGAGCTCAGCTATGGGGAGGGAGGAGCTCAGCTATGGGGAGGGAGGAGCTCAGCTATGGAGGAGGGAGGAGCTCAGGTATGGGGAGGGAGGAGCTCAGCTATGGAGGAGGGAGGAGCTCAGCTATGGGGAGGGAGGAGCTCAGCTATGGGGAGGGAGGAGCTCAGCTATGGCAGAGGGAGAAGCTCAGCTATGGAGGAGGGAGGAGCTCAGGTATGGGGGAGGGAGGAGCTCAGCTATGGAGGAGGGAGAAGCTCAGCTATGGGGGAGGGAGAAGCTCAGCTATGGGGAGGGAGGAGCTCAGCTATGGGGAGGGAGGAGCTCAGCTACAAGGAACAACTACAAGCACTAAACATATTCTCCCCGGAGAAGAGACAGTGAGAGGAGATATGATAGTGATCTACAAATAAAGGGCTGAAGGGTGATGATAGTATGGGGAGAAAACTATTCAGTCTCAGAGAGCTTAAGAAGACACGCGGCCACCCAATGAAGTTGGACAAGAGGGTTCTTTACTGTCAGAGCAGTAAGGATGTGGAACTCCCTTCCACAATCAGTGGTGTCAGCGGGAAGTATAGATAGTTCAGAGATGGGCATCTTAAACACAATATACAGGGATATGGGAAATGGTAGTGACATGAACACATGCGGGAAGGTGGCCATCCATGTCCTTACCTTAGGAGGTGGTGCTGGATCCAGAGTAGGGCCCCTGGAAGCTGCCCCTCCACCCCTCCATCTGCTGCAGCTTGCCTAGGGAAGAGCCAGGGCTGTTGCTTCTCCTCCCAGGCTGTACAGGATGTGGGTCCTGAGACCCGATTGGCCGGGAGCCCTAAGACTCCCTGGCCAATCAGGTCTCAGGACCTGCTTTCTGAATGCCGGGAGGAGAAGCAGGAAGACATTAACAAATATTAATTCACTATTGTCACACAACTGGGTCGGATCAGGCCGCAGTGCTCTGCGCCCCGAGCCCACCCTTTTTTGAAGCCAGTTAGAACCTCAGGCTCTAATCATGTGTATATATAAAAAAAAAACTCCATTGGACTCTATGTGTCCAGCGCCCTGTATGTAGATTAGGGGGCCGGGTACATGGATTTGGGGGGGCGGTGCCCCTGCGCGTTTAATGGAGCGGCCGCCACTGCTCAGCTTCTAACTTTAGTTTGTTCAGTTAATCTTTGACAATAAAACCTGGAAGCTGATTGGTTTCTATGCAGAGCTGCCACAGATTGTTCAGATTTATAGTATTTCAGTTTATGATGTGACGGCGGCATTAGTTTTCTTTCTTTTCACGCTTGTTTTCTTTTATTTCAACCTGGTAATCCCAACATTAACCCGTTTCCTGTCCTTGGGTGAACGCCGTACTGAGCAGCATAAATCAGCCTAGGACAAGGAGTGTATTGGGACTACAAATCACCTCCCTCTCTTCTCCATAACATATATTATATTTTGTTCTTTGTTTTAGATTTGTATTAACTTTTTTTCTCTCGTTTGATATCAAATTCTGTTTTAAAATTTCAGACCTTTATCTGGCATCTGGTGAAAGCTTCCTATATCAGGCCGGTGAGACGGCCAAATTGCCATGCGGTATAATTTCTCCCGGGGACATCGAGTGGAAGAAAGACGGCATACTTATTTTAAAAAACGGAAAAAGTAAAGTCTTTGGCAGTGCAGTGAAGGATAAAGCAGGTGAGATAATTATATATGATGTCCTATCATTTCCCCCTATTATTATATATGATGTCCTATCATTTCCCCCTCTATTATTATATATGATGTCCTATCATTTCCCCCTCTATTATTATATATGAAGTCCTATCATTTCCCTCTCTATTATTATATATGAAGTCCTATCATTTCCCCCTCTATTATTATATATGAAGTCCTATCAGTTCCCTCTCTATTATTATATATAATGTCCTATCATTTCCCTCTATTATTATATATGATGTCCTATCATTTCCCCCTCTATTATTATATATGAAGTCCTATCATTTCCCTCTCTATTATTATATATGAAGTCCTATCATTTCCCCCTCTATTATTATATATGATGTCCTATCATTTCCCCCTATTATTATATATGATGTCCTATCATTTCCCCCTCTATTATTATATATGATGTCCTATCATTTCCCCCTCTATTATTATATATGAAGTCCTATCATTTCCCTCTCTATTATTATATATGAAGTCCTATCATTTCCCCCTCTATTATTATATATGATGTCCTATCAGTTCCCTCTCTATTATTATATATGATGTCCTATCATTTCCCCCTCTATTATTATATATGATGTCCTATCATTTCCCTCTATTATTATATATAATGTCCTATCATTTCCCTCTCTATTATTATATATAATGTCCTATCATTTCCCTCTCTATTATTATATATGATGTCCTATCATTTCCCCCTATTATTATATATGATGTCCTATCATTTCCCTCTATTATTATATATAATGTCCTATCATTTCCCTCTATTATTATATATGATGTCCTATCATTTCCCCCTCTATTATTATATATGATGTCCTATCATTTCCCCCTATTATTATATATGATGTCCTATCATTTCCCCCTATTATTATATATAATGTCCTATCATTTCCCCCTCTATTATTATATATGATGTCCTATCATTTCCCCCTATTATTATATATAATGTCCTATCATTTCCCTCTATTATTATATATGATGTCCTATCATTTCCCCCTCTATTATTATATATGATGTCCTATCATTTCCCCCTATTATTATATATGATGTCCTATCATTTCCCCCTATTATTATATATGATGTCCTATCATTTCCCTCTATTATTATATATAATGTCCTATCATTTCCCTCTATTATTATATATGATGTCCTATCATTTCCCCCTCTATTATTATATATGATGTCCTATCATTTCCCCCTATTATTATATATGATGTCCTATCATTTCCCTCTATTATTATATATAATGTCCTATCATTTCCCTCTATTATTATATATGATGTCCTATCATTTCCCCCTCTATTATTATATATGATGTCCTATCATTTCCCCCTATTATTATATATAATGTCCTATCAGTTCCCTCTCTATTATTATATATAATGTCCTATCATTTCCCTCTCTATTATTATATATGATGTCCTATCATTTCCCTCTCTATTATTATATATGATGTCCTATCATTTCCCTCTCTATTATTATATATGATGTCCTATCATTCCCCTCTATTATTATATATGATGTCCTATCATTTCCCTCTCTATTATTATATATGATGTCCTATCATTCCCCTCTATTATTATATATGATGTCCTATCATTTCCCTCTCTATTATTATATATAATGTCCTATCATTTCCCTCTATTATTATATATGATGTCCTATCATTTCCCCCTCTATTATTATATATGATGTCCTATCATTTCCCCCTCTATTATTATATATGATGTCCTATCAGTTCCCCCTCTATTATTATATATAATGTCCTATCAGTTCCCCCTCTATTATTATATATGATGTCCTATCAGTTCCCCCTCTATTATTATATATAATGTCCTATCATTTCCCTCTCTATTATTATATATGATGTCCTATTATTTCCCTCTCTATTATTATATATGATGTCCTATCATTTCCCCCTATTATTATATATAATGTCCTATCATTTCCCTCTCTATTATTATATATGATGTCCTATCATTTCCCTCTCTATTATTATATATGATGTCCTATCATTTCCCTCTCTATTATTATATATGATGTCCTATCATTCCCCTCTATTATTATATATAATGTCCTATCATTTCCCTCTCTATTATTATATATGATGTCCTATCATTTCCCCCTCTATTATTATATATGATGTCCTATCATTTCCCTCTCTATTATTATATATGATGTCCTATCATTTCCCTCTATTATTATATATGATGTCCTATCATTTCCCTCTCTATTATTATATATGATGTCCTATCATTTCCCTCTCTATTATTATATATGATGTCCTATCATTTCCCCCTCTATTATTATATATGATGTCCTATCATTTCCCTCTCTATTATTATATATGATGTCCTATCATTTCCCTCTATTATTATATATGATGTCCTATCATTTCCCTCTCTATTATTATATATGATGTCCTATCATTCCCCTCTATTATTATATATGATGTCCTATCATTTCCCTCTCTATTATTATATATGATGTCCTATCATTTCCCTCTCTATTATTATATATGATGTCCTATCATTTCCCTCTATTATTATATATGATGTCCTATCATTTCCCTCTCTATTATTATATATGATGTCCTATCATTTCCCTCTATTATTATATATGATGTCCTATCATTTCCCTCTCTATTATTATATATGATGTCCTATCATTTCCCTCTCTATTATTATATATAATGTCCTATCATTTCCCTCTATTATTATATATAATGTCCTATCATTTCCCTCTCTATTATTATATATAATGTCCTATCATTTCCCTCTATTATTATATATGATGTCCTATCATTCCCCTCTCTATTATTATATATGATGTCCTATCATTTCCTTCTATTATTATATATGATGTCCTATCATTCCCCTCTATTATTATATATAATGTCCTATCATTTCCCTCTATTATCATATATGATGTCCTATCAGTTCCCTCTCTATTATTATATATGATGTCCTATCATTCCCCTCTATTATTATATATAATGTCCTATCATTTCCCTCTATTATTATATATGATGTCCTATCATTCCCCTCTATTATTATATATGATGTCCTATCATTTCCTTCTATTATTATATATGATGTCCTATCATTTCCCCCTCTATTATTATATATGATGTCCTATCATTTCCCTCTCTATTATTATATATGATGTCCTATCATTTCCCTCTCTATTATTATATATGATGTCCTATCATTTCCCTCTCTATTATTATATATGAAGTCCTATCATTTCCCTCTATTATTATATATGATGTCCTATCATTTCCCTCTCTATTATTATATATGATGTCCTATCATTCCCCTCTCTATTATTATATATAATGTCCTATCATTTCCTTCTATTATTATATATGATGTCCTATCATTTCCCCCTCTATTATTATATATGATGTCCTATCATTTCCCCCTCTATTATTATATATGATGTCCTATCATTTCCCTCTCTATTATTATATATGATGTCCTATCATTTCCCTCTCTATTATTATATATGATGTCCTATCATTTCCCTCTCTATTATTATATATGATGTCCTATCATTTCCCTCTCTATTATTATATATAATGTCCTATCATTTCCCTCTCTATTATTATATATGATGTCCTATCATTTCCCTCTCTATTATTATATATAATGTCCTATCATTTCCCTCTATTATTATATATGATGTCCTATCATTTCCCTCTCTATTATTATATATGATGTCCTATCATTTCCCTCTATTATTATATATGATGTCCTATCATTTCCCTCTCTATTATTATATATAATGTCCTATCATTTCCCTCTCTATTATTATATATAATGTCCTATCATTTCCCTCTCTATTATTATATATGATGTCCTATCATTTCCCTCTCTATTATTATATATGATGTCCTATCATTTCCCTCTATTATTATATATGATGTCCTATCATTTCCCCCTCTATTATTATATATGATATCCTATCATTTCTCTCTCTATTATTATATATGATATCCTATCATTTCTCTCTCTATTATTATATATGATGTCCTATCATTTCCCTCTATTATTATATATGATGTCCTATCATTTCCCCCTCTATTATTATATATGATATCCTATCATTTCTCTCTCTATTATTATATATAATGTCCTATCATTTCCCTCTCTATTATTATATATGATATCCTATCATTTCTCTCTCTATTATTATATATGATGTCCTATCATTTCCCTCTCTATTATATATATTATGTCCTATCATTTCCCTCTCTATTATTATATATGATGTCCTATCATTTCCCCCTCTATTATTATATATGATGTCCTATCATTTCCCCCTCTATTATTATATATGATGTCCTATCATTTCCCTCTCTATTATTATATATGATGTCCTATCATTTCCCTCTCTATTATTATATATGATGTCCTATCATTTCCCTCTCTATTATTATATATGATGTCCTATCATTTCCCTCTCTATTATTATATATAATGTCCTATCATTTCCCTCTCTATTATTATATATGATGTCCTATCATTTCCCTCTCTATTATTATATATAATGTCCTATCATTTCCCTCTATTATTATATATGATGTCCTATCATTTCCCTCTATTATTATATATAATGTCCTATCATTTCCCTCTCTATTATTATATATAATGTCCTATCATTTCCCTCTCTATTATTATATATGATGTCCTATCATTTCCCTCTCTATTATTATATATGATGTCCTATCATTTCCCTCTATTATTATATATGATGTCCTATCATTTCCCCCTCTATTATTATATATGATATCCTATCATTCCCCTCTATTATTATATATGATGTCCTATCATTTCCCTCTCTATTATTATATATGATGTCCTATCATTTCCCTCTCTATTATTATATATGATGTCCTATCATTTCCCTCTCTATTATATATATTATGTCCTATCATTTCCCTCTCTATTATTATATATGATGTCCTATCATTTCCCTCTCTATTATATATATTATGTCCTATCATTTCCCTCTCTATTATCATATATGATGTCCTATCATTTCCCCCTCTATTATTATATATGATGTCCTATCATTTCCCTCTATTATTATATATGATGTCCTATCATTCCCCTCTATTATTATATATAATGTCCTATCATTTCCCTCTCTATTATTATATATGATGTCCTATCATTTCCCTCTATTATTATATATAATGTCCTATCATTTCCTTCTCTATTATTATATATGATGTCCTATCATTTCCCTCTATTATTATATATGATGTCCTATCATTTCCCCCTCTATTATTATATATGATGTCCTATCATTTCCCTCTCTATTATTATATATGATGTCCTATCATTTCCCTCTATTATTATATATGATGTCCTATCATTTCCCTCTATTATTATATACGATATCCTATCATTTCCCTCTATTATTATATATGATGTCCTATCATTTCCCTCTCTATTATTATATATGATGTCCTATCATTTCCCTCTATTATTATATATGATATCCTATCATTTCCCTCTATTATTATATATGATGTCCTATCATTTCCCCCTCTATTATTATATATGATGTCCTATCATTTCCCTCTCTATTATTATATATGATGTCCTATCATTTCCCCCTCTATTATTATATATGATGTCCTATCATTTCCCTCTCTATTATTATATATGATGTCCTATCATTTCCCTCTCTGTTATTATATATAATGTCCTATCATTTCCCTCTCTATTATTATATATGATGTCCTATCATTTCCCTCTCTATTATTATATATGATGTGCTATCATTTCCTTCTCTATTATTATATATGATGTCCTATCATTTCCCTCTCTATTATTATATATGATGTCCTATCATTTCCCTCTATTATTATATATGATGTCCTATCATTTCCCTCTCTATTATTATATATGATGTCCTATCATTTCCCTCTCTATTATTATATATAATGTCCTATCATTTCCCTCTATATTATTATATATGATGTCCTATCATTTCCTTCTCTATTATTATATATGATGTCCTATCATTTCCCCCTATTATTATATATAATGTCCTATCATTTCCCTCTCTATTATTATATATGATGTCCTATCATTTCCCTCTCTATTATTATATATGATGTGCTATCATTTCCTTCTCTATTATTATATATGATGTCCTATCATTTCCCTCTCTATTATTATATATGATGTCCTATCATTTCCCTCTATTATTATATATAATATCCTATCATTTCCCCCTCTATTATTATATATGATGTCCTATCATTTCCCTCTCTATTATTATATATGATGTCCTATCATTTCCCTCTATTATTATATATGATGTCCTATCATTTCCCTCTCTATTATTATATATAATATCCTATCATTTCCCCCTCTATTATTATATATGATGTCCTATCATTTCCCTCTCTATTATTATATATAATATCCTATCATTTCCCTCTCTATTATTATATATGATGTCCTATCATTTCCCTCTCTATTATTATATATAATATCCTATCATTTCCCTCTCTATTATTATATATGATGTCCTATCATTTCCCTCTCTATTATTATATATGATGTCCTATCATTTCTCTCTCTATTATTATATATAATATCCTATCATTTCCCTCTCTATTATATATGATGTCCTATCATTTCCCTCTCTATTATTATATATAATATCCTATCATTTCCCCCTCTATTATTATATATGATGTCCTATCATTTCCCCCTCTATTATTATATATGATGTCCTATCATTTCCCTCTCTATTATTATATATAATATCCTATCATTTCCCTCTCTATTATTATATATGATGTCCTATCATTTCCCTCTCTATTATTATATATGATGTCCTATCATTTCCCCCTCTATTATTATATATAATATCCTATCATTTCCCTCTCTATTATTATATATGATGTCCTATCATTTCCCTCTATTATTATATATAATGTCCTATCATTTCCTTCTATTATTATATATGAAGTCCTATCATTTCCTTCTCTATTATTATATATGATGTCCTATCAGTTCCCTCTCTATTATTATATATAATGTCCTATCATTTCCCTCTCTATTATTATATATGATGTCCTATCATTTCCCCCTCTATTATTATATATGATGTCCTATCATTTCCCCCTATTATTATATATGATGTCCTATCATTTCCCTCTCTATTATTATATATGATGTCCTATCATTTCCCTCTCTATTATTATATATGATATCCTATCATTTCCTTCTCTATTATTATATATGATGTCCTATCATTTCCCCCTCTATTATTATATATGATGTCCTATCATTTCCCTCTCTATTATTATATATGATGTCCTATCATTTCCCCCTCTATTATTATATATGATATCCTATCATTTCCTTCTCTATTATTATATATGATGTCCTATCATTTCCCCCTCTATTATTATATATGATGTCCTATCATTTCCCTCTCTATTATTATATATGATGTCCTATCATTTCCTTCTCTATTATTATATATGATGTCCTATCATTTCCCTCTCTATTATCATATATGATGTCCTATCATTTCCCCCTCTATTATTATATATGATGTCCTATCATTTCCCTCTATTATTATATATGATGTCCTATCATTTCCCTCTATTATTATATATGATGTCCTATCATTTCCCTCTATTATTATATATGATGTCCTATCATTTCCCCCTCTATTATTATATATGATGTCCTATCATTTCCCTCTATTATTATATATGATGGCCTATCATTTCCCTCTATTATTATATATGATTAGTGATGAGCCGAACACCCCCGGGTTTGGTTCGCACCAGAACCCGCGAACGGACCGAAAGTTCGCACGAACATTAGAACCCTATTAAATACAATGGATGCGAACGTTCGGATTCTAAAGTGCTAATTATAACGACTATTATGCATGTTATTGTCCTAAAAAGGGTTTGGGAACCCGGGTTCTGCACCAGGGGACATGTATCAATGCAAAAAGAAGTTTTAAAAACGGTCGTTTTTCGGGAGCAGTCATTTTAATGATGCATAAAGTGAAAAAAAAAAAGTCAAATATTCCTTTAAATATCGTACCTGGGGGGTGTCTAAAGTATGCCTGTGAAGTGCCACGTGTTTCCCGTGTTTAGAACTGTCCCTGCACAAAATGACACTTCTAAAGGAAAAAAAAGCCATTTAAAACTGCTTGCGGCTTTAATGTAATGTCTGGTCCCGGTAATATGGATGAAAATCTTTAAGAAAAATGGCATAGCTACCCCATCACCCCCCCCCCTACCCCAGCCCATTACCAGCCCCTTTGGGTCTTGTATGGATATTAAGGGGAACCCCGCACACAAAATAAAAAAGGCCCTATATACTCTGAACAGCCGTATACAGGCGGTGCATACAAGACAGGGACTGTAGGTTTGTTCTTATGTAGAATCTGTTTGTAATTTTGAACAGCTACATTGTTGAAGTGTAGCTCCAGACCAAAAATCTATTTTTAAACTTTTTGGGAAACATAGGTAAGGGTTATCACCCCTGTAACATTTGTTTTGCTGTCTGTGCCCCTGTTCAGAACATTTCACCTCACTTTCCGTCCCAATGACAACTGTTTTTGAAATGTGGTGTTTTTCTTGAAACAAGGATTGGTGATAAAGCATCAGTACAGAGGAGACACCTTTCTCCCATATTTATTCTTACAGGAGAGAATTTTCCTTCCTAGGGGTAGATTTCCTCTCACTTCCTGTTGTCTTCTTGCGTTTGCAAGTAGGAGTCGTTTGTAAGTTGGATGTTTGAAAGTAGGGACCTGCCGTATATACTCTGCAGAAATAGGCCCCTTAGTTGTTGGTGTTGGCACAACACTGTAAGCCCTCACAGTTACTCTTGGTTGGTGCTGGAACGCCCTGCTGTCAACTATTATATCAGGAATTTTAATTACATATAATTGTTGAACAGTGGTAGTAAAAATTGGGCCTTTGGTGGTGGTGGTGGTGGTGGCGGCGTTGCCACAACACTGTAAGCCCTCAGACTTACTCTTGGTGGGTGCAGCAATGGGCCCTGCTGTGAATTATTAGATCAAGAATTGTAATTACATGCCCCTGTTAAACAGGGGCTGAAAAATTGGGCCTTAGGCACTGGTGGCACAACACTACAACCCCTCACAGATACTGTACTTGGAGCACAGCAATGAGCCCTGTTGCTAAGTATTGCTTCAAAAATTGTAATGACACGCCCCTGTTAAACAGGGGCTGAAAAATTGGGCCTTAGGCACTGGTGGCACAACACTACAACCCCTCACAGATACTGTACTTGGAGCACAGCAATGAGCCCTATGGCAAATTATTGCTAAAAAAATTGTAAGTACACGCCCCTGTAAAACAGGGGCTGAAAAATTGGGCCTTAGCCACTGGTGGCGGCACCCATAAACAAAAATGATCTTCCAAGCTATCATCATCAATCGTATCATTGAGGACTCGGAGGAGGAGGATAGCCAGTCAACATAACAGCACAGGCACTCAGCATCAGCATCAGTCTTGAAGGGACGTGACATGTTAAAATCAATTAGTCTGTTATATCAGCATCAGGTGTGTGGTAGCTGGTGGTGATCCAAGACTGGTTCATCTTGATGAAAGTCAGTCGATCAACCGAGTCGGTGGACAGGCGCACCCTGTGATCCGTGACAAATCCTCCAGCAGCACTGAATGTGCGTTCCGAAAGAACGCTGGATGCAGGACAGGCCAGTAGCTCAATTGCATACTGTGCAAGCTCTGGCCAGTGATCCATCCTCAAGACCCAGTAAGCCAGAGGATTTTCGGTGGGGAAGGTGTCCAAGTCTGACCTTGCCCCTAGATATTCCTGCACCATGTTTATCAGACGCTGGCGATGGTTGCTGGAACCAATCATACTTTGGGGCTGCGGACTAAAGAATTGTCTGAACGCATCGGTCAGACGGCCACCTTCCCCACCGCTCCTTCTTTGACTGGCCGAAGCCTCAGCAACTCGTTGTCCTGGACCAGGAGTTTGTAACCTCCCAGTCTCTGGGAACGCGTTGCACAGACCTTTCTGCAAGGCCTCCCGGAGTTGTCTCATCCTCTGCTCCCTCTGCGACGGTAACATAAGGTCCGCAACCTTACCCTTGTACCGTGGATCAAGGAGAGTGGCCAGCCAGTAATGGTCCCTCTCCTTGATCCGAAGAATACGAGGATCCTTCCGCAGACTTTGCAGGATCAGGGAGGCCATGCAGCGTAGGTTTGCTGAGGCATTCGCTCCGGAGTCCTCTGGGTCACTAAGGACGACATGATCCGCAGTCACCTCCTCCCAGCCACGTACAAGTCCACTGGTTTCTTGGGACTGTAAATCATCCCTAAAAGACTGCTGCTGATGATGCTGAGTGCCAGCCTCCACCTCCATGCTGACACAATCCTCCTCCTCCTCCTCCTCTTCCTGTGCGATGGGTGGGACAGAAGGAACACTGTCTGGGTAAAGGGGGCCTTGAGAGGCAAGGAAGTCCTCCTCTTCCTGCCTCTGTTCTGCCTCAAGTGCCCTGTCCATTATTCCACGCAGCGTGTGCTCCAACAGGTGGACAAGAGGTACAGTGTCACTGATGCATGCACTGTCACTGCTCACCATCCTCGTGGCCTCCTCAAATGGTGCCAGGACAGTGCATGCATCCCTGATCATGCCCCACTGGCGTGGAGAAAAAAAACCAAGCTCCCCTGACCCTGTCCTGGTGCCGTAGTCGCACAGGTACTCATTGATGGCCCTCTGCTGCGTGTGCAGCCGCTGCAGCATGGCCAACGTTGAGTTCCACCTGGTGGGCATGTCACATATAAGGCGGTTCTTGGGCAGGTTCAACTCCTTTTGCAGCTCAGCCAGGCGAGCACTGGCATTATAAGATCTGCGGAAATGCACACAGACTTTCCTGGCCTGCCTCAGGACATCCTGTAAGCCCGGGTACCTGCCCAAGAACCGCTGCACCACCAGGTTAAGGACGTGAGCCACACAGGGCACATGGGTCAGTTGTCCCTGTCGGAGGGCGGAGAGGAGGTTGGTGCCATTGTCGCAAACCACCATTCCTGGCTTAAGCTGGCGTGGCGTCAACCACCTCTCGGCCTGCCCCTGCAGAGCAGACAGGACCTCTGCCCCAGTGTGGCTCCTGTCCCCCAAACACACCAGCGCAAGCACGGCATGGCATCTTTTTTCCTGCGTACTTGCGTAGCCCCTTGAACGCCTACGGAGCACCGCTGGTTCCGAGGACAAACCACAGGAAGAGGCCATGGAGGAAGAAGAAGAGGAGGGGGTGGAGGAGAGAGGTGTGTCACAACCAGAAGTAGCATTTTGGAGGCGTGGCGGTGGAACAACCTCCAACACTACTGCACCTTGTCCTGCATCCTTCCCAGCTGCCAAAAGAGTGACCCAATGGGCCGTGAAAGAAAGGTAACGTCCCTGTCCATGCCTGCTGGACCATGAGTCAGCGGTAATATGCACCTTACCGCTGACCGCCCTGTCCAGCGAGGCCAAGACATTGCCTTCCACATGCCGGTAGAGAGCCGGAATAGCCTTCCGTGAGAAAAAGTGGCGTTTGGGAACCTGCCACTGAGGAACCGCACATTGCACAAACTCACGGAAGGGGGCCGAGTCTACCAACTGAAAAGGCAGCAGTTGAAGCGCTAGCAATTTAGCCAAGCTAGCATTCAACCGCTGGGCATGTGGATGGCTGGGAGTGAACTTCTTTCGACGGTCCAGCAGCTGGGGCAGGGAAATTTGCCTGCTAGAATCGGACGTCGGTGTACTGCTAGCAGAGTGGCCGCAAGTACTGGGCTGTGACACACCTAATTCTACACCTTCATTCCTCTCAGTGCAGGTTTCAGAGAGGACTGAAGTTATAGTGGGGTTGGAGATCCCAGCTGATGCGGTGCAAGGAGAGGTCCGCTTTGTTCTTTGGTGTGGGTCTTTGAGGTAGGCTTGCCAACGAGCTGCATGGCAGGTCAACATATGTCTGGTCAGGCATGTGGTACCCAAGCGGCTGATGTTTTGGCCACGCGATATACGCTTGAGACATATGTTGCAAACAGCAGCTGTGCGATCTGATGCACTCGCCTCAAAAAAGGCCCACACCAAAGAACTTTTTGAATGACGGGCAGAGGCAGCGCCCTGCACAGGCGGAGCTCTGCGGTGTGATTCCGTCGGTGTACTGCCCTTACGCTGGCCACCAAAGGGCATCCTGTCTCGTTGGAGATGTGCCTCCTCCTCATCCTCCTCCTCCTCTCTCCTATTAGGCACCCACGTGGAGTCAGTGACCTCATCATCCCCTCCCTCCTCATCACTGGAGCCAATCTGGCAGTATGCTGCAGCTGCTGGAACATGACTGCCAGATTGGTGTCCTTCTTGAGCATCCCCTCTGTCTGCTCTCACCCTACTGCCTTCCTGTAGCTGGGTTTCATCATCAGACCCTTTGAAACGCTGGGCATCCTCCTGGAGCATGTACCCAACACTGTGCTGAAACAGTTCGGGGGACTCCTCAGGAGGAGGACATGGTGGGTCTAGGGAAGGAGTGACTGATGATGAGTCTGACATTGATACCAGGGAAGAGGACGCTTTGGCAGCTGCTTTGCCAGTACCCTGAGCCTGGGTGAGAGAGGATGAGGAGGAGGAGGAGGGCTTGGTCATCCACTCTACCAAGTCTTCGGCATGATGTGGCTCAACATGTCCAGCTGCCGAAAAGAAGGACAAGCGTGTCCCATGGCCATGTGCTGATGACAATGCACCGCGTCCACGACCAGCACTGTTGCCCCCAGACACAGAGCCTGCTTGCCCTCTTTTATTGCCTCCTGACTGTCTGCCTCTCCTTGTTTGCCTTCCAGACATTCTAATAGATGGCCTGCAGGGAGATGGGAAAAAAGCAATAAGGGCTACCTTCAGGTGTCCTTCTCTGTCCCTTGAAACAAGGACTTTGACAGTGAAAGAAACTGACACACTCTCCCTACCTACAGTTTTCTGTCCCTAGAAAAAATGTTTTTTTTAAGCACAATTTAGCACAAGGAGAATTCACTCACTGTCCTTCCAGGTCCCTGGAAACAAGGACTTTGACAGTGAAAGAAACTGACACACTCTCCCTACCTACAGTTTTCTGTCCCTAGAAAAAATGTTTTTTTTAAGCACAATTTAGCACAAGGAGAATTCACTCACTGTCCTTCCAGGTCCCTAGAAACAAGGACTTGCACAGTGAAAGAAACTGACACTCTCCCTACCTACAGTTTTCTGTCCCTAGAAAAAATGTTTTTTTTTAAGCACAATATAGCACAAGGAGAATTCACTCACTGTCCTTCCAGGTCCCTAGAAACAAGGACTTGCACAGTGAAAGAAACTGACACTCTCCCTACCTACAGTTTTCTGTCCCTAGAAAAAATGTTTTTTTTAAGCACAATATAGCACAAGGAGAATTCACTCACTGTCCTTCCAGGTCCCTGGAAACAAGGACTTGCACAGTGAAAGAAACTGACACTCTCCCTACCTACAGTTTTCTGTCCCTAGAAAAAATGTTTTTTTTAAGCACAATATAGCACAAGGAGAATTCACTCACTGTCCTTACAGGTCCCTGGAAACAAGGACTTGCACAGTGAAAGAAACTGACACTCTCCCTACCTACAGTTTTCTGTCCCTAGAAAAAATGTTTTTTTTAAGCACACTATAGCACAAGGAGAATTCACTCACTGTCCTTCCCAGTCCTTAGAAACAAGGACTTGCACAGTGAAAGAAACTGACACTCTCCCTACCTACAGTTTTCTGTCCCTAGAAAAAATGTTTTTTTTAAGCACAATATAGCACAAGGAGAATTCACTCACTGTCCTTCCAGGTCCCTGGAAACAAGGACTTGCACAGTGAAAGAAACTGACACTCTCCCTACCTACAGTTTTCTGTCCCTAGAAAAAATGTTTTTTTTAAGCACACTATAGCACAAGGAGAATTCACTCACTGTCCTTCCAGGTCCCTGGAAACAAGGACTTGCACAGTGAAAGAAACTGACACTCTCCCTACCTACAGTTTTCTGTCACCAGAAAAAAATTATTTTTTAAGCACACTATAGCACAAGGAGAATTCACTCACTGTCCTTCCCAGTCCCTAGAAACAAGGACTTGCACAGTGAAAGAAACTGACACTCTCCCTACCTACAGTTTTCTGTCCCTAGAAAAAATGTTTTTTAAACACACTATAGCACAAGGAGAATTCACTCAATGTCCTTCCAGGTCCCTGGAAACAAGGACTTGCACATTGAAAGAAACTGACACTCTCCCTACCTACAGTTTTCTGTCCCTAGAAAAAATGTTTTTTTTAAGCACAATATAGCACAAGGAGAATTCACTCACTGTCCTTCCAGGTCCCTGGAAACAAGGACTTTGACAGTGAAAGAAACTGACACACTCTCCCTACCTACAGTTTTCTGTCCCTAGAAAAAATGTTTTTTTTTAAGCACAATATAGCACAAGGAGAATTCACTCACTGTCCTTCCAGGTCCCTGGAAACAAGGACTTTGACAGTGAAAGAAACTGACACTCTCCCTACCTACAGTTTTCTGTCCCTAGAAAAAATGTTTTTTTTAAGCACAATATAGCACAAGGAGAATTCACTCACTGTCCTTCCAGGTCCCTGGAAACAAGGACTTGCACAGTGAAAGAAACTGACACTCTCCCTACCTACAGTTTTCTGTCCCTAGAAAAAATGTTTTTTTTAAGCACACTATAGCACAAGGAGAATTCACTCACTGTCCTTCCCAGTCCCTAGAAACAAGGACTTGCACAGTGAAAGAAACTGACACTCTCCCTACCTACAGTTTTCTGTCCCTAGAAAAAATGTTTTTTTTAAGCACAATATAGCACAAGGAGAATTCACTCACTGTCCTTCCAGGTCCCTGGAAACAAGGACTTGCACAGTGAAAGAAACTGACACTCTCCCTACCTACAGTTTTCTGTCACCAGAAAAAATGTATTTTTTAAGCACAATATAGCACAAGGAGAATTCACTCACTGTCCTTCCCAGTCCCTAGAAACAAGGACTTGCACAGTGAAAGAAACTGACACTCTCCCTACCTACAGTTTTCTGTCCCTAGAAAAAATGTTTTTTAAACACACTATAGCACAAGGAGAATTCACTCAATGTCCTTCCAGGTCCCTGGAAACAAGGACTTGCACAGTGAAAGAAACTGACACTCTCCCTACCTACAGTTTTCTGTCCCTAGAAAAAATGTTTTTTTTAAGCACAATATAGCACAAGGAGAATTCACTCACTGTCCTTCCAGGTCCCTGGAAACAAGGACTTGCACAGTGAAAGAAACTGACACTCTCCCTACCTACAGTTTTCTGTCACCAGAAAAAAATTATTTTTTAAGCACACTATAGCACAAGGAGAATTCACTCACTGTCCTTCCCAGTCCCTAGAAACAAGGACTTGCACAGTGAAAGAAACTGACACTCTCCCTACCTACAGTTTTCTGTCCCTAGAAAAAATGTTTTTTAAACACACTATAGCACAAGGAGAATTCACTCAATGTCCTTCCAGGTCCCTGGAAACAAGGACTTGCACATTGAAAGAAACTGACACTCTCCCTACCTACAGTTTTCTGTCCCTAGAAAAAATGTTTTTTTTAAGCACAATATAGCACAAGGAGAATTCACTCACTGTCCTTCCAGGTCCCTGGAAACAAGGACTTTGACAGTGAAAGAAACTGACACACTCTCCCTACCTACAGTTTTCTGTCCCTAGAAAAAATGTTTTTTTTTAAGCACAATATAGCACAAGGAGAATTCACTCACTGTCCTTCCAGGTCCCTGGAAACAAGGACTTTGACAGTGAAAGAAACTGACACTCTCCCTACCTACAGTTTTCTGTCCCTAGAAAAAATGTTTTTTTTAAGCACAATATAGCACAAGGAGAATTCACTCACTGTCCTTCCAGGTCCCTGGAAACAAGGACTTGCACAGTGAAAGAAACTGACACTCTCCCTACCTACAGTTTTCTGTCCCTAGAAAAAATGTTTTTTTTAAGCACACTATAGCACAAGGAGAATTCACTCACTGTCCTTCCCAGTCCCTAGAAACAAGGACTTGCACAGTGAAAGAAACTGACACTCTCCCTACCTACAGTTTTCTGTCCCTAGAAAAAATGTTTTTTTTAAGCACAATATAGCACAAGGAGAATTCACTCACTGTCCTTCCAGGTCCCTGGAAACAAGGACTTGCACAGTGAAAGAAACTGACACTCTCCCTACCTACAGTTTTCTGTCACCAGAAAAAATGTATTTTTTAAGCACAATATAGCACAAGGAGAATTCACTCACTGTCCTTCCCAGTCCCTAGAAACAAGGACTTGCACAGTGAAAGAAACTGACACTCTCCCTACCTACAGTTTTCTGTCCCTAGAAAAAATGTTTTTTAAACACACTATAGCACAAGGAGAATTCACTCAATGTCCTTCCAGGTCCCTGGAAACAAGGACTTGCACAGTGAAAGAAACTGACACTCTCCCTACCTACAGTTTTCTGTCCCTAGAAAAAATGTTTTTTTTAAGCACAATATAGCACAAGGAGAATTCACTCACTGTCCTTCCAGGTCCCTGGAAACAAGGACTTGCACAGTGAAAGAAACTGACACTCTCCCTACCTACAGTTTTCTGTCCCTAGAAAAAATGTTTTTTTTAAGCACACTATAGCACAAGGAGAATTCACTCACTGTCCTTCCCAGTCCCTAGAAACAAGGACTTGCACAGTGAAAGAAACTGACACTCTCCCTACCTACAGTTTTCTGTCCCTAGAAAAAATGTTTTTTTTAAGCACAATATAGCACAAGGAGAATTCACTCACTGTCCTTCCAGGTCCCTGGAAACAAGGACTTGCACAGTGAAAGAAACTGACACTCTCCCTACCTACAGTTTTCTGTCACCAGAAAAAATGTATTTTTTAAGCACAATATAGCACAAGGAGAATTCACTCACTGTCCTTCCCAGTCCCTAGAAACAAGGACTTGCACAGTGAAAGAAACTGACACTCTCCCTACCTACAGTTTTCTGTCCCTAGAAAAAATGTTTTTTAAACACACTAAAGCACAAGGAGAATTCACTCAATGTCCTTCCAGGTCCCTGGAAACAAGGACTTGCACAGTGAAAGAAACTGACACTCTCCCTACCTACAGTTTTCTGTCCCTAGAAAAAATGTTTTTTTTAAGCACAATATAGCACAAGGAGAATTCACTCACTGTCCTTCCAGGTCCCTGGAAACAAGGACTTTGACAGTGAAAGAAACTGACACTCTCCCTACCTACAGTTTTCTGTCCCTAGAAAAAATGTTTTTTTTAAGCACAATATAGCACAAGCACAAAACACACTGACACTCTCCCTACCTATCCTTCTCTTTCCCTAAACTAAAGGAATCCAGGTTAAGCAAGAAAGAAATAAATGTCACTGTCCCTGCCTATGCTGCTCTATCCCTGCTCCGGAACACACTACACTAGGCCGCCGTGCTGGCGGCCTTTTATAGTGTGGGGCGTGTACTAAACACCCTCAGCAATAATTGGCCACAGGCATCCTGCCTGTGGCCAATCATTGCTCTCCTCGCTGCCGGCGCTGTGATTGGCCAAGCATGCGGGGTCACAGTGCATGCTTGGCCAATCACAGCGCCTGGATGACACTGCGATGGCGTAGTGCATTGTGGGCCGTTCGCGTCACTCGAATTTGGCGCGAACGGCCCAAATCGTTCGATCTTCGTCGAACGATCGAACAGCCGATGTTCGAGTCGAACGTATGTTCGACTCGAACACGAAGCTCATCCCTATATATGATGTCCTATCATTTCCCCCTATTATTATATATGATGTCCTAACATTTCCCCCTCTATTATTATATATGATGTCCTATCATTTCCCTCTCTATTATTATATATGATGTCCTATCATTTCCCCCTCTATTATTATATATGATGTCCTATCATTTCCCTCTATTATTATATATAATGTCCTATCATTTCCCTCTCTATTATTATATATGATGTCCTATCATTTCCCTCTCTATTATTATATATGATGTCCTATCATTTCCCTCTCTATTATTATATATGATGTCCTATCATTTCCCCCTCTATTATTATATATGATGTCCTATCATTTCCTTCTATTATTATATATGATGTCCTATCATTTCCCTCTATTATTATATATAATGTCCTATCATTTCCCCCTCTATTATTATATATAATGTCCTATCATTTCCCTCTCTATTATTATATATGATGTCCTATCATTTCCCTCTCTATTATTATATATAATGTCCTATCATTTCTCTCTCTATTATTATATATGATGTCCTATCATTTCCCTCTCTATTATTATATATGATGTCCTATCATTTACCCCTCTATTATTATATATGATGTCCTATTATTTCCTTCTATTATTATATATGATGTCCTATCATTTCCCTCTATTATTATATATGATGTCCTATCATTTCCCTCTCTATTATTATATATGATGTCCTATCATTTCCCTCTCTATTATTATATATGATGTCCTATCATTTCCCCCTCTATTATTATATATGATGTCCTATCATTTCCTTCTATTATTATATATGATGTCCTATCATTTCCCCCTCTATTATTATATATGATGTCCTATCATTTCCCTCTATTATTATATATGATGTCCTATCATTTCCCTCTCTATTATTATATATAATGTCTTATCAATTCCCTCTCTATTATTATATATGATGTCCTATCATTTCCCTCTCTATTATTATATATAATGTCCTATCATTTCCCTCTCTATTATTATATATGATGTCCTATCATTTCCCTCTCTATTATTATATATGATGTCCCATCATTTCCCTCTCTATTATTATATATAATGTCCTATCATTTCCCTCTATTATTATATATGATGTCCTATCATTTCCCCCTCTATTATTATATATGATGTCCCATCATTTCCCTCTCTATTATTATATATAATGTCCTATCATTTCTCTCTCTATTATTATATATGATGTCCTATCATTTCCCCCTCTATTATTATATATAATGTCCTATCATTTCCCTCTCTATTATTATATATGATGTCCTATCATTTCCCTCTCTATTATTATATATGATGTCCTATCATTTCCCCCTCTATTATTATATATAATGTCCTATCATTTCCCTCTCTATTATTATATATGATGTCCCATCATTTCCCTCTCTATTATTATATATAATGTCCTATCATTTCCCTCTATTATTATATATGATGTCCTATCATTTCCCTCTCTATTATTATATATGATGTCCTATCATTTCCCCCTCTATTATTATATATGATGTCCTATCATTTCCCTCTATTATTATATATAATGTCCTATCATTTCCCTCTCTATTATTATATATGATGTCCTATCATTTCCCCCTCTATTATTATATATGATGTCCTATCATTTCCCTCTATTATTATATATAATGTCCTATCATTTCCCTCTCTATTATTATATATGATGTCCTATCATTTCTCTCTCTATTATTATATATGATGTCCTATCATTTCCCCCTCTATTATTATATATAATGTCCTATCATTTCCCTCTATTATTATATATGATGTCCTATCATTTCCCTCTCTATTATTATATATGATGTCCTATCATTTCCCTCTCTATTATTATATATGATGTCCTATCATTTCCCCCTCTATTATTATATATAATGTCCTATCATTTCCCTCTATTATTATATATGATGTCCTATCATTTCCCTCTCTATTATTATATATGATGTCCTATCATTTCCCCCTCTATTATTATATATGATGTCCTATCATTTCCCTCTATTATTATATATGATGTCCTATCATTTCCCTCTCTATTATTATATATGATGTCCCATCATTTCCCTCTCTATTATTATATATAATGTCCTATCATTTCCCTCTATTATTATATATGATGTCCTATCATTTCCCTCTCTATTATTATATATGATGTCCTATCATTTCCCTCTATTATTATATATGATGTCCTATCATTTCCCTCTCTATTATTATATATGATGTCCTATCATTTCCCTCTCTATTATTATATATGATGTCCTATCATTTCCCTCTATTATTATATATGATGTCCTATCATTTCCCCCTCTATTATTATATATGATGTCCTATCATTTCCCTCTATTATTATATATGATGTCCTATCATTTCCCCCTCTATTATTATATATGATGTCCTATCATTTCTCTCTCTATTATTATATATGATGTCCTATCATTTCCCTCTATTATTATATATAATGTCCTATCATTTCCCTCTATTATTATATATGATGTCCTATCATTTCCCCCTCTATTATTATATATGATGTCCTATCATTTCTCTCTCTATTATTATATATGATGTCCTATCATTTCCCCCTATTATTATATATGATGTCCTATCATTTCCCTCTATTATTATATATAATGTCCTATCATTTCCCTCTATTATTATATATGATGTCCTATCATTTCCCCCTCTATTATTATATATGATGTCCTATCATTTCCCCCTCTATTATTATATATGATGTCCTATCATTTCCCTCTCTATTATTATATATGATGTCCTATCATTTCCCTCTATTATTATATATGATGTCCTATCATTTCCCTCTCTATTATTATATATAATGTCCTATCATTTCCCCCTCTATTATTATATATGATGTCCTATCATTTCCCTCTCTATTATTATATATGATGTCCTATCATTTCCCTCTATTATTATATATGATGTCCTATCATTTCCCCCTCTATTATTATATATGATGTCCTATCATTTCCCCCTCTATTATTATATATGATGTCCTATCATTTCCCTCTCTATTATTATATATGATGTCCTATCATTTCCCTCTATTATTATATATGATGTCCTATCATTTCCCTCTCTATTATTATATATAATGTCCTATCATTTCCCCCTCTATTATTATATATGATGTCCTATCATTTCTCTCTCTATTATTATATATGATGTCCTATCATTTCCCTCTATTATTATATATAATGTCCTATCATTTCCCTCTCTATTATTATATATAATGTCCTATCATTTCCCTCTCTATTATTATATATGATGTCCTATCATTTCCCTCTCTATTATTATATATGATGTCCTATCATTTCCCCCTCTATTATTATATATGATGTCCTATCATTTCTCTCTCTATTATTATATATGATGTCCTATCATTTCCCTCTATTATTATATATGATGTCCTATCATTTCCCTCTCTATTATTATATATGATGTCCTATCATTTCCCTCTATTATTATATATGATGTCCTATCATTTCCCCCTCTATTATTATATATGATGTCCTATCATTTCCCCCTCTATTATTATATATGATGTCCTATCATTTCCCTCTCTATTATTATATATGAAGTCCTATCATTTCCCTCTATTATTATATATGATGTCCTATCATTTCCCTCTATTATTATATATGATGTCCTATCATTTCCCTCTCTATTATTATATATAATGTCCTATCATTTCCCCCTCTATTATTATATATGATGTCCTATCATTTCTCTCTCTATTATTATATATGATGTCCTATCATTTCCCTCTATTATTATATATGATGTCCTATCATTTCTCTCTCTATTATTATATATGATGTCCTATCAGTTCCCTCTATTATTATATATGATGTCCTATCATTTCCCTCTCTATTATTATATATGATGTCCTATCATTTCCCTCTATTATTATATATGATGTCCTATCATTTCCCCCTCTATTATTATATATGATGTCCTATCATTTCCCTCTCTATTATTATATATGAAGTCCTATCATTTCCCTCTATTATTATATATGATGTCCTATCATTTCCCTCTATTATTATATATGATGTCCTATCATTTCCCCCTCTATTATTATATATGATGTCCTATCATTTCCCTCTCTATTATTATATATGATGTCCTATCATTTCCCTCTCTATTATTATATATGATGTCCTATCATTTCCCCCTCTATTATTATATATGATGTCCTATCATTTCCCCCTCTATTATTATATATGATGTCCTATCATTTCCCTCTATTATTATATATGATGTCCTATCATTTCCCCCTCTATTATTATATATGATGTCCTATCATTTCCCTCTCTATTATTATATATGAAGTCCTATCATTTCCCTCTATTATTATATATGATGTCCTATCATTTCCCTCTATTATTATATATGATGTCCTATCATTTCCCCCTCTATTATTATATATGATGTCCTATCATTTCCCTCTCTATTATTATATATGATGTCCTATCATTTCCCTCTCTATTATTATATATGAAGTCCTATCATTTCCCCCTCTATTATTATATATGATGTCCTATCATTTCCCTCTCTATTATTATATATGATGTCCTATCATTTCCCCCTCTATTATTATATATAATGTCCTATCATTTCCCCCTATTATTATATATGATGTCCTATCATTTCCCCCTCTATTATTATATATGATGTCCTATCATTTCCCTCTCTATTATTATATATGATGTCCTATCATTTCCCCCTCTATTATTATATATGATGTCCTATCATTTCCCTCTCTATTATTATATATGATGTCCTATCATTTCCCCCTCTATTATTATATATAATGTCCTATCATTTCCCCCTATTATTATATATGATGTCCTATCATTTCCCCCTCTATTATTATATATGATGTCCTATCATTTCCCTCTCTATTATTATATATGATGTCCTATCATTTCCCCCTCTATTATTATATATGATGTCCTATCATTTCTCTCTCTATTATTATATATGATGTCCTATCATTTCCCTCTATTATTATATATGATGTCCTATCATTTCCCCCTCTATTATTATATATGATGTCCTATCATTTCCTTCTATTATTATATATGATGTCCTATCATTTCTCTCTCTATTATTATATATGATGTCCTATCATTTCTCTCTCTATTATTATATATGATGTCCTATCAGTTGTAGAGAAGGTAAGGTGAGAGCGGTGGGTGGTAAAGGGGGGGTGGCAGTGTGGTAAGTGTGGGGGTGCTGCAAAGTGATGAGTGGGGGTAGTAGGGCAGAATGATGAGAGTACTGGTGGGCATGAGGCAGAACAGTGGTGATGAGGGGTGCGGTGGTCCTGCGCATGCCCGATAGTGACCAGTCTGTGCTGCCACTACCACACATGAGTGGGACCTTCCTGACATATTTCTGACACCCCAATGTGGCGGTGGGATCCTGCGGATGTGCGGTAGGAGCAGTATAGCCTGGTCATGCGTTGGGTCAGTAATCCTCTGCCCTTAGTAAAAATAAAGAAGCTCTAGACAACATACAAATGGCTGCATATATGAATGGATGGGGGAGTTTGCGGTTTGTAGTCCAATCTAGGATGACAACACAGCTCCTCTATAGTGTTGTCACCTACACGTCCCATGCGGCGTGGTAAAATCTCTGACATTCACAGACATGACTGGGCATGATGGGAATTGTAGTTCATAAACAACTGGAGCTCCATAGTTTGGAGGCCCCCTGCCCTAGGTCAGTAAGGGGTCAATTTATAAAACATTTATTGGCCGAATATCAGAAGCATTCCTGCAAATTGGCCAAAATGTCTGTAATTTTTCCAATAGATTACATCCTTTATCATGAGCTCCACCTAGTGGCCAAAATGTGGTGTACATTCTCATTTATTTATTTTCAGAAAGCTATACCACATTTTGGCCACTAGACGGAGCAAACGACGTTGCAAATAATTATTTAATTTTGTGCATTTTTTTTTTTTTTTTGTTACAGACCAAAACCGTTTCAGTGTTCCAGACGCCTCTACAAAAGACCTGCAGATATCGAATATAAACCTCCTTGATTCTGGAAATTACACTTGTGATAAGAACACCCAGTCACAAACAGTCCAAGTTCTAGTCCTCCAAGGTACGGCTGGATGAGTGTGTGATGGTGGGATACTTGTGTATGTGATGTAAACTCCATTGGGTACATATAAATATATATACAGTGCCTTGCAAAAGTATTCACCCCCTTGGCATTTTTCGTGTTTTGTTGCCTCACAACTTGGAATTAACACGGATTGTTTGAGGATTTGCGTCATTTCATTTACAGAACACGCCCACAACTTTGAAGATGTTTTTTTTTTTTTTTTTATTGTGAAGCAAACGACAAATAGCACAAAATAACAGAAAAAGTAAATGTGCAAAACTATTCACCCCCCTTAAAGTCAATACTTTGTAGAGCCCCCTTTTGCGGATATCACAGCTCCAAGTCGCTTTGGATAAGTCTCTATGATCTCCCCACATCTTACCACTGGGATTTCTGCCCAATCCTTCTCCTTGCAAAACTGCTCCGGCTCCTTCACGTTGGATGGTTTGCGCTTGTGAACAGCAATCTTTAAGTCTGACCACAGATTTTCTATGGGATTGAGGTCTAGGCTTTGACTAGGCCATTCCAACCACATTTACATGTTTCCCCTTAAACCACTCAAGTGTGGCTTTAGCAGTGTGTTTGGGGTGATTGTCCTGCTGGAAGGTGAACCTCCGTCCTCGCCTCAAATCACACAGAGTAATAGAAGGTTTTGCTGAAGAATATCCCTGTATTTAGCACCATCCATCTTTCCCTCAACTCTGACCAGTTTCCCAGTCCTGACTGCTGAAAAACATCCCCACAGCATGATGCTGCCACCACCATGTTTCACGGTGGGGATGATGTTCTTTGGGTGATGTGATGTGATGGGTTGGCGCCAGACATAGCGATTTCTTTGATGGCCAAAAAGTTCAATTTTAGTCTCATCAGACCAGAGCCCCTTCCTCCATACATTTTCGGAGTCTCCCACATGACTTTTCGCAAACTCAAAACGCGCCATTTTGTTTCTTCTGGCCACTCGGCCATAAAGCCCAACTCTATAGAGCGTACGGCTTATTGTGGTCCTATGTACAGATACTCCAGTCTCTGCTGTGGAACTCTGCAGCTCCTCCAGGGTTACCTCAGGTCTCTGTGCCGCCTCTCTGATTAATGCCCTCCTTGCCCGGCCCCTGAGGTTTGGTGTGCGGCCGTCTCTTGCCAGGTTGGCTGTTGTGCCATGTTCTTTCCATTTGGTGATGATAGATTTGGTGACGCTCCGAGGGATCATCAAAGATTTGGATATTTTTTTTTAGAACCTAACCCTGACTAGAAAAGCCCGGAGCAAAAAGACAGAATGCCATAGGCGGAGGGCTGGGCATGACTGAGTGAACAGAGTATGTAATAAGAGAAGATTAACTATTGGCTAATGGAAATATAGAGGGGAGGGGTGAAGGCTAGATAAAAGGAAGACCCCGCCCCTCTGAGTTAACACAGCGCAGGGGAAAGTTTCCAGTAGCATGTCAGCTAGCAGCAGCATGTCTTCTGTAGACAAACTTCTGGCCCAGCTTCGGGCAGAGGCTGCGACACGGGGCGAGGATTGGCTCCAGGAGACCCTGGGGCCGATGCTTTCAAGTCAGGCCGGGTCACAAGGTACCGTGGGGAGAGAGGCTGGGCGAGCTCGGAGGTCTAGACCCCCGGATCGCTACTCACCGGGCCCCTCCCCGAGAGCTCAGCGGCAGATTGGGAGTCCCCCTAGGGCCCCTTCGTGCCCCCCGGCTAAGCGCGCCGCATTGCCCAAGGTGGGGGGTACCGGAAGGAATCCCCCTCAAGTGCGGAGCTCAGCGGGGGGCCGCACCGGGAGTTCCGGTGTGGCCGATAGGCCCGCGCGGCGCGTGGAGTCGGATCAGGCGGGCCCGGGGGTCCTGTCGTTTGAAGCATGAGTGCTCCGATTGCGGAGGCTCCCATACACAGGCTAGATGCTTTAAGCGAGGTAAGGGTCGGGCCGGGGACTCTGGGCAGAAAAGGGAGGACTCCGGTGATGGTGGAAAGGATGCGGCTGTTCCTCGGTAGGTATCCGGACAAGGGGGCGGCAAGGTTGTTGGAGCAAGGGTTTTCAGAAGGGTTTCGCATTCCATGTTCTTTGCAGGTTATTCCCCCGATCGCACGCAATCTGCGATCGGCCTTGCAGCAACCTGCAGTGGTCACGGAAAAGCTGCGCAAGGAGGTTGCTTTGGGCCGGATAGGGGGTCCTTTCCGTTCCCCTCCCCTGGTGAACTTGGTGGTCTCCCCGCTCGGGGTGGTACCTAAGAAGGAGCCCAACAAGTTCCGCCTCATTCACCACCTGTCTTTTCCGAAGGGCAGGTCGGTCAATGACGCTATTGATCCGGAAGCATGTACGGTCAGTTACACTTCCTTTGATGCTGCGGTGGGGTGGGTTCGCCGGTATGGCCAGGGGGCGCTGATGGCAAAAACAGACATAGAGGCGGCGTTTAGATTGTTGCCGGTTCACCCGGATAGTTTTCACCTCCTGGGATGTCAGTGGGACAATGAGTTCTATGTGGATAAGTGCTTGCCTATGGGATGCTCCATATCGTGCGCACTGTTCGAACAGTTCAGTTTGTTCGTGGAATGGGTGGTCAGGGATGTGTCGGGGGTGAATTCAATCATTCACTACTTGGACGATTTCCTTTGCGTGGGTCCGGCCTCATCCAGAATCTGCGCTGTGCTCCTGGCCACATTGGAGCACGTTGCAGTGCGGTTTGGGATACCATTGGCACCTGACAAAACGGAGGGACCTCGCACGGTTATCACGTTTTTGGGTATTGTCCTGGATTCGGAGGCCATGGAGTGCTGCCTACTATTGGACAAATTGGAGTCGCTCAAGACTGAGCTGAAGGTCATGATGGGGGTAAGGAAAGTGCAGCTTAGGGTTTTACAGTCGCTACTGGGAAAGCTCAATTTTGCGTGCCGCATTCTGCCAATGGGCAGGGTGTTTTGCAGACGGCTGTCGGCTAGCACGGCTGGGGTACGGTCCCCCACGCACTTTGTGAGTTTGGGCAGAGAACACAAGGCGGACTTGCGGGTTTGCCATTCATTCTTAGAGTCTTTCAATGGGAGAGCGTTATGGATGTTGGGCCCTATTAGCAATTTTGATTTAGAACTATACACAGATGCGGCTGGGGGGGTCTGGTTTTGGGGCTTACTTTCAGGGCAGGTGGAGTGCGGGCCCATGGCCGCAGTCCTGGATGGACGCTGGTTTCACCAAGAATTTGGTTCTATTGGAACTGTTCCCGGTGGTGCTGGTGGTGGAGTTGTGGGGGGCGTGTTTCAGGGATCTGAAAGTGCGTTTTCATGGGGACAACCTGGGGGTAGTACAAGTCATCAACAAAGTGTCGGCATCTTCCCCCCCGGTGGTGCGTCTTCTGCGCCATCTGGTGTTGAGATGTTTGCAGCTCAATGTGTTTGTGTATGCGGTGCACCTTCCGGGGGTGGACAATGTCATAGCTGATGCGCTGTCTCGCTTTCAGTGGGACAGGTTCCGGGAGTTGGCACCGGAGGCGGAGCAATGGGGGGTCCCTTGTCCAGGCTGGCTGTGGAAGATTCCGTTGGAATAGTGTCAGGTTGGATCAAAAAATCGGTGAGTACGGGCACATGGGGGGCGTATGAGAAGGTGTGGTTGGAATGGAAAGAGATGGTTCGGGAAGCAGGAGCGGATCCTGTGGGTCCCAATGTCAGGTTATTGGTGCTGTATTTCCTGGCTAGAAACATGGAGGCCCGTGTGTCCAGGTCCAGTTTGGGTAAGAAGATGGCAGGCTTGGCCTTTTTGTTCAAATGGCAAGGTTGCCCCGATTTTACAAAAGATTTTTGGGTGCGGCAGGCACTTAAGGGTTATGGGTGGGGGGGGGCAGAAGCCGGATGGCAGGCGACCGGTTTCGTTTTCTCTCTTGGTCAAGATCATGGGGCAGTTACAGGGCTTATGTTCATCCCCATACGAAGTTTTGTTGTTCACGGTGGCATTCTCACTGGCATTCTTTGGAGCATTCAGAATAGGTGAGTTGGTCAGCCCGTCAAAAGCAGTACACGGGGGGTTGCTTGATAGCGAGGTGGGCTGGACGGAGCAAGGGGTGTCGCTGGTGCTGAGGAGGTCTAAGACGGACCAGATGGGCAGAGGTAAGTTGGTCCAGGTTTTTCCGGTCCCAGGTTCCCTGTTGTGCCCGGTAAGGGCTGTAAAAGGGTACTTGGAGGTGCGACCGTCGGGGGTGGGTTCCTTTTTGGTACACGAGGACGGAATCCCACTTTCAAGGTATCAGTTCATTGCGGTGTTCAGGAAGTCCCTTCGGGCTTTGGGACTCAAGGAAAATTAATTTTCCTCGCACTCTTTTAGGATCGGGGCAGCTACGGAGGCGGCCAGATGTGGGATGGATGAGGAGGCGGTTAAGAAGATAGGCCGCTGGGAATCCAGGAGGTTCCGGTTATACGTACGCCCACAGCTACTGGTGGGACTGGAATAATTTGGGGGTACAAGTCATGGGGCGTTGTTTATGTTTTGGTTTGGGTTTCTGTTCGGATTGCTGGGAATATATAAGGGTGATGGGAGATTCTCATGGGGAATGTCTTCTTGCAATTACAGGTCAAATGCAGACGTTGGTCTGGATACTGGGCCATTCGTTTGTTTTCTGGGGGGCTAAGAGAGCCGATGTTCGTCATGAGGGTCGGCAGCTGGGGTTCCCAAGACCGGAGGCGTGTGTCCGCTGGCTGGGAATTCCAGGAATGTTGTGGAGTAAGATGGTTCCGGAGGTGCACCGTTTTGCGCGTTTGGACAGGCCACCTGACGTTCTGGTATTGCACGTAGGTGGCAACGACTTGGGTTTCAGGTCCATGCTAGAAGTGACTCGGGATATAAAGTCTGATTTCCTGAGGCTAAGGATGTCATTCCCGGACATGATTATCGTCTGGTCAGACATGGTGGCACGGGTAGAGTGGAGGGGGGCTAGGTCCGTGGCTGGAATCAACAGGGCCCGGAGGAAAATTAACCGAGACATGGGCAAGTTTGTGGTACGGAATGGTGTGTTGGTGGTCCGACATTTCGAATTGGAGGTGGATACATGGTGGTATCTACGGAGGGATGGGGTTCATCTGAACGATGTGGGGACTGATTTATGGTCTTTGGGTTTGCAGGATGGGATCCAACGAGCCCTTATGGTTTGGAGGGGCATCAAAGGGTAAAGGTGTTTTCCCTTCGGTGCGGTGGCGGGTGTTTGGTCTTTGCGGGAGAAGGAAGTACCTTGAATAAGCAAGTGGTCAGGAACCATCGGTGGTATGGGTTCTGAGGATGGTTTCCAGCTAACAGGAGTTTAGCTGGATGAGTTGGATAATGGGGGCACTGCGGTCAGTGGTCGTCTCTGAGTAGCTGATCGGCTTGAGGCCTATGACCATTGGTAAGGTACCGCAGTGTCCCGGGATAATAAGAATTTAATATGATGAGGAATATCGGGTTAATATGATTATGGCGAATTTGAGGTTCCTGCAAAGACCAACACTAGGGGGCAATATTTCTGTTATGTTTCTGGGTTTATGTGTTTTGATGGTTAAAGTTTTTGATAACTGATGGAACAGTTAAAAAAATAAAGGAGGCTGCTACGGCCATGTTTTACTCCAAAACAGCAATGTGTGGTCTCTTTGATTAAGATAAGTAAGGTATGGGGTATAATGTGGTGGGCAGTACTGGAATACATCGGTTTTACAATAGTCTTGTACTTCTCAACAACATTGTCCCTCACTTGTCTGGAGAGTTCCTTGGTCTTCATGGCAGTGTTTGGTTAGTGGTGCCTCTTGCTTAGGTGTTGCCGCCTCTGGGGCCTTTCAGAAAGGTGTGTCTATGTAATGACAGGTCATGTGACACTTAGATTGCACATTAGACATGTGCACCGTCAATAAATTTGTTTCATATTAGACAAAAATTTGTAATTCGTGTCCGAAATTCAATTTGGATTTGTTTCGTACGAAATACGAATTTTCAATAGATTTGTTAACTTTTCGTAACAATTACGAACATTCGTTATGATGAATTTAAAAAGCAAAAAATACCTTTCTCAATTCCATCCCTGTGCTGTGCTCATTATGAGGGGTTCCCACCATCCCTGTGCTGTGCTCATTATGAGGGGTTCCCACCATCCCTGTGCTGTGCTCATTATGAGGGGCTCCCCCCCATCCCTGTGCTGTGCTCATTATGAGGGGCTCCCACCATCCCTGTGCTGTGCTCATTATGAGGGGCTCCCCCATCCTTGTGCTGTGCTCATTATGAGGGGCTCCCACCATCCCTGTGCTGGGCTCATTATGAGGGGCTCCCACCATCCCTGTGCTGTGCTCATTATGAGGAGCTCCCACCATCCCTGTGCTGTGCTCATTATGAGGGGCTCCACCATCCCTGTGCTGTGCTCATTATGAGGGGCTCCCACCATCCCTGTGCTGTGCTCATTATGAGGGGCTCCCCCCATCCCTGTGCTGTGCTCATTATGAGGGGCTCCCCCATCCTTGTGCTGTGCTCATTATGAGGAGCTCCCCCCATCCCTGTGCTGTGCTCATTATGAGGGGCTCCCCCCATCCCTGTGCTGTGCTCATTATGAGGGCCCCCCCATCCCTGTGCTGTGCTCATTATGAGGGGTTCCCACCATCCCTGTGCTGTGCTCATTATGAGGGGCTCCCCCCATCCCTGTGCTGTGCTCATTATGAGGAGCTCCCACCATCCCTGTGCTGTGCTCATTATGAGGGGCTCCCCCCATCCCTGTGCTGTGCTCATTATGAGGGCCCCCCCATCCCTGTGCTGTGCTCATTATGAGGGGTTCCCACCATCCCTGTGCTGTGCTCATTATGAGGGGCTCCCATCATCCCTGTGCTGTGCTCATTATGAGGGGTTCCCACCATCCCTGTGCTGTGCTCATTATGAGGGGCTCCCCCCATCCCTGTGCTGGGCTCATTATGAGGGGCTCCCATCATCCCTGTGCTGTGCTCATTATGAGGGGCTCCCCCCATCCCTGTGCTGTGCTCATTATAAGGGGCTCCCCCCATCCCTGTGCTGTGCTCATTATGAGGGGTTCCCACCATCCCTGTGCTGTGCTCATTATGAGGGGCTCCCCCCATCCCTGTGCTGTGCTCATTATGAGGGGCTCCCATCATCCCTGTGCTGTGCTCATTATGAGGGGCTCCCCCCATCCCTGTGCTGTGCTCATTATAAGGGGCTCCCCCCATCCCTGTGCTGTGCTCATTATGAGGGGTTCCCACCATCCCTGTGCTGTGCTCATTATGAGGGGCTCCCACCATCCCTGTGCTGTGCTCATTATGAGGGGCTCCCCCCATCCCTGTGCTGTGCTCATTATGAGGAGCTCCCACCATCCCTGTGCTGTGCTCATTATGAGGGGTTCCCACCATCCCTGTGCTGTGCTCATTATGAGGGGCTCCCACCATCCCTGTGCTGTGCTCATTATGAGGGGCTCCCATCATCCCTGTGCTGTGCTCATTATGAGGGGCTCCCCCATCCTTGTGCTGTGCTCATTATGAGGAGCTCCCACCATCCCTGTGCTGTGCTCATTATGAGGGGCTCCCCCCATCCCTGTGCTGTGCTCATTATGAGGGCCCCCCCATCCCTGTGCTGTGCTCATTATGAGGGGTTCCCACCATCCCTGTGCTCATTATGAGGGGCTCCCCCCATCCCTGTGCTGTGCTCATTATGAGGGGCTCCCATCATCCCTGTGCTGTGCTCATTATGAGGGGCTCCCCCCATCCCTGTGCTGTGCTCATTATAAGGGGCTCCCCCCATCCCTGTGCTGTGCTCATTATGAGGGGTTCCCACCATCCCTGTGCTGTGCTCATTATGAGGGGTTCCCATCATCCCTGTGCTGTGCTCATTATGAGGGGCTCCCACCATCCCTGTGCTGTGCTCATTATGAGGGGCTCCCACCATCCCTGTGCTGTGCTCATTATGAGGGGCTCCCCCCATCCCTGTGCTGTGCTCATTATGAGGGGTTCCCACCATCCCTGTGCTGTGCTCATTATGAGGGGCTCCCACCATCCCTGTGCTGTGCTCATTATGAGGGGCTCCCACCATCCCTGTGCTGTGCTCATTATGAGGGGCTCCCACCATCCCTGTGCTGTGCTCATTATGAGGGGCTCCCCCCATCCCTGTGCTGTGCTCATTATGAGGGGCTCCCACCATCCCTGTGGCTCATTATGAGGGGCTCCCATCATCCCTGTGCTGTGCTCATTATGAGGGGCTCCCACCATCCCTGTGCTGTGCTCATTATGAGGGGCTCCCCCCATCCCTGTGCTGTGCTCATTATGAGGGGCTCCCATCATCCCTGTGCTGTGCTCATTATGAGGGGCTCCCATCATCCCTGTGCTGTGCTCATTATGAGGGGCTCCCCCCATCCCTGTGCTGTGCTCATTATGAGGGGCTCCCCCCATCCCTGTGCTGTGCTCATTATAAGGGGCTCCCCCCATCCCTGTGCTGTGCTCATTATGAGGGGTTCCCACCATCCCTGTGCTGTGCTCATTATGAGGGGTTCCCATCATCCCTGTGCTGTGCTCATTATGAGGGGCTCCCACCATCCCTGTGCTGTGCTCATTATGAGGGGCTCCCACCATCCCTGTGCTGTGCTCATTATGAGGGGCTCCCCCCATCCCTGTGCTGTGCTCATTATGAGGGGTTCCCACCATCCCTGTGCTGTGCTCATTATGAGGGGTTCCCACCATCCCTGTGCTGTGCTCATTATGAGGGGCTCCCCCCATCCCTGTGCTGTGCTCATTATGAGGGGCTCCCACCATCCCTGTGCTGTGCTCATTATGAGGGGCTCCCACCATCCCTGTGCTGTGCTCATTATGAGGGGCTCCCCCCATCCCTGTGCTGTGCTCATTATGAGGGGCTCCCACCATCCCTGTGCTGTGCTCATTATGAGGGGCTCCCACCATCCCTGTGCTGTGCTCATTATGAGGGGCTCCCCCCATCCCTGTGCTGTGCTCATTATGAGGGGCTCCCACCATCCCTGTGCTGTGCTCATTATGAGGGGTTCCCACCATCCCTGTGCTGTGCTCATTATGAGGGGCTCCCCCCATCCCTGTGCTGTGCTCATTATGAGGGGCTCCCATCATCCCTGTGCTGTGCTCATTATGAGGGGCTCCCACCATCCCTGTGCTGTGCTCATTATGAGGGGCTCCCACCATCCCTGTGCTGTGCTCATTATGAGGGGCTCCCATCATCCCTGTGCTGTGCTCATTATGAGGGGCTCCCATCATCCCTGTGCTGTGCTCATTATGAGGGGCTCCCATCATCCCTGTGCTGTGCTCATTATGAGGGGCTCCCCCCATCCCTGTGCTGTGCTCATTATGAGGGGCTCCCCCCATCCCTGTGCTGTGCTCATTATGAGGGGCTCCCCCCATCCCTGTGCTGTGCTCATTATGAGGGGCTCCCCCCATCCCTGTGCTGTGCTCATTATGAGGGGCTCCCCCCATCCCTGTGCTGTGATGACTTCCTGGGTTTTTAACTTCATCATAACGAATAATGGTAATTATTATGACAATAATAAAACGATATTAAGGAACATTCTTATTTTGTCCGATTCTGAATCTCCCACCGACTACCAGCACCAGTCTGAGCCGTCTCTCCCACTCCCGTCTCTCCCACTCCCGTCTCTCCCACTCCCGAAACGAAATTCGTCAACAAAATTTCGTATTTCTTATAAAATTCGTAAGAATAGAAATTCGTATTTCGGATGCTTCCCAATGTACGAATTTTCGGGAATTCGTACGAAATGAATCGCACACGTCTATTGCACACAGGGGGACATCATTTCACTAATCATGTGACTTCTGAAGGGAATTGGTGGCACCGGAGCTTGTTATGGGCTTCATGACAAAGGGGGTGAATACTTACGCACATGCCAATTATCAGTTTTTTATTTCTGAAAAATAGTTTTATGTATTTCATTTTCTAATTTTACTTCAGCAACTTAGACTGTTGTGTTCTGATCCGTCACATATAATCAGATTAAAAAAACATTGAACTAAAGTCTGTAATGTAACAAATTAGGTAAAAAGCCAAGGGGGTGAATACTTTTGCCAGGCACTGTATATATATATATATGTACAGTAGATAGAAACGAACACATGATCGGATTTTCCGATTGAGCCAAAGAGATACGTTGTTTTGATCGGTTTTGGATACTTATCCTGAACCTGTTTTTCCTCCCACTTTGGACCTGTTTAGTAAAACGCGAGTTCCAGTCGCTCCATTCAAAATAAGAAAATACCGCGCCAGATAAAAATAAATGTAAAGAACAAGCAGCAGCTCACAAGTGAGATACACACAAATACAAAAGAAATAACTAAAAAGAGCCGCGCTAAAAATAAAAGATAAAAAATAGTCCCTAAAACTTTGAAAGGATTCAAAACGCCGTCAATTGTGACAAATATATTCTCTCCATAAAACACAAATGTGGAGAATCTTCAAAATATGACTTTCAACACCACCAGGGACTTGTGCACCTCCACCACATAAAGTGCGCGCCTACCGGAAGGCAAGCGATATGAACTATTAACCCAGCCAGGGCCTTTATCCACGAGGTCCCGAAACAGCAGCTTAAAGACGCCTAATATGGAGAGGTAACCAGGGAGACTAACAAGTTATACGCAGTTTTCTTGCCAAGTTGTTTAGACCTACAGCTTCCCTTTACCTTTCTTGGAAAAAAAAAGCCCAGAAGCTGATCTGTGTTATCATAATCCGTTTTCATCCTTTGGCTGCCCATTCAGAGGTACAGGACACTGTACAGACACACAGCATTCCTCTATTGGCCAACATGCCCCACGACTAATTACAGTCTGCCTCCGGCACACCCCTCCCAATCACAGCCTGCCTCCGGCACACCCCCTCCCAATCACAGCCTGCCCCTCCCAATCACAGCCTGCCTCCGGCACACCCCCTCCCAATCACAGCCTGCCTCCGGCACACTCCCTCCCAATCGCAGCCTGCCTCCGGCACACCCCCCCCCCCAATCGCAGCCTGCCTCCGGCACACCCCCTCCCAATCACAGCCTGCCTCCGGCACACCCCCTCCCAATCACAGCCTGCCCCTTCCAATCACAGCCTGCCTCCGGCACACCCCCTCCCAATCACAGCCTGCCTCCGGCACACCCCCTCCCAATCGCAGCCTGCCTCCGGCACACCCCCTCCCAATCACAGCCTGCCCCTGGCACACCCCCCTCCCAATCGCAGCCTGCCTCTGGCACACCCCCCTCCCAATCGCAGCCTGCTCCTGGCACACTCCCCTCCCAATCGCAGCCTGCCCCTGGCACACTCCCCTCCCAATCGCAGCCTGCCCCTGGCACACCCCCCTCCCAATCGCAGCCTGCCCCTGGCACACCACCCTCCCAATCACAGCCTGCCTCCGGCACACCCCCTCCCAATCACAGCCTGCCCCTGGCACACCCCCCTCCCAATCGCAGCCTGCCTCTGGCACACCCCCCTCCCAATCGCAGCCTGCTCCTGGCACACTCCCCTCCCAATCGCAGCCTGCCCCTGGCACACTCCCCTCCCAATCGCAGCCTGCCCCTGGCACACCACCCTCCCAATCACAGCCTGCCTCCGGCACACCCCCTCTCAATCACAGCCTGCCTCCGGCACCCCCCTCCCAATCGCAGCCTGCCCCTGGCACACCCCCCTCCCAATCGCAGCCTGCCCTTGGCACACTCCCCTCCCAATCGCAGCCTGCCCCTGGCACACTCCCCTCCGAATCGCAGCCTGCCCCTGGCACACTCCCCTCCCAATCGCAGACTGCTCCTGGCACACTCCCCTCCCAATCGCAGCCTGCCCCTGGCACACTCCCCTCCCAATCGCAGCCTGCCCCTGGCACACTCCCCTCCGAATCGCAGCCTGCCCCTGGCACACTCCCCTCCCAATCGCAGCCTGCCCCTGGCACACCCCCCTCCGAATCGCAGCCTGCCCCTGGCACACTCCCCTCCCAATCGCAGCCTGCCCCTGGCACACCCCCCTCCGAATCGCAGCCTGCCCCTGGCACACCACCCTCCCAATCACAGCCTGCCCCTGGCACACCCCCTCCCAATCGCAGCCTGCCTCTGGCACACCCCCCTCCCAATCACAGCCTTCCCCTGACACCCCCCTCCCAATCGCAGCCTGCCTCTGGCACACCCCCTCCCAATCACAGCCTGCCCCTGACACCCCCCTCCCAATCGCAGCCTGCCTCTGGCACACCCCCCTCCCAATCACAGCCTGCCCCTGGCACACCCCCTCCCAATCACAGCCTGCCCCTGACACCCCCCTCCCAATCGCAGCCTGCCCCTGGTACACCCCCCTCCGAATCGCAGCCTGCCCCTGGTACACCCCCTCCGAATCACAGCCTGTCCCTGGCACACTCCCCTCCCAATCGCAGCCTGCCCCTGGCACACCCCCCTCCCAATCACAGCCTACCCCTGGCACACTCCCCTCCCAATCGCAGCCTGCCCCTGGCACACCCCCCTCCGAATCGCAGCCTGCCCCTGGTACACCCCCCTCCGAATAGCAGCCTGCCCCTGACACCCCCCCTCCCAATCACAGCCTGCCCCTGGTACACCCCCCTCCGAATCGCAGCCTGTCCCTGGCACACTCCCCTCCCAATCGCAGCCTGCCCCTGGCACACCCCCCTCCGAATCGCAGCCTGCCCCTGACACCCCCCTCCAAATCGCAGCCTGCCCCTGGTACACCCCCCTCCGAATCGCAGCCTGTCCCTGGCACACTCCCCTCCCAATCGTAGCCTGCCCCTGGCACACTCCCCTCCCAATCGCAGCCTGCCCCTGGCACACCCCCCTCCCAATCGCAGCCTGCCTCTGGCACACCCCCCTCCGAATCGCAGCCTGCCCCTGGCACACCCCCCTTCCAATCACAGCCTGCCTCCGGCACCCCCCTCCCAATCACAGCCTGCCCCTGGCACACCCCCTCCCAATCGCAGCCTGCCTCTGGCACACCCCCCTTCCAATCACAGCCTGCCCCTGGCACACTCCCCTCCCAATCGCAGCCTGCCCCTGGCACACCCCCCTCCCAATCGCAGCCTACCCCTGGTACACACCCCTCCGAATCGCAGCCTGCCCCTGGTACACCCCCCTCCGAATCGCAGCCTGTCCCTGGCACACTCCCCTCCCAATCGCAGCCTGCCCCTGGCACACCCCCTCCGAATCGCAGCCTGCCCCTGACACCCCCCCCCTCCCAATCACAGCCTGCCCCTGGCACACCCCCTCCTAATCGCAGGCTGCCTCTTAACCACTTAAGGACCAGGCCTATTTTTGACACTTGGTGTTTACAAGTTAAAATCATTTATTTATTTTTTGTTAGAAAATTACTTATAACCCCCAAACATTACATTTTTCAGACGCCCCAGATAATAAAATGGCGGTCGTTGCAATACTTTATGTCACACCCTATTTGCGCAACGGTCCTACAGTAAAGTTAGCCCAATTTTTTTCTATATTGTTACGCCGAGTATATTGATACCCGACATGTCACGCTTCAAAATTGCGCCCGCTCGTGGAATGGCGACAAACTTTGGCACTTAAAAATCTCCATAGGCAACATTTAAAAATGTCTACAGGTTACCAGTTTTGAGTTACAGAGAAGGTCTAGGGCTAGAATTATTGCTCTCGCTCTAACAATCGCGGAACACAGCGGTCTCCACTAACCCCCACTTCCTACTAATTGTTCATTGTTGGCCCCCCACTTCCTACTAATTGTTTATTGTAGGGCCCCCCCCACTTCCTACTAATTAATCATTGTTGGCCCCCCACTTCCTACTAATTGTTCATTGTTGGCCCCCCACTTCCTACTAATTGTTTATTGTAGGCCCCCCCCCACTTCCTACTAATTAATCATTGTTGGCCCCCCACTTCCTACTAATTGTTCATTGTTGGGCCCCCCCACTTCCTACTAATTGTTCATTGTTAGCCCCACCCCACTTCCTACTAATTGTTCATTGTTGGGCCCCCCCACTTCCTACTAATTAATCATTGTTGGCCCCCCACTTCCTACTAATTGTTCATTGTTGGGCCCCCACTTCCTACTAATTAATCATTGTTGGGCCCCCCCCACTTCCTACTAATTGTTCATTGTTGGGCCCCCACTTCCTACTAATTAATCATTGTTGGGCCCCCCCCCCACTTCCTACTAATTGTTCATTGTTGGGCCCCCCCACTTCCTACTAATTGTTCATTGTTGGCCCCCCACTTCCTACTAATTGTTCATTGTTGGGCCCCCCCACTTCCTACTAATTGTTCATTGTTTGGCCCCCACTTCCTACTAATTGTTCATTGTTGGGCCCCCACTTCCTACTAATTGTTCATTGTTGGGCCCCCCCACTTCCTACTAATTGTTCATTGTTGACCCCCCACTTCCTACTAATTGTTCATTGTTGGGCCCCCCCACTTCCTACTAATTGTTCATTGTTGGGCCCCCCACTTCCTACTAATTGTTCATTGTTGGCCCCCCACTTCCTACTAATTGTTTATTGTTGGGCCCCCACTTCCTACTAATTGTTCATTGTTGGGCCCCCCCACTTCCTACTAATTGTTCATTGTTGGGCCCCCCACTTCCTACTAATTGTTCATTGTTGGGCCCCCCACTTCCTACTAATTGTTCATTGTTGGGCCCCCACTTCCTACTAATTGTTCATTGTTGGGCCCCCCCACTTCCTACTAATTGTTCATTGTTGGCCCCCCACTTCCTACTAATTGTTCATTGTTGGGCCCCCCCACTTCCTACTAATTGTTCATTGTTGGGCCCCCCACTTCCTACTAATTGTTCATTGTTGGCCCCCACTTCCTACTAATTGTTTATTGTTGGGCCCCCACTTCCTACTAATTGTTCATTGTTGGGCCCCCCACTTCCTACTAATTGTTCATTGTTGGCCCCCCACTTCCTACTAATTGTTCATTGTTGGGCCCCCCCCCCCACTTCCTACTAATTGTTCATTGTTGGCCCCCCACTTCCTACTAATTGTTCATTGTTGGGCCCCCCACTTCCTACTAATTGTTTATTTTGGGCCCCCCACTTCCTACTAATTGTTCATTGTTGGCCCCCCACTTGCTACTAATTGTTCATTGTTGGCCCCCCACTTCCTACTAATTGTTTATTGTTGGGCCCCCACTTCCTACTAATTGTTCATTGTTGGGCCCCCCCACTTCCTACTAATTGTTCATTGTTGGCCCCCCCACTTCCTACTAATTGTTCATTGTTGGCCCCCCACTTCCTACTAATTGTTCATTGTTGGGCCCCCCACTTCCTACTAATTGTTCATTGTTGGGCCCCCCACTTCCTACTAATTGTTCATTGTTGGGCCCCCCACTTCCTACTAATTGTTCATTGTTGGGCCCCCACTTCCTACTAATTGTTCATTGTTGGGCCCCCCACTTCCTACTAATTGTTCATTGTTGGCCCCCCACTTCCTACTAATTGTTCATTGTTGGGCCCCCCCACTTCCTACTAATTGTTCATTGTTGGGCCCCCCACTTCCTACTAATTGTTCATTGTTGGCCCCCCACTTCCTACTAATTGTTTATTGTTGGGCCCCCACTTCCTACTAATTGTTCATTGTTGGGCCCCCCCACTTCCTACTAATTGTTCATTGTTGGCCCCCCACTTCCTACTAATTGTTCATTGTTGGGCCCCCCCACTTCCTACTAATTGTTCATTGTTGGGCCCCCCCACTTCCTACTAATTGTTCATTGTTGGCCCCCCACTTCCTACTAATTGTTCATTGTTGGCCCCCACTTCCTACTAATTGTTCATTGTTGGGCCCCCCCACTTCCTACTAATTGTTTATTTTTGGGCCCCCCCACTTCCTACTAATTGTTCATTGTTGGCCCCCACTTCCTACTAATTGTTCATTTTTGGCCCCCCACTTCCTACTAATTGTTCTCTCCTTATCATCTCCAGTGTAGATCCATTTTATATTTTCCGGTGATATGACGTGTTTAAGTCACAATGAAATCTGTGGGGTTTGGAATTGGCGTGACATTTCCTCCTAATCTCAGTAATAGTTTTTTTTTTTCTTTAGAATAATTCCCCTCTCTGATTTTTTTCCATAGTGGAGGCCGTTCCTTCCATGACCCTCCTGGCCTCGGAAAATCTAATGCTGACCATTAAACACCCTCCTGGAATGTCTCCCATTGTGTCCTGGAGGAAAAATCAAGAGAAGATCGCCGACGGGCCGATCCTGAAGAAGGACAACGTGCAGATAGAGGACCGAGGGACCTACAAGGTCCACGTAGATATGGGCAATGGACTGCAAAAAGACTTTGATTTAAAAATACAAGTCAGTGGTAACGTATCCCGATTATCAACTCATTTCCTTTACTGGTCATCTGTTGGGCAGATATAAAAATAATAACAATAATAATATGTTATCCACTTCCCGACCCCAATACATACAGTATATATACGTTGTGGTTTGTAAGTGGTTTACCGGAAATGTGGAAGAATATTCAGTATCAGCCATAAACCTGGTGTTTTTCCGAGCGGCGAATTGACCGGTGTTCCGGGCTTACCATTTTTACCGACCACGCCTGAGAAACGATCGGTGCAGCCGGCTGGTCACAGAGGTAAACAGAGACCAGATCATCTCTGATCCCCTCTATGGCCTTGGAGGACCGGGGCGACGTCTGGTCTAGGGCGGATGTAAACCTTTTTTTTCTTTTTTTTTTAAAGAATAAGGAGAGATTTGGGGTCTTTTTGACCCCAGATGTCCCCAAAAGGAGGACCTGTCATCTCTTATTTCTACTACAAGGGATGTTTACATTCCTGATAATAGGACTAAAAAAAAAAAAAAAATTATGGGACAGTGTTAAAAAAATGTTTTAAAGTGCCCTCATCCCTACGAGCGAACGCATACGCAAGTCGTGCACGTAGATGTAAATGGTGTTCGCACCACACAGGTGAGGTATCGCCGCAAACCTTACAGTGACAGAAATAATTGTAGCACTAGACCTCCTCTGTTACTCTAAACTCTAAACCTGTAAAAGCTTTTAAAGTGTCGCCTATGGAGATTTTTAGGCACTGTAGTTTGTCGCCATTCCACGAGCGTGCGCAATTTTAAGACGTGACATGTTGGGTATCTATTTACTCGGCGTAACATCATCTTTCATAGTTTATAAAAAAAAGTGGGGTATATATTGTATATAAACCACAACTATTTATAGCCCAAGGCACTTTGTGAGTCACATCACAACATGTTTTTCTGAAAATACAATTTTTGTGATGTGACTCACAAAGTCCCTTTGCCTATAAATAGTTGTGGTTTATATACAATATCAGGACTGAGACACATCCTTCTTCCTTTAGAGCCGGTTCACACTTCCGCGACTTGGGATCCGACTTGTGTCGCCCCAAGTCGCCCCAAGTCACGCAACATGTCAAATTCCATTGAAGTGAATGAATGGAGTTGTCTTAATGCACACTCCTGAAATCGCTCCGACTTCAGAAAAGGTTCCTCTACTTCTTCTAGGCGACTTCTAGGCGACTTGTACCCATAGATTTCAATGGAAGTCGCCTCCGAAGTCGGATCCCCCGTCTTAAATGAAGCAACTTTCCAGGAAGAGAAAATAGTTTTCTCAGGCAAACTCCTCCCTCCCCCTCCCTCCCACAAAGCTGATTACTCTTTGATTGGCCACTGGAAAAGTCCGCAAATACAGTGTGACATAAAAAATTGCAACAATCGCCATTTTATTCTCTAGGTCAGGGGGTCTCAAACTGGTGGCCCTCCAGCTGTTACAAAACTACAAGTCCCAGGAGGCATTGACATTTTCGAGTGTCCCCACTCGAAAATGTCAGGGTGGGTCTTAAACAGAAAGGGGTGTGGCCTTGACAGGAAGGGGTGGGTCATATTTATATTAGGGTGTGCCTGAGTTTAGTCAGGCCTAGGGCAGCACAAAACCTAAATACACTACTGGCTTCAGGTCAAGAGATGAGGTTAGATTAAGAAATTTAGAAGTAATAGTAGTATTTGCATTAACAGGGATGTTGAAGTTACAGAGGATGATTGTGGGGATTTCAGAAGAGAGAAAGTAGGGTAGCCAGGCAGAGAAGTCATCAAGGAAGGTTGATACTGGTCCAGGGGGCCGATAGATGACAGCAATTCTTAGAGAAACTGAGAAAATAGACGAATGCAGCGTGCCTCAAAAGACGAGAGTGTCAGAGAGGGAGGTGGGTGAAGTACCTGATAGGGGCTGCATGGGGCTAGAAGGATTCCCACTTCACCTCCCTTCTGTCCACTTGGTCTGGGGGAGTGAGTCCAGAGAAGGCCAGCATGGGAGAGGGAAGCAGGAGAAGCAGAGTCGGGATCATGAAGCCAGGTTTCGGGGATGGCGAGTAGGTTAATGGAATTTGTGATAAAGAGGTCATGGAGGGCGGTGAGTTTGTTACAGGGAGAGCGGGAATTCTATATAAGATCTAATATAATCGAGTAGTAATAATAATAATAATAATAATAATAATAATATTGTTAAACTATCTAAGATATAATATAGATACATATTTATCATAAAAAATAATCACAGCCCAATTCCGGATAGTTTTGTAAACTCAGATGCCCATTTTCCCACTCAGTTACAGACCTAGGAGTCTATTGGTCTAGTATGACCCCCCCCTGCCCACCGCCCCCCAACCTTTAACCACTTCCCACCCGGTCAATAGCAAATTGACGTCCGGTAAGTGGTTCTGTTATTCTGACTGGGCGTCTATTGATGTCCAGCGTGGGAGCGCACATCGCGGCGATCGCGGCGTGTCAGTCTGACACCCCGCATCTCTGATCGTGATAAGAAGCCTCTGTCAGAGGCTTCTTATCACGTGATCAGCTGTGACCAATCACAGCTGATCATTGTGTGAACCAGGAAGTGCCGGTAAACGGCATTTCTCGGTTCACGGTGACAGGGAGAGACGATCGGCGTCTCTCCCTGTCAGAGGGGGGGGGGTCTGTGCTGATAATCAGCACATTGATTATCAGCACAGCCCCCTCAAATGTAAAAGATCACCTGCCAACCAGTTCCCCCATAATAAAGGATGCCAGTGCCCACCACAGTGCCAATCCCTGCCCACCACAGTGCAAATCACTGCCCACCAGTGCCAATCACTGCCCACCACAGTGCCAATCACTGCCCAGCAGTAACACCTGCCAGTACCTCATCATCAGTGCTGCCCATCAGTGCCACCTGTCAGTGCCAATCAGTACCGCCTATGAGTGCCAATCAGTGCCGCCTATCAGTGCCCATCACAGCCGCCTGTCAGTGCCCATCACAGCCGCCTGTCAGTGCCTATCAGTGCTGCATATCGGTGCCACCTATCAGTGCCCATCAATTCTACATATCAGTGCCGCCTCATCAGTGCCACTTTATCAGTGCCCGTCAGTGAAGGGGAAAACAAAATTTTATGACAGAAACTAAAAAAAACTCTTTTTTAGTTTGTTTAGCAAAAAATAAAAACCGCAGAGGAGATCAAATATCACCAGAAGAAATCTCTATTTGTGGGAAGAAAATGATAAAAATGTAGTTTGGGTACAGTGTAGCATGACTGCGCAATTGTCATTCAAAGTGTGACAGCGCTGAAAGCTGAAAACTGTCCTGGGCAGGAAGGGCCCCCCGGTATTGAAGTGGTTAAGAACTTCCTGTCCAAGGCAATTTTTTCATATTTCACAAATGTTATAATAAGAAGTTTTTCTAGCTAGGATCCCCCAAACATGATATATTTTCTGAAAGCAGAGGCCCCAGAGAATAAAACAGTGGCCATTGCTATTTTTTATGTCACATGATATTTGTGCAGTGCTTATATGCTAACAAAGAGCATGTGGATAGGAGGAGAAAGCAGGGTGATAAAGAGATTATTTCATTAGTCTGCTGCTTCTCCTTTACCTGTCCAATCACAGGCTGGGGGAGGGGGGACCTGTAAGTGTTAATGAACTGTAGCAGACGGGGCTGTTCTGTGTAAATCTCAGGGATGGATGGACAGAACACAGAAAACAGACCCATGGATGGATTTTTCTCACTGTGATCTCTGCCTGTCTATGGCCAGTATCTGATTTCTATAAATGTTCCCCCCCCCCCCCCCCAGGTTTCTTCCAATCCCCGTCCATCGTGTACATCTCCGGGAAACGCTCGGCCCGCCTCCCTTGGATCTTTAATTTTAATGTGCGGAAGACTCCTTTAGAGAACGAAGTGAGGGTCCTAGGAGGCAACATCACCTTTTCCTCCCAGAGGATCAAAGAGATGCCGGATAAAGGCGGAGCCGGGTGCTGGGAGACCGATTGTGACACCAAAATACCAGAAGAGCAATATAAAGACCTGAGCTACACCCTCCCCCACCCTAAAAGTGGCACCTATCACATGGAGATCGTCCTACAGCTGGGGAAGCGCCAGAAACGTCTGACCAGGGAGGTCTGTGTGTCCAACATGACAGGTAAGATGAGCCCGGTATATGGGCCCACATGGCTGCGGAGGAAAGGGCTAGATGATGGTGGATGCCCTCCAGCCAGGAAATGAGGGGGGCTTCTAGTGCATATTGTGAGAAGCTCACAGTGTGCAGTGAAATCAGAGGAAGCCGTTTTAGTCCAGGAGAGGAGCCGATACACCTGTGCGAGACTGAAGGGGAGGGGCCAGTACACCTGTGCGAGACTGAATGGGAGGAGCCGATACACCTGTGCGAGACTGAAGGGGAGGGTCCGGTACACCTGTGCGAGACTGAAGGGGAGGGGCTGGTACATCTGTGCGAGACTGAAGGGGAGGGTCCGGTACATCTGTGCGAGACTGAAGGGGAGGGGCCAGTACACCTGTGCCAGACTGAAGTGGAGGAGCCGATACACCTGTGCGAGACTGAAGGGGAGGGGCCGGTACACCTGTGCGAGACTGAAGGGGAGGGGCTGGTACATCTGTGCGAGACTGAAGGGGAGGGTCCGGTACACCTGTGCGAGACTGAGGGGGAGGGGCCGGTACATCTGTGCAAGACTGAGGGGGAGGGGCCGGTACACCTGTGCGAGACTGAAGGGGAGGGGCTGGTACACCTGTGCGAGACTGAAGGGGAGGGTCCGGTACACCTGTGCGAGACTGAAGGGGAGGGGCCAGTACACCTGTGCCAGACTGAAGTGGAGGAGCCGATACACCTGTGCGAGACTGAAGGGGAGGGGCCGGTACACCTGTGCGAGACTGAAGGGGAGGGGCTGGTACATCTGTGCGAGACTGAAGGGGAGGGTCCGGTACACCTGTGCGAGACTGAGGGGGAGGGGCCGGTACATCTGTGCAAGACTGAGGGGGAGGGGCCGGTACACCTGTGCGAGACTGAAGGGGAGGGGCCGGTACACCTGTGCGAGACTGAAGGGGAGGGTCCGGTACACCTGTGTGAGACTGAAGGGGAGGGGCCGGTACATCTGTGCGAGACTGAAGGGGAGGGGCCGGTACACCTGTGCGAGACTGAAGGGGAGGGTCCGGTACACCTGTGCGAGACTGAAGGGGAGGGGCCGGTACATCTGTGCGAGACTGAAGGGGAGGGGCCGGTACACCTGTGCGAGACTGAAGGGGAGGGGCCGGTACATCTGTGCGAGACTGAAGGGGAGGGTCCGGTACACCTGTCCGAGACTGAAGGGGAGGGGCCGGTACACCTGTGCGAGACTGAAGGGGAGGGGCCGGTACACCTGTGCGAGACTGAAGGGGAGGGGCTGGTACATCTGTGCGAGACTGAAGGGGAGGGTCCGGTACACCTGTGCGAGACTGAGGGGGAGGGGCCGGTACATCTGTGCAAGACTGAGGGGGAGGGGCCGGTACACCTGTGCGAGACTGAAGGGGAGGGGCCGGTACACCTGTGTGAGACTGAAGGGGAGGGTCCGGTACACCTGTGCGAGACTGAAGGGGAGGGGCCGGTACATCTGTGCGAGACTGAAGGGGAGGGGCCGGTACACCTGTGCGAGACTGAAGGGGAGGGTCCGGTACACCTGTGCGAGACTGAAGGGGAGGGGCCGGTACACCTGTGCGAGACTGAAGTGGAGGAGCCGATATACCTGTGCGAGACTGAAGGGGAGGGGCCGGTACACCTGTGCGAGACTGAAGGGGAGGGGCTGGTACATCTGTGCGAGACTGAAGGGGAGGGTCCGGTACACCTGTGCGAGACTGAGGGGGAGGGGCCGGTACATCTGTGCAAGACTGAGGGGGAGGGGCCGGTACACCTGTGCGAGACTGAAGGGGAGGGGCCGGTACACCTGTGCGAGACTGAAGGGGAGGGTCCGGTACACCTGTGTGAGACTGAAGGGGAGGGGCCGGTACATCTGTGCGAGACTGAAGGGGAGGGGCCGGTACACCTGTGCGAGACTGAAGGGGAGGGTCCGGTACACCTGTGCGAGACTGAAGGGGAGGGGCCGGTACATCTGTGCAAGACTGAAGGGGAGGGGCCGGTACACCTGTGCGAGACTGAAGGGGAGGGGCCGGTACATCTGTGCGAGACTGAAGGGGAGGGTCCGGTACACCTGTCCGAGACTGAAGGGGAGGGGCCGGTACACCTGTGCGAGACTGAAGAGGAGGGGCCGGTACATCTGTGCGAGACTGAAGGGGAGGGTCCGGTACACCTGTGCGAGACTGAAGGGGAGGGGCCGGTACACCTGTGCGAGACTGAAGGGGAGGGGCCGGTACACCTGTGCGAGACTGAAGGGGAGGGGCCGGTACATCTGTGCAAGACTGAAAGGGAGGGGCCGGTACACCTGTGCGAGACTGAAGGGGAGGGGCGGGTAAACCTGTGCGAGACTGAAGGGGAGGGGCCGGTACACCTGTGCGAGACTGAAGGGGAGGGTCCGGTACACCTGTGTGAGACTAAAGGGGAGGGGCCGGTACATCTGTGCGAGACTGAAGGGGAGGGGCCGGTACACCTGTGCGAGACTGAAGGGGAGGGTCCGGTACACCTGTGCGAGACTGAAGGGGAGGGGCCGGTACATCTGTGCGAGACTGAAGGGGAGGGACCGGTACACCTGTGCGAGACTGAAGGGGAGGGGCCGGTACATCTGTGCGAGACTGAAGGGGAGGGTCCGGTACACCTGTGCGAGACTGAAGGGGAGGGGCCGGTACACCTGTGCGAGACTGAAGAGGAGGGGCCGGTACATCTGTGCGAGACTGAAGGGGAGGGTCCGGTACACCTGTGCGAGACTGAAGGGGAGGGGCCGGTACACCTGTGCGAGACTGAAGGGGAGGGGCCGGTACATCTGTGCAAGACTGAAAGGGAGGGGCCGGTACACCTGTGCGAGACTGAAGGGGAGGGGCGGGTAAACCTGTGCGAGACTGAAGGGGAGGGGCCAGTACACCTGTGCGAGACTGAAGGGGAGGGTCCGGTACACCTGTGTGAGACTGAAGGGGAGGGGCCGGTACATCTGTGCGAGACTGAAGGGGAGGGGCCGGTACACCTGTGCGAGACTGAAGGGGAGGGTCCGGTACACCTGTGCGAGACTGAAGGGGAGGGGCCGGTACATCTGTGCGAGACTGAAGGGGAGGGGCCGGTACACCTGTGCGAGACTGAAGGGGAGGGGCCGGTACATCTGTGCGAGACTGAAGGGGAGGGTCCGGTACACCTGTCCGAGACTGAAGGGGAGGGGCCGGTACACCTGTGCGAGACTGAAGAGGAGGGGCCGGTACATCTGTGCGAGACTGAAGGGGAGGGTCCGGTACACCTGTGCGAGACTGAAGGGGAGGGGCCGGTACACCTGTGCGAGACTGAAGGGGAGGGGCCGGTACACCTGTGCGAGACTGAAGGGGAGGGGCCGGTACATCTGTGCAAGACTGAAAGGGAGGGGCCGGTACACCTGTGCGAGACTGAAGGGGAGGGGCCGGTACACCTGTGCGAGACTGAAGGGGAGGGGCCGGTACATCTGTGCAAGACTGAAAGGGAGGGGCCGGTACACCTGTGCGAGACTGAAGGGGAGGGGCCGGTAAACCTGTGCGAGACTGAAGGGGAGGGGCCGGTACACCTGTGCGAGACTGAAGGGGAGGGGCCACCACGCCTCCAAAATGCTACTAGTGGTGATTCTGACACACCTCTCTCCTCCACCCCCTCCTCTTCTTCTTCCTCCATGGCCTCTTCCTCTATAGATTTGTCCTCGGAACCAGCGGTGCTCCGTAGGCGTTCAAGGGGCTACGCAAGTACGCAGGCAAAAAGATGCCATGCCGTGCTTGAGCTGGTGTGCTTGGGGGACAGGAGCCACACTGGGGCAGAGATTCTGTCAGCTCTGCAGGGGCAGGCTCAGAGGTGGTTGACGCCACGCCAGTTTAGCCAGGAATGGTGGTTTGCGACAATGGCACCAACATCCTCTCCGCCCTCCGACAGGAACACTTGATCCATGTGCCCTGTTTGGCTCACGTCCTTAATTTGGTGGTGCAGCGGTTCTTGGGCAGGTACCCGGGCTTACAGGATGTCCTGAAACAGGCCAGGAAAGTCTGTGTGCATTTACGCCGGTCATATAATGCCAGTGCTCGCCTGGCTGAGCTGCAAAAGAATACAACCTGCCCAAGAACCGCCTAATCTGTGACATGCCCACCAGGTGGAATTCAACGTTGGCCATGCTGCAGCGGCTGCACACGCAGCAGAGGGCCATCAATGAGTACCTGTGTGAGTAAGGCACCAGGACAGGGTCAGGGGAGCTTGTTTTTTTTTCACCACACCAGTGGGGCATGATCAGGGATGCATGCCCTGTCCTGTCACCATTTGAGGAGGCCACGAGGATGGTGAGCAGTGACAGTGCATGCATCAGTGACACTGTACCTCTTGTCCACCTGTTGGAGCATACGCTGCGTGGAATAATGGACAGGGCACTTGAGGCAGAACAGAGGCAGGAAGAGGAGGACTTCCTTACCTCTCAAGGCCCCCTTTACCCAGACAGTGTTCCTGCGGGCCCCACCGATCACACAGGAAGAGGAGGGGGATTGAGTCATCATGGAGGTGGAGCCTAGCACTCAGCATCAGCAGCAGTCTTCAAGGGATCATTTACAGTCCCCAGAAACACATGGACTTGTACGTGGCTGGGAGGAGGTGGCTGCGAATCTTGTCGTCCTGGGTGACCCAGAGGACTCCGGACCGAATGCCTCAGCAAACCTACGCTGCATGGCCTCCCTGATCCTGCAAAAGGATCCTCGTATTCGTGGTATCAAGGAGAGGGATCATTACTGGCTGGCAACCCTCCTTGATTCACGTTACAAGGGTAAGGTTGCGAACCTTATTTTGCTGTTGCAGAGGGAGCAGAGGATGAAACATCTTCGGGAGGCCTTGCAGAAAGGTCTGTGCAACGCCTGGGAAGTTACAAACTCCTGGTCCTGGACAACGAGTTGCTGAGGCTTCGGGCAGTCAAAGAAGGAGCGGTGGGGAAGGTGGCCGTCTGACCGATGCGTTCAGACAATTTTTTAGTCCGCAGCCCCAAGGTCTGATCGGTTTCAGCAACCATCGCCAGCGTCTGATATACATGGTGCAGGAATACCTAGGGGCAAGGTCAGACTTGGACACCTTTCCAACCGAAAATCCTCTGGGTTACTGGGTCTTGAGGATGGATCACTGGCCAGAGCTTGCACAGTATGCAATTGAGCTACTGGCCTGTCCTGCATCCAGCGTTCTTTCAGAACGCACATTCAGTGCTGCTGGAGGCTTTGTAACCGATCACAGGGGGTACGCCTGTCCACCGACTCGGTTGATCGTCTCACCTTCATAAAAATGAATCAGTCTTGGATCACCACCAGCTACCAAGCACCTGATGCTGGTAACTGAATAATTTTTTTATAAATGTGAGATCCCTTCAAGATTGCCTATGCTGATGCTGGGTGACTATCCTGTTATGCTGAGTGGCTATCCTCTTCCTCCTCAATGATCATGATGATAGCATTTTTGGTTCTAGGCACCACCACCAGTGGCTAAAGCCCAATTTTTCTGCCCATGTAATTACAATTTTTGCTGTAATATTTTGCAGCAGGGGCTCATTCCTGCGCTTCAACTAGAGTATCTGTGAGGGGTTGCAGTGTTGTGGCACCAGCACCAGTGCCTAAGGCCCAAATATTTTTCTGCCCCTGTTTAACAGGGGCGCGTAATTACAATTTTTAATCTAATATTTCACAGCAGGGCCCATTCATGCGCCCACCAAGAGTAACTGTGAGAGCTCACAGTGTTGTGGCACCAGCAACACCGAAGGCCCAATTTTATGCAGAGTATATAGGGCTATAGGGCAGGCTGTATAGTATATATATAATACAGGCGGTCCCCTACTTTCAAACATCCGACTTACAAACGACTCCTACTTACAAACGGAAGGAGACAACAGGAAGTGAGAGGAAATCTACCCCTAGGAAGGGAAATTCTCTCCTGTAAGAGTTAATATGGGAGAAAGGGGTCTCATCTGTACTGATGATTTATCACCAATTCTTGTTTCCCTAAAAAAAAAACAAATTTTCAAAAACAGTTGTCATTGGGACGGAAAGTGAGGTGAAATGTTCTGAACAGGGGCACAGACAGCAAAACAAATGTTACAGGGGTGATAACCCTTACCTATGTTTTCCAAAAAGTTTAAAAATAGATTTTTGGGCTGGAGCTACACTTCAACAATGTAGCTGTTCAAAATTACAAACATATTCTACATAAGAACAAACCTACAGTCCCTGTCTTGTATGCACCGCCTGTATACGGCTGTTCAGAGTATATAGGGCCTTTTTTATTTTGTGTGCGGGGTTCCCCTTAATATCCATACAAGACCCAAAGGGGCTGGTAATGGGCTGGGGGGTGGGGGGGGGGTTTGTCAAAGATTTTCATCCATATTACCGGGACCAGACATTACATTAAAGCCGCAAACAGTTTTAAATGACTTTTTTACCTTTGGAATTACATTTTGTGCAGGGACAGTTCTAAACACGGGAAACATGCGCGACTTTACAGGCATACTATACACCCTCCAGGTATGATATTTAAAGGAATATTTCACTTTTATTTTTTCACTTTAAGCATCATTAAAATCACTGCTCCTGAAAAAACTGCAGTTTTCAAAACTTCTTTTTGCATTGATACATGTCCCCTGGTGCAGGACCCGGGTCCCCAAACACTCCCCTGGGGCAGGACCCGGGTCCCCAAACACTCCCCTGGTGCAGGACCCGGGTCCCCAAACACTCCCCTGCTGCAGGACCCGGGTCCCCAAACACTCCCCTGGGGCAGGATCCGGGTCCCCAAACACTCCCCTGGGGCAGGACCCGGGTCCCCAAACACTCCCCTGGGGCAGGACCCGAGTCCCCAAACACTCCCCCTGGGGCAGGACCCCCGGTCCCCAAACACTCCCCTGGGGCAGGACCCGGGTCCCCAAACACTCCCCTGGGGCAGGATCCGGGTCCTCAAACACTCCCCTGGGGCAGGACCCGGGTCCCCAAACACTCCCCTGGGGCAGGACCCGAGTCCCCAAACACTCCCCTGGGGCAGGACCCGGGTTCCCAAACACTCCCCTGGGGCAGGATCCGGGTCCCCAAACACTCCCCTGGGGCAGGACCCGGGTCCCCAAACACTCCCCTGGGGCAGGACCCGGGTCCCCAAACACTTTTTAGGACAATAACTTGCATATTAGCCTTTATAATTAGCACTTTAGATTTCTCACGTTCGAGTTCCATAGACTTTAACGGTGTTCGGATGTTTGCCCCAACTTTCGGTCCGTTCGCATGTTCTGGATGCAAACCGAACCGGGGGGTGTTCGGCTCATCACTAAACAAAAAATGGCACATACTTGTGAAGTGGAAGGAAAATACTACAAATAAATATGTGAAAAGTGTGGGGGGGGGCCATTTGTATGGCGCCCCCCTTTACTCTGATACCCCTAACTATAATCTAGTGGAACCAATTGCCTTCAGAAATCACCTAATTAGTAATTATAGTCCCCCTGTGTGTCATTTCATCTCAGTATAAATACAGCTGTTCTGTGAAGCCCTCAGAGGACACTGTGCAGGCCAGACAAGTTCCTCCACCCCAAACTTGCTCATCCGTGTCTTTATGGACTTTGCTTTGTGCTCTGGCCCAAATCATTTGAAGGAGGGTGGATTATGGTGTGGGGGGGGGGGCATTATGGAGTGGAGGGGGGGATTATGGTGTAGGGAGGAGGGGGGATTATGGTGTTGGGGGGGGAGAGGGGGGATAATGGTGTGGGGGTGTTTTTCAGGGGTTGGGTTGGGCTCCTTAGTTCCAGTGAAGGGAACTCATAAGGCGTCAGCATATCAAGATATTTTGGACTATTTCATGCTCCCAACTTTCTGGGAACAGTTTTGGGGCGGCCCCTTCCTGTTCCAACATGACCACTGCACAAAGCAAGGTCCATAAAGACAGGGATGAGTGAGTTTGGGGTGGAGGAGCTTGACTGGCCAGCACAGAGTCCTGACCTCAACCCCATAGAACACCTTTGGATTAATTAGAGTGGAGACTGTGATCTAGGCCTTCTCATCCAACATCAGTGCTTGACCTCACAAATGCTCTTTTGGAAGAATGGTTAAACATTCCATAGACACCCTCCTAAACCTTGTGGATGGCCTTCCCAGAAGAGGTGAAGCTGTTATAGCTGAAAAGGGCGGGGCCAACTCAATATTGAACCCTCCGGACTAAGACTGGGAGGCCATTAAAGTTCTTGTGTGTGTAAAGGCAGGCGTCCCAATACTTTTGGGAATATAGTGTGTGTGTTGGTCATGAAGAAGAATATTTTCTGCTGAATCCCGGTGTGTTTATTGGTGGAAATCTCACATTAGAATTTGATGTTTTTTTCTTCCTCGCAGTTTCTGTTTCCCCGACCTTCTACAGCATGGAGTCCAATGTGACCCTCCAATGTACCGTGACCTGCCTGGACCCCGACGGGAAACTCTGCTGGTACTATAATGTGATTGGACAGAGTGTGTGCGGCCGCCGGGACAGAGAACCTTCACCAAGAATATCACCGCTGTGCCGGAGACATTGGGGAACTGGACCTGCAATGTTCTGATTGGAGAAAATATCAAGGCCAGCGCTGATCTGACACTGGGTGAGCGACCACCGGAGACAGAGAGAGATAATGTTCATATGTATTTATAGACCAACAGAAATGGAAAGAGATACCGTATGTCACAAAAGTAAGTACACCCCTCAGTCCCATTCATGTGACAACACTGAAGAAATGACACTTTGCTACAATGTAAAGTAGGGAGTGTACACAAGGGGGGGGAGGAGTGTACACAGGGGGAGGAGTGTACACAGGGGGAGGAGTGTACACAGGGGGGAGGAGTGTACACAGGGGGAGGAGTGTACACAGGGGGGAGGAGTGTACACAGGGGGGGAGGAGTGTATACAGGGGGGAGGAGTGTACACAGGGGGGAGGAGTGTACACAGGGGGGAGGAGTGTACACAGGGGGGAGGAGTGTACACAGGGGGGGAGGAGTGTATACAGGGGGGAGGAGTGTACACAGGGGGGAGGAGTGTACACAGGGGGAGGAGTGTACACAGGGGGGGAGTAGTGTACACAGGGGGAGGAGTGTACACAGGGGGAGGAGTGTATACAGGGGGAGGAGTGTACACAGGGGGGAGGAGTGTACACAGGGGGAGGAGGTGTACACAGGGGGGAGGAGTGTACACAGGGGGAGGACGTGTACACAGGGGGGAGGAGTGTACACAGGGGGGGAGGAGTGTACACAGGGGGAGGAGTGTACACAGGGGGGGAGGAGTGTACACAGGGGGGAGGAGTGTACACAGGGGGGGAGGAGTGTACACAGGGGGGGAGGAGTGTACACAGGGGGGAGGAGTGTACACAGGGGGGGAGGAGTGTACACAGGGGGGAGGAGTGTACACAGGGGGGAGGAGTGTACACAGGGGGGGAGGAGTGTACACAGGGGGGAGGAGTGTACACAGGGGGGAGGAGTGTACACAGGGGGAGGAGTGTACACAGGGGGGAGGAGTGTACACAGGGGGGAGGAGTGTACACAGGGGGGAGGAGTGTACACAGGGGGGAGGAGTGTACACAGGGGGGAGGAGTGTACACAGGGGGAGGAGTGTACACAGGGGGAGGAGTGTACACAGGGGGGAGGAGTGTACACAGGGGGGAGGAGTGTACACAGGGGGGAGGAGTGTACACAGGGGGAGGAGTGTACACAGGGGGGAGGAGAGTACACAGGGGGGAGGAGTGTACACAGGGGGGAGGAGTGTACACAGGGGTGGGGACCAGGGGAGGAGTGTACACAGGGGGGAGAGTGTACACAGGGGGAGGAGTGTACACAGGGGGGAGGAGTGTACACAGGGGGGAGGAGTGTACACAGGGGGGAGGAGTGTACACAGGGGGGAGGAGTGTACACAGGGGGGAGGAGTGTACACAGGGGGGAGGAGTGTACACAGGGGGAGGAGTGTACACAGGGGGGGAGGAGTGTACAGCTTGTATAACGGTGTAAATTTCCTCTCCCCTCAAAATAACTCAACACACAGCCATTAATGTCTAAACCGCTGGCAAAAAAAGTGAGGACACCCCTAAGTGAAAATGTCCAAATTGGGCCCAAAGTGTCAATATTTTGTGTGGCCGCCATTATTTTCCAGCACTGCCTTCACCCTCTTGGGCATGGAGGTCACCAGAGCTTCACAGGTTGCCCCTGGAGTCCTCTTCCCCTCCCCCATGACGACATCACAGAGCTGGTGGATGTTAGAGACCTTGCGCTCCTCCACCTTCTGTTTGAGGATCCCCCACAGATGATCAATAGGTGCTTGGCCAGTCCATCACCTTTACCCTCAGCTTCTTTAGCAAGGCAGTGGTGGTCTTGGAGGTGTGTTTGGGGTGGTTATCATGTTGGAATAATACCCTGCGGTCCAGTCTCTGAAGGGAGGGGATCATGCTCTGCTTCAGTATGTCACAGTACATGTTGGCATTCATGGTTCCCTCAATGATCTGTAGCCCCCCAGTGCCGGCAGCACTCATGCAGCCCCAGACCATGACACTCCCACCACCATGCCTGACTGTAGGGAAGACACGCTTCCCTTAGTCCTCCTCACCTGGTTGCCGCCACACACGCCTGACACCATCTGACACCAAATAAGTTTATCTTGGTCTTATCAGACCACAGGACATGGTTCCAGTAATCCATGTCCTTAGTCTGCTTGTCTTTCTTGTGCATCATCTTTAGAAGAGGCTTCCTTCTGGGACGACAGCCATGCAGACCAATTTGATGCAGTGTGCGGCGTATGGTCTGAGCACTGACAGGCTGACCCCTCCCCCACCCCTTCACCCTCTGCAGCAATGCTGGCAGCACTCATACGTCTATTTCCCAAAGACAACCTCTGGATATGACGCTGAGCACGTGACCCCAACTTCTTTGGTGGACCATGGCGAGGCCTGTTCTGAGGGGAACCTGTCCTGTTATACCGCTGGATGGTCTTGGCCACCGTGCTGCAGATCAGTTTCAGGGTCTTGGCAATCTTCTTATAGCCCCGCCCATCTTTATTTAGAGAAACAATTATTTTCTTCAGATCCTCAGAGAGTTCTTTGCCATGAGGTGCCATGTTGTACTTCCAGTGACCAGTATGAGAGAGTGAGAGCGATAACACCAAATTTATCACACCTGCTCCCCATTCACACCTGAGACCTTGTAACACTAACGAGTCACATGACACAGGGGAGGGAAAATGGCTAATTAGGGCCCAATTTGGACATTTTCACTTAGGGGTGTCCTGACTTTTGTGGCCGGTGGATTAGACATTAATGGCTGTGTGTTGAGTTATTTTGAGGGGAGAGGAAATTTACACCGTTATACAAGCTGTACACTCCTCCCCCCTGTGTACACCCCTCCCCCCTGTGTACACTCCTCCCCCCTGTGTACACTCCTCCCCCCCTGTGTACACTCCTCCCCCTGTGTACACTCCTCCCCCCCCTGTGTACACTCCTCCCCCCTGTGTACACTCCTCCCCCCTGTGTACACTCCTCCCCCCCTGTGTACACTCCTCCCCCCTGTGTACACTCCTCCTCCCCCTGTGTACACTCATCCCCCCTGTGTACACTCATCCCCCCTGTGTACACTCCTCCCCCCCCTGTGTACACTCCTCCTCCCCCCCCTGTGTACACTCCTCCCCCCTGTGTACACTCCTCCCCCCGTGTACACTCCTCCCCCCTGTGTACACTCCTCCTCCCCCCTGTGTACACTCCTCCCCCCTGTGTACACTCCTCCCCCCTGTGTACACTCCTCCCCCCCTGTGTACACTCCTCCCCCCTGTGTACACTCCTCCCCCCCTGTGTACACTCCTCCCCCCTGTGTACACTCCTCCCCCTGTGTACACTCATCCCCCCTGTGTACACTCATCCCCCCTGTGTACACTCCTCCCCCTGTGTACACTCCTCCCCCCCTGTGTACACTCCTCCCCCTGTGTACACTCCTCCCCCCTGTGTACACTCCTCCCCCTGTGTACACTCCTCCCCCCTGTGTACACTCCCCCCTGTGTACACTCATCCCCCCTGTGTACACTCATCCCCCCCTGTGTACACTCCTCCCCCCTGTGTACACTCCTCCCCCCCTGTGTACACTCCTCCCCCCTGTGTACACTCCTCCCCCTGTGTACACTCCTCCCCCCCCTGTGTACACTCCTCCCCCCCTGTGTACACTCCTCCCCACTGTGTACACTCCTCCCCCCTGTGTACACTCCTCCCCCCCTGTGTACACTCCTCCCCCCTGTGTACACTCCTCCCCCTGTGTACACTCCTCCCCCTGTGTACACTCCGCCACCCTGTGTACACTCCTCCCCCCCTGTGTACACTCCTCCCCCTGTGTACACTCCTCCCCCCTGTGTACACTCCTCCCCCTGTGTACACTCCTCCTCCCTGTGTACACTCCTCCCCCCTGTGTACACTCCTCCCCCCTGTGTACACTCCTCCCCCTGTGTACACTCCTCCCCCTGTGTACACTCCTCCCCCCTGTGTACACTCCTCCCCCCTGTGTACACTCCTCCCCCTGTGTACACTCCTCCTCCCTGTGTACACTCCTCCCCCCCTGTGTACACTCCTCCCCCCTGTGTACACTCCTCCCCCTGTGTACACTCCTCCCCCTGTGTACACTCCTCCCCCCCTGTGTACACTCCTCCCCCCTGTGTACACTCCTCCCCCTGTGTACACTCACTACTTTACATTGTAGCAAAGTGTCATTTCTTCAGTGTTGTCACATGAATGGGACTGAGGGGTGTACTTACTTTTGTCCCATCCTGTATATATATATATATATATATAAATCTGTTTATTGTCAGGTGATCGATAGATTTATATATAATTATCTTCCATTCTTCTTCCACAGAGGTCACCCTGAGCCTCTTCCATCCCTCCGGCGCCCTCTTCTGGGTGACAGTGGCGGTGGGAGTCATGGTCCTCCTATTACTTGTGGTGATCATCACGGTTATGGCGGCTCGGTGTCGCAGGGTGGTGAGTATTGATTGGACGGCTGTCAGTGTTGTTCTGTGCTCGGTGCGCTCGGCGCGGATCTGATCTGTTCTCTCCCTGCAGAGGCGGGCGCGGTACAGAGCCTGGTTACTGGAGAACCTCCACCAGCAGAGGGTGTGCGAGTGCAACGGGTAAGTGTGCCCCGGGTAATTGGGGGTCGCTCTTATTATTAACTTTAATGTTTATATTAGTTGTCACCAGAACATGTGTCCCCATTGGAAGATTTTCCCCTCACTTCCTGTTCTGGTGACAACTGTAAAATGTTGAATTTCCTGTCCTGTTTCTTCCGGGTGACAACGGTGACAAGGATATATGGAAATGGTGACACAGAGAGCAGTAACCATCTGACACGGAACATTCCCCCTCTCTATCTGTAACTGGAAAAATACAGTGCCTTGAAAAAGTATTCATACCCCTTGAAATTTCCCACATTTTCTCATGTTACACCCAAAAACGTAAATGTATTTTATTGGGATTTTATGTGATGGACCAACACAAAGTGTCACATAATTGTGAAGTGGAAGGAAAATGATAAATAATACAAACAAATATGTGAAAAGTGTGTGGGGGGGGGGGGGGCATTTGTATTCAGCCCCTTTTACTTTGATACCCCCAACTAAAATCTAGTGGAACCAATTGCCTTCAGAAGTCACCTGATTAGTAAATAGAGTCCACCTGTCTGTCATTTCATGTCAGTGTAAATACAGCTGTTCTGTGAAGCCCTCAGAGGTTTGTTATAGAACCTTAGTGAACAAACAGCATCATGAAGGCCAAGGAACACACCAGACAGGTCAGGGATAAAGTTGTGGAGAAGTATAAAGCAGGGTTAGGTTATTAAAAAAATGGAAAGTTTCAAGGGGTATGAATACTTTTTCAAGGCACTGTATGTATGTATATATATATATATATATATATATATATATATATATATATATATATATATCTAGATAACAAATATATAGACTGATATATATTATATATACAGTACAGTGGCGGCTGGTGCTCAATATTTTTTGGGGGGCGCAAACAAACTGAGCCCATCAAACGCTCCCACTGTGCCCATCAAACCCTCCCACTGTGCCCATCAAATGCTCCCACTGTGCCCATCAAACCCTCCCACTGTGCCCATCAAACCCTCCCACTGTGCCCATCAAATGCTCCCATTGTGCCCATCAAACCCTCCCACTGTGCCCATCAAACGCTCCCACTGTGCCCATCAAACGCTCCCACTGTGCCCATCGAATGCTCCCACTGTGCCCATCGACCCTCCCACTGTGCCCATTGAATGCTCCCACTGTGCCCATCAAACGCTCCCACTGTGCCCATCAAACGCTCCCACTGTGCCCATGAAACGCTGTTCTCCTCCCTGATTGGACGTGAGGAGAAGCCCATCAAACGCTACCACTTTTCCCATCGAATGCTACCACTGTGCAATCAAATGCAGCCACTGCAACCCCCCCCCCCCCCCCGCCCGCTCCCTTACCCTGTCTCGGTGGGGCAGTGGGTGATGGCGGCGAGCGGTATCCTCCATGTGTCTTCTCCTGTCCTCTCCTCCTGATAGTCACCCAATTGTAGAGCCTGTCATTTCAGCCAATCAGGTGAAGGGTAACAGACCCGAGCACCTGATTGGCGGTTCAGTGTTTGGAAAGCGAATATTTATTCGCTGTTCTAACACACCTGGGTGGACTATGAGCACCAAGCATGGCGCTCGCAGGTCACCTATTTTGAAGCCTATTAGAGCCTATGGCTCCAATCAGATGCTTCAAAAACACCCCCCGCCGCTGGAATTCAGGCGCCCGGCATCCGAAAAGAGGCCGGACGCCTGAATAGGGGGTGGCAGCGGCAGCCATGGATAGATTCATGCTATGTATAAATCTATCCATTGGTCATAGAGGGGGGTGGCTGGAGAGAGGGGGTGGCGCCCTTATGGACGCCCCGCCACTGATACAGTATATAAATATCATCTATCATACAGTAAGTAGATATTACCTATCATATATCCTGTGTATATATATATATATATATACCCCCTTCAGCTATACCATTGTGACCGCTGAATAACATCATTGTTGTCCCTGAAGTTGAAAACAGAAATTCTGGGAAATGTTCGGATCTGAGAGGTGCCATTAACCCGGAAGAGATACGGATACGGCTCTGCCCCTCCCCCCTTGTATAACAGTGAATTGCCCCCCCACACCACTATTTGGGGCCTAAAGAAGGAAACCGCTGCTCACACCTCATCTATAAATAGGACCGCTCCTGATTGTATCAAAGTAATCAATAACTTTATTTCCTATTTATTAAAAAAATACACATTACTCCATAGAAAAAAAAACGCTACCCCTCCCCCACTGGCTGAATGTAGTCCGTATATACCCAGATATGCCCATCACATCTATCATACACATTAGTGTAGGTGGCGGCTGGTGCTAAAAAAATAAATTGGGGGGTGGCCTGTGCCTCTCCCCCCAGCCAGACACACACCCCCCCCCCAGCGCTCACTCGAACGATCACCAATTCCCTCCCCCCCTTCGCTCGATTGCCGCGTCACTCACCAGGCCCCCCCCCCTCTCCAATAACGAAAAACAAACAAAAACTCCTGCGCACAAGTGGAATACCGGACAGTCTGAAAGTGAACAGATAGATGGCACTTGGCTTCGCTGCCTTCACAGATAGGGGTATCTTAGCGGTAAATAACAAGAAGGAAAAAGAAAGGCGCACCAGCCTCGTGCATTATCGTTGGATACATTTATTTAAAACAAAATAAAAGAATCCTTCATTTCAAACAAACGAAAAAAACATGCGTTTAAAAAGAACCGCAAAGTCGCAGCAATGCGTCCAGAAACGAGCCCACTCAGATCGGTCATGGAGGGATTGACAAAGGTCACTGCCGGCTGACGCGTTTCGAGGACAAGTCCTCTTCCTCAGAGCACAAAGGTCACTGCCGGCTGACGCGTTTCGAGGACAAGTCCTCTTCCTCAGAGCACAAAGGTCACTATCGGCTGACGCGTTTCGAGGACAAGTCCTCTTCCTGAGAACTCAGCCTGAGCTCCCAGGAAGAGGACTTGTCCTCGAAACGCGTCAGCCGGCAGTGACCTTTGTCAATCCCTCCATGACCGATCTGAGTGGGCTCGTTTCTGGACGCATTGCTGCGACTTTGCGGTTCTTTTTAAACGCATGTTTTTTTCGTTTGTTTGAAATGAAGGATTCTTTTATTTTGTTTTAAATAAATGTATCCAACGATAATGCACGAGGCTGGTGCGCCTTTCTTTTTCCTTCTTGTTATTTACCGCCCCCCCTCCCTCCAACCCTGCACTTACCCCATCCAGGTCACGGCTCTGGCGGCTTCTCCTCCCGGCCAATCGGGTCTCGGGACCTGCTTCCTGATTGGCCGGGAGGAGAAGCAGGAAGACATTAATAAATATTAATTTGCTAATGTCACACAACTGGGTGGGCTCGGGATGCAGTGCTCTGCGCCACAAGCCCACCCTTTTTTGAAGCCAATTAGAGCCTCAGGCTCTAATCATGTGCTTCTAAAAAAAAAAAAAAAACACATTGACATCCATGCGTCCGGCGCCCCTAATGAGCCGCCACTGTTTCCAACCAGTATAAAGTTGCAATATAATCACATTATGAAGCATTATTATCAATTGAATTCTCATCATGCTCTCCCTTCTTGTGTACATCTCATGAAGGACTCACATACTCTCCCCGATTGGCTCTAATAGTGATGGTCCTATGAGCCGCTCCTGAACACAATTCTATGGCATTAACACATCTCAGAGCATGTATGGGCTCCAGCACCCTTTATAGACTATATTACCAAAAGTATTGGGACGCCTGCCTTTACACACACATGAACTTTAATGGTATCCCAGTAAGGATCTTCTAATGACAGCTTGGTGCGGGATACCAAGGCATACCTTCAGAGGTCTACTGGGGGGGGTCCTAGGGTTGCCACCTCATCCCTTTAAACTCGAACACATATGAATTACACGGGTTCTGAGGAATGCAGATGAGGCACCAAGTGAGTTTAATTACCACCTTAATCAGCCACAGAACCCGTGTGATTCTTAGGTGTTCGGGTTTAAAGTAGTGAGCCCTACGGGGTCCATGCCTGGATGGGTTATGGTGGTGGGGGGGGGGGGGTCATAATGTTATGGCTGATCAGTGTAGATATGTAATATATTGGTAGACTGCTATGTATTTATGAATAAACCTTCCACACTATCCTTATAGCTAAATAAGAACACCGCGCTACAAAACCAAACGATATAGGATGATACAGGAGGCGCTAAACACCAGTCTGCGTCCACAGAGGCGGCTCTAGGCTTTGTAAGGCCTTAGGCAAAACTTGACATGGGGCCCCACTCACACCCCTGATGGGAAAAATAATTCAAAGACAAGAGCCTCTTCCCCACAACCCTGGCCGGTGGTTGGGGGGGTCTGCGGGCAGGGGGCTTATCGGAATCTGGAAGCCCCCTTTATCAAGGAGGCCCCCAGATCCTGCTCTTTAATAAATAAGGGGCGGATCCACCTGGTGCCGTCACCTGCTGAACCCGCCCCTTGTGACGTCATTGGCTGAGGGCATGCTGGGTCATTGACGTCACAAGGGGTGGTGTCACCGATATTCACTGGTTGTTAGGGACGCTGGCGGTCCTGCTCCTGAGTCAGGGCTCTTAACACTGCCTGAGCACAGCAACGTTAAGGTCCCCTGTCCCTCAAAACTGGGGTAATGCATTGGGTAAGTTAGGCGGCCGCGAGGCCCTTGTGAGTGTGAGGCCTTAGGCGGCTGCCTAATTTGCCTAATTAAAGAGCCGCCTCTGTGCATCCAACCAGCTGTCCACATGCAATAAATATATCTACCTACAAGGGTGCAGCGCTCTCCTTCAAGACATTCGGTAAATAGATTGATTAATATATAAAGTGCACTCACCGTATTGAAGGAGAGCGCTGCACCCTTGTAGGGAGTATATATATATATATTTATATCAGTGATATTTAGTAAATGAAGCTCTAATCTGACCTCTTACATCTCCTGACTTCCAGATTTGCACCCAAGAGGCTCAGAGAGAACGTCTGACTCCGCTGGATATCCTGCAGAATATTGCACTGATTGTCCCCTGCAGGCTATTGCACTTCTAGATGGACTGAATCCCTATACTGGAAAAGATCAGATCCATCCAATGGAAATTAAAATGAAAAGGAAAAATGGAAGAACTGGATACTTTATGGCACCGTCTGACTCTTCCATGAGACTGTCATGTGACATGAGCAGTCAGTCTACGGGACGCTGTATATACCAATCCTGCCCTTGTATGGACTACAAATATATTGCACTGTATATACTGCCGCTGTATATAGTAAAATAGTCTGCAGAAGATTTTTTTTTATTCTGACAGGAATCTATCAGATGTGAAGGAGGAGCACCGGGCTGACTGAGACTCCATAGGGTGGTCAACTTACAACAACCCCCCACTTGTGGCCCCCTTTGTCTTCCAAGACCAATCTGTCAGATGTGAAGGAGGATGACGGTGTGAAAGCGCTGGCTGAGGCTCCATGGACCAATGGTGGTCACTTTACTTGATAAAGGGGTCACAAGTACAGAAACCCCTTGATTTTCCAAGACAAACCTGTCAGATGTGAAGGAGGACCACAGAGCTGACTGAGACTCCATAGGGTGGTCAACTTACTTCATAAAGGGGGCCACAAATACATGTCCCCCTTTATCTTCCAAGGCAAATCCGTCAGATGTGAAGGAGGACCACAGAGCTGACTGAGACTCCATAGGGTGGTCAACTTACTTCATAAAGGGGGCCACAAATACATGTCCCCCTTTATCTTCCAAGGCAAATCCGTCAGATGTGAAGGAGGACCACAGAGCTGACTGAGACTCCATAGGGTGGTCAACTTACTTCATAAAGGGGGCCACAAATACATGTCCCCCTTTATCTTCCAAGGCAAATCCGTCAGATGTGAAGGAGGACCACAGAGCTGACAGACTCCATAGGGTGGTCAACTTACTTCATAAAGGGGGCCACAAATACATGTCCCCCTTTATCTTCCAAGGCAAATCCGTCAGATGTGAAGGAGGACCACAGAGCTGACTGAGACTCCATAGGGTGGTCAACTTACTTCATAAAGGGGGCCACAAATACATGTCCCCCTTTATCTTCCAAGGCAAATCCGTCAGATGTGAAGGAGGACCACAGAGCTGACTGAGACTCCATAGGGTGGTCAACTTACTTCATAAAGGGGGCCACAAATACATGTCCCCCTTTATCTTCCAAGGCAAATCCGTCAGATGTGAAGGAGGACCACAGAGCTGACAGACTCCATAGGGTGGTCAACTTACTTCATAAAGGGGGCCACAAATACATGTCCCCCTTTATCTTCCAAGGCAAATCCGTCAGATGTGAAGGAGGACCACAGAGCTGACAGACTCCATAGGGTGGTCAACTTACTTCATAAAGGGGGCCACAAATACATGTCCCCCTTTATCTTCCAAGGCAAATCCGTCAGATGTGAAGGAGGACCACAGAGCTGACTGAGACTCCATAGGGTGGTCAACTTACTTCATAAAGGGGGCCACAAATACATGTCCCCCTTTATCTTCCAAGGCAAATCCGTCAGATGTGAAGGAGGACCACAGAGCTGACTGAGACTCCATAGGGTGGTCAACTTACAACCCCGTACTTGTGGCCCCCTCTATCTTTCAATATTATTCTGTCAAATGTGAAGGAGGAGCACAGGGTGAAAGATCTGACTGAGGCTCCATAGACCTATGGTGGTCAACTTACTTCATTAAGGGGCCACAAGTACGGGGCCCCTTTTATCTTCCAAGGCGAATCTGTCAGATGTGAAGAAAGACTACAGGGTGGATTGAGACTCCATAGGGTGGTCAACTTGCTTAATAAAGGGGGCCATAAGTGTGCCCCCCTCCCTATCTTCCAAGACAAATCTACCAGATGTGAAGGAGGACCACAGTGCCAATTGAAACTTCCTAAGGCTGGCCTTAAGCCCTGTACACACAATCGGATATTGTATGGATTTTAAACCAATGGATTTTTCCATCGGAAATCCGATGAAACTGTCTTCCATCAGTCTTGCCCACACACCATCAGTCAAAAAACCGACCGTTCCAAACGCTGTGACGTAAAACACTCCGATGAGCCAAGAAAAATGAAGTTCAATGCTTCTGAGCATGTGTCGACTTGATTCTGAGCATGCGTGGGTTTTTTATCCAATGGAGTTCCCCACAGACGATAGTAATTTGCTATCGGTTTTTTAACCATCGGATAAATTTAAAACATGTTCTATTTTTAAACACCGATGGAAAAAAGACCGATGGGGCCCACAAACGATCGGTTTGTCTGATGAAAAAAGTCCATCGGACTGTTTCATCCTTCATTATTATTAAGTGCAGGGTCCACTTTATCTTCCAAGACAAATCTGTCAGGTGAGAAGGAGGATCACAGGGTTGATTGAGACTCCATAGGGTGGTCAACTTACTTGATAAAGGGGGCCACAAGTCAGGGTCCCCTTGTAACCTCCAAGATGAAGCAGACAGATGTGAAGGAGGACCACAGGGTTAAAGAGCTGGCTGAGGTTCCATAGACCAATGGTGGTTACCTTGCTTGATAAAGGAGGCCCCAAGTGCGGCCCCAGACATCACCATAGGGCCACACATAATATTCAGAGTAGGTAATGCTACAGAAATATGTTAGAGTCAAGACATGAAACAGGACTTGGTCAGACTGCCAACGTGTTATACGACTTGTTGAAGATTGGGGATAGTCGCTTCAGGAGATGGTCAGAGACTGGAGACATGTTACAGGAGATTGCTGAACACCATTGCTATGAACTACCCCTTTTACAAGTCAACGCTTCCACATCTTTTGTTCCCTGCAGTCGTCTTAAAAAGCACTTGTTCCGCATTAAATAGTTACATGAGGGCCTATATACTGTATGTTTATTTACGCCTTAAGCATTTGCACAGTTGTCACAAATAATCACATTATTATGTATAAAATGCTGATTTCCTATGACAGTCGGCTCCATCTAGTGGCCATAATGCAGGATTTTCCTGATTGAGATGTTTTCAGTAAAATGTCGCAATATGGCCACTAGATGGCGCTAACTGTGAATTTTTTAATAAATACATCCTATAGAAGCAGTGAAAGTAGCATGTGGTATTTCATTATCCTTTCTACGGCTCGGTTCACACTTCAGATTGAGCGTCTTTATTTTTAAGATAGAAAGTAAGAACTCAAACAATTTACAACCTGAAGTCAGTCTGAAGAATTGTTGCACCGGTCTGAGTAAGCACTGAAACAGGTTGCTGTGTGCAGGGGCCCCTTTGGCACTGTGTGGCCCCTGGGCTGCTGGTTGGGCTCCAGGGCCGTAGATGATGGGAAGTTCCCGAGTCGGATCTCCTAATGATGATCTGTGTTTGGATGCTGCAGAGAATGAATTCCGGATGACTTTATTGTGACATTCCAGACAAACATTACTTTGTTAATAATGAATCGTCCGAGATTCTCCGCTAATAAGACGCCAATATATCGCATTTATCAATAGAACATTCTATCACCTGTGAGACATCGGCTGTAATTATATTTCATTCAAATCTATCTTTATTCAGCTTTTATGTTTTACATTCCTATTCTTCAATATCTCCAGACAAACAGTAAGAAGGTATATGAGGGGGGGAGGGGGGTAAGACTTCATTTAGACATGGAGCTGGGGGGGGGGGGGGCGACAAAAATGTGCAGAGGAGACACATTTTTGCCACCTGACCCCACCCCCACCCCCTTAACCACTTACCTACCGGGCACTCCCCTCCCCCTTCCTGCCCAGGCTGATTTTCAGCTTTCAGCGCTGTCACACTTTGAATGACAATTACTCCGTCTTGTAACATTGTACACACAGGACATCTTTATCATATTCTTCACACAAATAGAGATTTCTTTTGGTGGTATTTAATCACTACTGGGGGGTTTTATTATTTTTTTACTAAACAAACAAAAAAAAGTAATGTTTCTCCTTTACTGATGTGCGCTGATGAGGCGGCACTGATGCACACTATTGATAGGCACTGATTGGCATCACTGGTAGGCACTGTTACATAGTTACATAGTAGGTGTGGTTGAAAAAAGACACAAGTCCATCAAGTCCAACCTCTGTGTGTGATTATACAGTGGGGTACGGAAAGTATTCAGACCCCCTTAAATTTTTCACTCTTTCTTATATTGCAGCCATTTGCTAAAATAATGTAAGTTCATTTTTCCCCTCATTAATGTACACACAGCCCCCCATAATGTACACACAGCCCCCCCCATAATGTACACACAGCACCCCATAATGTACACACAGCCCCCCATAATGTACACACAGCCCCCCCCATAATGTACACACAGCACCCCATAATGTACACACAGCACCCCATATTGTACACACAGCACCCCATAATGTACACACAGCACCCCATAATGTACACACAACACCCCATAATGTACACACAGCCCCCCATAATGTACACACAGCACCCCATAGTGTACACACAGCACCCCATAATGTACACACAGCCCCCCATAGTGTACACAAAGCCCCCCATAATGTACACACAGCACCCCATAGTGTACACACAGCACCCCATAATGTACACACAGCACCCCATAGTGTACACAAAGCCCCCCATAATGTACACACAGCGCCCCATAGTGTACACACAGCCCCCCATAATGTACACACAGCACCCCATAATGTACACACAGCCCCCCATAATGTACACACAGCCCCCCATAATGTACACACAGCACCCCATAATATACACACAGCACCCCATAGTGTACACAAAGCCCCCCATAATGTACACCACAGCGCCCCATAGTGTACACACAGCCCCCCATAATGTACACACAGCACCCCATAATGTACACACAGCCCCCCATAATGTACACACAGCCCCCCATAATGTACACACAGCCCCCCATAGTGACAGAAAAACACAGAATTGGTGACATTTGTGAAATCTCACATGCTCCTAAGTATTCAGACCCTTTGCTCAGTATTTAGTATTTGCACCCTTTTGATGAGTCTTTTTGGGAAAGAGGCAACAAGTTTTTCACACCTGGATTTGGGGATCCTCTGCCACTCCTCCTTGCAGATCCTCTCCAGTTCTGTCAGGTTGGATGGTAAACGTTGGTGGACGGCCATTTTTAGGTCTCTCCAGAGAGGCTCAGTTGGGTGTAAGTCAGGGCTCTGGCTGGGCCAATCAGGAACAGTCACGGGGTTGTTGTGAAGCCCCTCCTTCCTTATTTTAGCTGTGTGCTTAGGGTCATTGTCTTGTTGAGAGGTAAACCTTCGGCCCAGTCTGAGGTCCTGAGCACTCTGGAGAAGGTTTTCCTCCAGGATATCCCTGTACTTGGCCGCATTCATCTTTTCCTCGATTGCAACCAGTCGTCCTGTCCCTGCAGCTGAAAAACACCCCCACAGCATGATGCTGCCACCACCATGCTTCACTGTTGGGACTGTATTGGACAGGTGATGAGCAGTGCCTGGTTTTCTCCACACATACCGCTTAGAATTAAGGCCAAAAAGTTCCATCTTGGTCTCATCAGACCAGAGATTCTTATTTCTCACCATCTTGGAGTCCTTCAGGTGTTTTTTAGCAAACTCCATGCGGCTTTCATGTGTCTTGCACTGAGGAGAGGCTTCCGTCGGGCCCCTCTGCCATAAAGCCCCGACTGGGGAGGGCTGCAGTGATGGGGGACTTTCTACAACTTTCTCCCGACTGCATCTCTGGAGCTCAGCCACAGTGATCTTTGGGTTCTTCTTTACCCCTCCCCCCAAGGCTCTTCTCCCCCGATAGCTCAGTTTGGCCGGACGGCCAGCTCTAGGAAGGGTTCTGGTCGTCCCAAACGTCTTCCATGTAAGGATTATGGAGGCCACTGTGCTCTTAGAACCTTAGTGCAGCAACCTTGGCCAGATCTGTGCCTTGCCACAATTCTGTCTCTGAGCTCTTCAGGCAGTTCCTTTGACCTCATGATTCTCATTTGCTGTAGCTCATCTCCTAGAAGACTTCACTTCCTGTAGCTCATTTCCCAGAGGAATTCACTTCCTGTAGCTCATCTCCCAGAAGACTTCACTTCCTGTAGGTCATCTCCCAGAAGACTTCACTTCCTGTAGTTAATTTCCCAGAGGAATTCACTTCCTGTAGCTCATTTCCCAGAGGAATTCACTTCCTGTAGCTCATCTCCCAGAAGACTTCACTTCCTGTAGGTCATCTCCCAGAAGACTTCACTTCCTGTAGGTCATCTCCCAGAGGAATTTACTTCCTGTAGGTCATCTCCCAGAAGACTTCACTTCCTGTAGGTCATCTCCCAGAAGACTTCACTTCCTGTAGGTCATCTCCCAGAAGACTTCACTTCCTATAGCTCGTCTCCCAGAGGACTTCACTTCCTGTAGGTCATCTCCCAGAGAAATCCACTTCCTGTAGCTCATCTCCCAGAAACCTTCACTTCCTTGATGCATCACAGAAGGGGGCATGATAGGGCATGTTTACCACTCTGGACCACACCTTCCTCATTTCAATACCACCTTCCACCCACTTCCTATCTACCCCATCAAAATTGGAACAGGGTGCTTTGGGGTGGGGGGAGGCAGCCCCCCTTGCCCCAAAGCACCCCCCCCCCATGTTGAGGGCATGTGGGCTGGTATGGTTCAAGGGGGGGCACTCAGTCGACCCCCCCCCCTTTTTCTTGGCCTGCATGCTCAGATAAGGGTCTGGTATGGATTTTGGGGGCCCCCCACACCATTTATTTTTTGTATTTTGGCATTGGGGTTCCCCTCAAAATCCATACCAGACCTGAGGGGCCATTTTTTGTGAATGCCAGATTTATTTTTGAAAAGTGGTATTTTACTGCATTTCTTAAAGTTGTAGATGCGGCTTTGTGAATGGAGCCTCTTTAACCTCTTCCCTCCCCGCCCATAGTTATATGACGTCCACAGAAGGGATCTCCCGTCCTGGGTGGGCGTCATATGACGTCCTGCGCTTTGTAGGGGGGATATCTGAATGATGGGGGGCAGCTAGAGGCATCATTCAGATATCCTTTTCTTGTGCCGGCGATTCTGCGCACCATAAGAATGATCATACCAGCGGTTCCGCCGATTGATCGTTCTTATAGGCGGCGGGAGGGGACACCCTCCCACCGCCATCCGGTGCTTCTCCGGGCTCTCCCGTGCCATCGGGGACCTGGAGAGAATCTTCCGGAGCCGGTGGTGGGTCACGTAACGAGCATAGAGATGACTGGGGACCAGATGGTCACCAGCATTCCTCCCAACTTGGTGAACTCCCACTGCGGGACATTGTTTGATCTCCCCTCTCCCCTGCAATCCAAAGAACGAAAGTTGTTGAGGGGGGGGGGTTGTGCCGCGGGGCATTTCCTTCTGCTGAACGAAAGTTGTTGAGCGGGGGGGGTATTCATCGAATTTTTATCATTCGTCCACGGAACGAAAATTGTTGAGGGGGGGGGGGGCCGCGGGACATCGAATTTTTTTTCGAATTTTCCGACCATAGAACGAAAGTAGCTGAGGGAGGGGCGGGGGGAAAGGACAGTTTACTGCTGTGACGGCTTTGCAGGAAAAACACAGCTCTCGCGGGTATGCGGGAAGAGGGGCCCTGTGCGGGAGAAACCCGCGGAATCCGTGCCTGTTGGGAGGTATGGTCACCAGTCATCTCTATGATCGTCGGAGGCCCGGGCGCGATGTGATGACATCACGCACGGGTTCTCAGATGTAAACAAAGCCGCCATTGCGGCTAGTAAGTATGAGATCAGTGAATTTTTTTTCCCGATCTCATGCTTTCCAGCCTGGAGGAGAGGTGTGGGGGGAGGGGGAGGGGGAGGTCTTATTGACCCCGCATCTCTCCATAAAGAGGACCTGTCACACACATTCCTATTACAAGGGATGTTTACATTCCTTGTAATAGGAATAAAAGTGATAAAAAAAAAAAAGTAAAATAAGTGTAAAAAAAATAAATAAATAAGTAAAAAAAAAAAAAAAATGAAAACGCCCCTGTCCCCGGTAGCTCGCGATCAGAAGCGAATGCACACGTAAGTCCCGCCCACATATGTAAACGCCGTTCAAACCACATATGTGAGGTATCGCCGCGTGCGTTAGAGCGCGTGCAACAATTCAAGCACTAGACTTCCTCTGTAACTCTAACCTGGAAACCTGTAAAAAAAATTAAAGCGTCGCCTATGGAGATTTTAAGTACCGAAGTTTGGCGCCATTCCATGAGTGTGCGCAATTTTAAAGCGTGACATGTTAGGTATCTATTTACTCGGCGTAACATCATCTTTCATATTTTCCCCAAAAATTGGGTTAACTTTACTGTTTTGTTATTTTTTAATTCATGAAACCATTTTTTTTCCAAAAAAAAGGCGTTTAAAAAATTATTGCGCAAATATCGTGCAAGAAAAAATGTTGCAATGACCGTCATTTTATTCCCTAGGGTGTCTGCTAAAAAAATATATATATAATGTTTGGGGGTTCTGAGTAATTTTCTAGCAAAAGAATGATGATTTGTACATGTAGGAGAGAAGTGCCAGAATAGGCCCGGTATGGAGGTGGTATAAAAAGCCCGGTGTTGAAGTGGTTAAAGAATACATGCACTTTTGTTGAGAAAAAAACCCTCCCCCTCTGTACATTGCAGGGAATAAACCCCTCCCCCCTCTGGGTGATCTCTGTACATTGCGGGGAATAAACCCCTCCCCCTCTGGGTGATCTCTGTACATTGCGGGGAATAAACCCCTCCCCCCTCTGGGTGATCTCTGTACATTGCGGGGAATAAACCCCTCCCCCCTCTGGGTGATCTCTGTACATTGCGGGGAATAAACCCCTCCCCCCTCTGGGTGATCTCTGTACATTGCGGGGAATAAACCCCTCCCCCCTCTGGGTGATCTCTGTACATTGCAGGGAATAAACCCCTCCCCCCTCTGGGTGATCTCTGTACATTGCGGGGAATAAACCCCTCCCCCTCTGGGTGATCTCTGTACATTGCAGGGAATAAATCCCTCCCCCTCTGGGTGATCTCTGTACATTGCGGGGAATAAACCCCTCCCCCTCTGGGTGATCTCTGTACATTGCGGGGAATAAACCCCTCCCCCTCTGGGTGATCTCTGTACATTGCGGGGAATAAACCCCTCCCCCTCTGGGTGATCTCTGTACATTGCGGGGAATAAACCCCTCCCCCTCTGGGTGATCTCTGTACATTGCGGGGAATAAACCCCTCCCCCTCTGGGTGATCTCTGTACATTGCGGGGAATAAACCCCTCCCCCTCTGGGTGATCTCTGTACATTGCGGGGAATAAACCCCTCCCCCTCTGGGTGATCTCTGTACATTGCGGGGAATAAACCCCTCCCCCTCTGGGTGATCTCTGTACATTGCGGGGAATAAACCCCTCCCCCCTCTGGGTGATCTCTGTACATTGCGGGGAATAAACCCCTCCCCCTCTGGGTGATCTCTGTACATTGCAGGGAATAAACCCCTCCCCCTGTGGGTGATCTCTGTACATTGCGGGGAATAAACCCCTCCCCCCTCTGGGTGATCTCTGTACATTGCAGGGAATAAACCCCTCCCCCCTCTGGGTGATCTCTGTACATTGCAGGGAATAAACCCCTCCCCCTCTGGGTGAACTCTGTACATTGCAGGGAATAAGCCCCTCCCCCTCTGGGTGATCTCTGTACATTGCAGGGAATAAACCCCTCCCCCTCTGGGTGAACTCTGTACATTGCAGGGAATAAACCCCTCCCCCTCTGGGTGGTCTCTGTACATTGTAGGGAATAAACCCCTCCCCCCTCTGGGTGGTCTCTGTACATTGTAGGGAATAAACCCCTCCCCCCTCTGGGTGGTCTCTGTACATTGCACGGAATGTAACAAACTTTGTTGCAGATTCTTATCGTTTGTTATTCTGATGAAATATCTGTGTGTTTCTCTGTGTCCATGTGCATAGTGATTATGAATGGGAGGGACTTTATAATTATCAATCAGCTGCTACACCTGCAGGGCTCTAATGGGGCAAGTGGCAGGGTTTGTATCCCTTTAGATGTGATTTTCCTATTGGGAGAATCTCACCAAAAGTGACATTTGTATCTTAGTGCAGACTTCTGGGCAAATCAGTGAGCCAATCACACAAGCATCACACATCTGTGTACAGAGCGCCTCCAGGTGGCCACATTACATTTTACAGACAATGACAGCGGCTGCAAATAGAAAAGGAAAGGGAATTTTTAATATCATTCAATTACAATCTGACTTGTGCAGCGATTTTATATAATAGATTATTGTTTTTTCTTTATTTGCTATTTTTTCCCCACAAAAGCGGAGTTACTCTTTATTTATGGATGTGCAATGCCTGAAGGCAGCCTATTAGTCACAATCCATAAACCCGCCCCCTGTGGGGGACCCCCGGAGTCTGCCGAGTTCTTCACTGACAACGATTTTACAAAGTAGAAAGTAAATCAAGACGTCGCTTGGAAACTGATGCGGCTGTCATGCCTGGCTGTCTGCAATGTGTCAGGAAGATGGAGTTACACTTTAAGCCGCGTCCACATGGTGGTTGTGTCTGTCCTGCCTGTGATCTGCCGTGTCCTTGTATGGTGTCTCTCCAGGATTCTATCAATGTAATCCCTCCAGTGCCATCAATCTGCAGATTATTACTACCGTAATCTCTTTTATACAGAATGCCAGCTGTGCATCGCAGTGCCGCCTGTGCAGCATCCAGACTCGCCATCTCATCCCACTCCATTAACCCCTCACCCACCCGAGCCAAGTGCTGGATGATAATAGAAACAGAAAACATGACTGCCCGGAGACCCAGACTTTAGGGCTGCCCATGGAGTTTTCATTACCTACCTTACATGAATCCCTTCAATACGGGGCACTTCCCTATCCCCTTTAATAACGGACACTTCCCCCCTTCAATACCGGACACTTCCCCCCCTAATACGGGGCACTTCCCCCCTTCAATACCGGACACTTCCCCCCCTTAATATGGGGCACTTCCCCCTTTCAATACCGGACACTTCCCCCTTTCAATACCGGACACTTCCCCCCCTTAATATGGGGCACTTCCCCCTTTCAATACCGGACACTTCCCCTCTTCAATACCGGACACTTCCCCCCCTTAATACGGGGCACTTCCCCCTTTCAATACCGGACACTTCCCCTCTTCAATACCGGACACTCCCCCCCCCTTAATACGGGGCACTTCCCCCTTTCAATACCGAGCACCCCTTCCCTTCAATACCGGACACTTCCCCCTTTCAATACCGGACACCTCCCACCTTCAATACCGGACACCCCCCCTTTAATACCGGACACTTCCCCTCCCCCTTTAATAACAGACACTTCCCCCCTTCAATACCAGACACTTCCCTCCTTCAATACCGGACACTTCCCTCCTTCAATACCGGACACTTCCCCCCCTTCAATAAAGGACACTTCCCCCTTCAATACCGGACACTTCCCCCTTCAATACCAGACACTTCCCTCCTTCAATACCAGACACTTCACCCTTCAATACCAGACACTTCCCCCTTCAATACCAGACACTTCCCTCCTTCAATATCGGACACTTCCCCCCTTCAATACCGGACACTTCCCCCCTTCAATACCGGACACTTCCCCCTTCAATACCGGACACTTCCCCCCTTCAATACCGGACACTTCCCCCCTTCAATACCGGACACTTCCCCCCTTCAATACCGGACACTTCCCCCTTCAATACCGGACACTTCCCCCCTTCAATACCGGACACTTCCCCCTTCAATACCGGACACTTCCCTCCTTCAATACCGGGCACTTCCCCCTTCAATACCGGACACTTCCCCCCCTTCAATACCGGACATTTCCCCCCTTCAATACCGGACACTTTCCCCCTTCAATACCGGACACTTCCCCCTTCAATACCGGACACTTCCCCCCTTCAATACCGGACACTTCCCCCCTTCAATACCGGACACTTCCCCCCTTCAACACCAGACACTTCCCCCCCTTCAATACCGGACACTTCCCCCCTTCAATACCGGACACTTCCCCCCCTTCAATACCGGACACTTCTCCCCCTTCAATACCGGACACTTCCCCCTTCAATACCAGACACTTCCCTCCTTCAATACCGGACACTTCCCTCCTTCAATACCAGACACTTCCCTCCTTCAATACCGGACACTTCCCCCTTCAATACCAGACACTTCCCTCCTTCAATACCGGACACTTCCCCCCCTTCAATACCGGACACTTCCCTCCTTCAATACCGGACACTTCCCCCCCTTCAATACCGGACACTTCCCCCTTCAATACCAGACACTTCCCTCCTTCAATACCGGACACTTCCCCCCCTTCAATACCGGACACTTCCCCCTTCAATACCAGACACTTCCCCCCCTTCAATACCGGACACTTCTCCCCCTTCAATACCGGACACTTCCCCCTTCAATACCAGACACTTCCCTCCTTCAATACCGGACACTTCCCCCCTTCAATACCGGACACTTCCCCCCTTCAATACCGGACACTTCCCCCCCTTCAATACCGGACACTTCCCCCTTCAATACCAGACACTTCCCTCCTTCAATACCGGACACTTCCCCCCCTTCAATACCGGACACTTCCCCCTTCAATACCAGACACTTCCCCCCCTTCAATACCGGACACTTCTCCCCCTTCAATACCGGACACTTCCCCCTTCAATACCAGACACTTCCCTCCTTCAATACCGGACACTTCCCCCCTTCAATACCGGACACTTCCCCCCTTCAATACCGGACACTTCCCCCTTCAATACCGGACACTTCCCTCCTTCAATACCGGGCACTTCCCCCCTTCAATACCGGACACTTCTCCCCCTTCAATACCGGACACTTCCCCCTTCAATACCAGACACTCCCCCCTTCAAAACCGGACACTTCCCCCTTTCAATACCGGGTACTTCCCTCCTTCAATACCGGACACTTCCTCCCTTCAATACCGGACACTTCCCCCCTTCAATACCAGACACTTCCCTCCTTCAATACCGGACACTTCCCTCCTTCAATATGGGACACTTCTCCCTCTTTAATACCAGACACTTCCCCCCTTCAATACGGGGCACTTCCCTCCTTCAATACCGGACACTTCCCTCCTTCAATACCGGACACTTCCCTCCTTCAATATGGGACACTTCTCCCTCTTTAATACCAGACACTTCCCCCCTTCAATACCGGGTACTTCCCTCCTTCAATACCGGACACTTCCTCCCTTCAATACCGGACACTTCCCCCCTTCAATACCGGACACTTCCCTCCTTCAATACCGGACACTTCCCTCCTTCAATACGGGACACTTCTCCCCCTTTAATACCGGACAATTCCCCCCTTCAATACCGGACACTTCCCCCCTTCAATACCGGACACTTCCCTCCATTCAATACCGGGAATTCCCCTCCCCCTTCAATACCGGGCACTTCCCCCCTTCAATACCGGACACTTCCCCCCTTCAATACCGGACACTTCCCTCCATTCAATACCGGGAATTCCCCTCCCCCTTCAATACCGGGCACTTTCCCCCTTCAAAACTGGGCACTCCCCTCCCCCTTCAATACCGGACACTACCCTCCCCCTTCAATACCGGACACTTCCCTCCTTCAATACGGGACACTTCTCCCCCTTTAATACCGGACACTTCCCCCCTTCAATACCGGACACTTCCCTCCTTCAATACCGGACACTTCCCCCCTTCAATACCGGACACTTCCCCCTTCAATACCGGACACTTCCCTCCTTCAATACCGGGCACTTCCCCCTTCAATACCGGACACTTCCCCCCCTTCAATACCGGACATTTCCCCCCTTCAATACCGGACACTTTCCCCCTTCAATACCGGACACTTCCCCCTTCAATACCGGACACTTCCCCCCTTCAATACCGGACACTTCCCCCCTTCAATACCGGACACTTCCCCCCTTCAACACCGGACACTTCCCCCCCTTCAATACCGGACACTTCCCCCCTTCAATACCGGACACTTCCCCCCCTTCAATACCGGACACTTCTCCCCCTTCAATACCGGACACTTCCCCCTTCAATACCAGACACTTCCCTCCTTCAATACCGGACACTTCCCTCCTTCAATACCAGACACTTCCCTCCTTCAATACCGGACACTTCCCCCTTCAATACCAGACACTTCCCTCCTTCAATACCGGACACTTCCCCCCCTTCAATACCGGACACTTCCCTCCTTCAATACCGGACACTTCCCCCCCTTCAATACCGGACACTTCCCCCTTCAATACCAGACACTTCCCTCCTTCAATACCGGACACTTCCCTACCTTCAATACCGGACACTTCCCCCTTCAATACCAGACACTTCCCCCCCTTCAATACCGGACACTTCTCCCCCTTCAATACCGGACACTTCCCCCTTCAATACCAGACACTTCCCTCCTTCAATACCGGACACTTCCCCCCTTCAATACCGGACACTTCCCCCCTTCAATACCGGACACTTCCCCCTTCAATACCGGACACTTCCCTCCTTCAATACCGGGCACTTCCCCCTTCAATACCGGACACTTCCCCCCCTTCAATACCGGACACTTCCCCCCCTTCAATACCGGACATTTCCCCCCTTCAATACCGGACACTTTCCCCCTTCAATACCGGACACTTCCCCCTTCAATACCGGACACTTCCCCCCTTCAATACCGGACACTTCCCCCCTTCAATACCGGACACTTCCCCCCTTCAACACCAGACACTTCCCCCCCTTCAATACCGGACACTTCCCCCCTTCAATACCGGACACTTCCCCCCCTTCAATACCGGACACTTCTCCCCCTTCAATACCGGACACTTCCCTCCTTCAATACCGGACACTTCCCTCCTTCAATACCAGACACTTCCCTCCTTCAATACCGGACACTTCCCCCTTCAATACCAGACACTTCCCTCCTTCAATACCGGACACTTCCCCCCCTTCAATACCGGACACTTCCCTCCTTCAATACCGGACACTTCCCCCCCTTCAATACCGGACACTTCCCCCTTCAATACCAGACACTTCCCTCCTTCAATACCGGACACTTCCCCCCCTTCAATACCGGACACTTCCCCCTTCAATACCAGACACTTCCCCCCCTTCAATACCGGACACTTCTCCCCCTTCAATACCGGACACTTCCCCCTTCAATACCAGACACTTCCCTCCTTCAATACCGGACACTTCCCCCCTTCAATACCGGACACTTCCCCCCTTCAATACCGGACACTTCCCCCCCTTCAATACCGGACACTTCCCCCTTCAATACCAGACACTTCCCTCCTTCAATACCGGACACTTCCCCCCCTTCAATACCGGACACTTCCCCCTTCAATACCAGACACTTCCCCCCCTTCAATACCGGACACTTCTCCCCCTTCAATACCGGACACTTCCCCCTTCAATACCAGACACTTCCCTCCTTCAATACCGGACACTTCCCCCCTTCAATACCGGACACTTCCCCCCTTCAATACCGGACACTTCCCCCTTCAATACCGGACACTTCCCTCCTTCAATACCGGGCACTTCCCCCCTTCAATACCGGACACTTCTCCCCCTTCAATACCGGACACTTCCCCCTTCAATACCAGACACTCCCCCCTTCAAAACCGGACACTTCCCCCTTTCAATACCGGGTACTTCCCTCCTTCAATACCGGACACTTCCTCCCTTCAATACCGGACACTTCCCCCCTTCAATACCAGACACTTCCCTCCTTCAATACCGGACACTTCCCTCCTTCAATATGGGACACTTCTCCCTCTTTAATACCAGACACTTCCCCCCTTCAATACGGGGCACTTCCCTCCTTCAATACCGGACACTTCCCTCCTTCAATACCGGACACTTCCCTCCTTCAATATGGGACACTTCTCCCTCTTTAATACCAGACACTTCCCCCCTTCAATACCGGGTACTTCCCTCCTTCAATACCGGACACTTCCTCCCTTCAATACCGGACACTTCCCCCCTTCAATACCGGACACTTCCCTCCTTCAATACCGGACACTTCCCTCCTTCAATACGGGACACTTCTCCCCCTTTAATACCGGACAATTCCCCCCTTCAATACCGGACACTTCCCCCCTTCAATACCGGACACTTCCCTCCATTCAATACCGGGAATTCCCCTCCCCCTTCAATACCGGGCACTTCCCCCCTTCAATACCGGACACTTCCCCCCTTCAATACCGGACACTTCCCTCCATTCAATACCGGGAATTCCCCTCCCCCTTCAATACCGGGCACTTTCCCCCTTCAAAACTGGGCACTCCCCTCCCCCTTCAATACCGGACACTACCCTCCCCCTTCAATACCGGACACTTCCCTCCTTCAATACGGGACACTTCTCCCCCTTTAATACCGGACACTTCCCCCCTTCAATACCGGACACTTCCCTCCTTCAATACCGGACACTTCCCCCCTTCAATACCGGACACTTCCCCCTTCAATACCGGACACTTCCCTCCTTCAATACCGGGCACTTCCCCCTTCAATACCGGACACTTCCCCCCCTTCAATACCGGACATTTCCCCCCTTCAATACCGGACACTTTCCCCCTTCAATACCGGACACTTCCCCCTTCAATACCGGACACTTCCCCCCTTCAATACCGGACACTTCCCCCCTTCAATACCGGACACTTCCCCCCTTCAACACCGGACACTTCCCCCCCTTCAATACCGGACACTTCCCCCCTTCAATACCGGACACTTCCCCCCCTTCAATACCGGACACTTCTCCCCCTTCAATACCGGACACTTCCCCCTTCAATACCAGACACTTCCCTCCTTCAATACCGGACACTTCCCTCCTTCAATACCAGACACTTCCCTCCTTCAATACCGGACACTTCCCCCTTCAATACCAGACACTTCCCTCCTTCAATACCGGACACTTCCCCCCCTTCAATACCGGACACTTCCCTCCTTCAATACCGGACACTTCCCCCCCTTCAATACCGGACACTTCCCCCTTCAATACCAGACACTTCCCTCCTTCAATACCGGACACTTCCCTACCTTCAATACCGGACACTTCCCCCTTCAATACCAGACACTTCCCCCCCTTCAATACCGGACACTTCTCCCCCTTCAATACCGGACACTTCCCCCTTCAATACCAGACACTTCCCTCCTTCAATACCGGACACTTCCCCCCTTCAATACCGGACACTTCCCCCCTTCAATACCGGACACTTCCCCCTTCAATACCGGACACTTCCCTCCTTCAATACCGGGCACTTCCCCCTTCAATACCGGACACTTCTCCCCCTTCAATACCGGACACTTCCCCCTTCAATACCAGACACTCCCCCCTTCAAAACCGGACACTTCCCCCTTTCAATACCGGGTACTTCCCTCCTTCAATACCGGACACTTCCTCCCTTCAATACCGGACACTTCCCCCCTTCAATACCAGACACTTCCCTCCTTCAATACCGGACACTTCCCTCCTTCAATATGGGACACTTCTCCCTCTTTAATACCAGACACTTCCCCCCTTCAATACGGGGCACTTCCCTCCTTCAATACCGGACACTTCCCTCCTTCAATACCGGACACTTCCCTCCTTCAATATGGGACACTTCTCCCTCTTTAATACCAGACACTTCCCCCCTTCAATACCGGGTACTTCCCTCCTTCAATACCGGACACTTCCTCCCTTCAATACCGGACACTTCCCCCCTTCAATACCGGACACTTCCCTCCTTCAATACCGGACACTTCCCTCCTTCAATACGGGACACTTCTCCCCCTTTAATACTGGACAATTCCCCCCTTCAATACCGGACACTTCCCCCCTTCAATACCGGACACTTCCCTCCATTCAATACCGGGAATTCCCCTCCCCCTTCAATACCGGGCACTTCCCCCCTTCAATACTGGACACTTCCCCCCTTCAATACCGGACACTTCCCTCCATTCAATACCGGGAATTCCCCTCCCCCTTCAATACCGGGCACTTCCCCCCTTCAATACTGGGCACTCCCCTCCCCCTTCAATACCGGACACTACCCTCCCCCTTCAATACCGGACACTTCCCTCCTTCAATACGGGACACTTCTCCCCCTTTAATACCGGACACTTCCCCCCTTCAATACCGGACACTTCCCTCCTTCAATACCGGACACTTCCCCCCTTCAATACCGGACACTTACCTCTTTCAATACCGGACACTTCCTCCCTTCAATACCGGACACTTCCCCCCTTCAATACCGGACACTTCCCTCCTTCAATACCGGACACTTCCCTCCTTCAATATGGGACACTTCTCCCTCTTTAATACCAGACACTTCCCCCCTTCAATACGGGGCACTTCCCTCCTTCAATACCGGACACTTCCTCCCTTCAATACCGGACACTTCCCCCCTTCAATACCGGACAATTCCCTCCTTCAATACCGGACACTTCCCTCCTTCAATACGGGACACTTCTCCCCCCTTAATACCGGACACTTCCCCCCTTCAATACCGGACACTTCCCCCCTTCAATACCGGACACTTCCCTCCATTCAATACCGGGAATTCCCCTCCCCCTTCAATACCGGACACTTCCCCCCTTCAATACCGGACACTTCCCCCCTTCAATACCGGACACTTCCCTCCATTCAATACCGGGAATTCCCCTCCCCCTTCAATACCGGGCACTTCCCCCCTTCAATACTGGGCACTCCCCTCCCCCTTCAATACCGGACACTACCCTCCCCCTTCAATACCGGACACTTCCCTCCTTCAATACGGGACACTTCTCCCCCTTTAATACCGGACACTTCCCCCCTTCAATACCGGACACTTCCCTCCTTCAATACCGGACACTTCCCCCCTTCAATACCGGACACTTCCCCCTTCAATACCAGACACTTCCCCCTTCAATACCGGACACTTCTCCCCCTTCAATACCGGACACTTCTCCCCCTTCAATACCAGACACTTCCCTCCTTCAATACCGGACACTTCCCCCCTTCAATACCGGGCACTTCCCTCCTTCAATACCGGACACTTCCTCCCTTCAATACCGGACACTTCCCCCCTTCAATACTGGACACTTCCCTCCTTCAATACCGGGCACTTCCCCCCTTCAATACCGGACACTTCCCCCCTTCAATACCGGACACTTCCCTCCTTCAATACCGGACACTTCCCTCTTCAATACCGGACACTTCCCTCTTCAATACCGGACACTTCCCTCCTTCAATACCGGACACTTCGCTCCTTCAATACTGGACACTTCCCTCCTTCAATACCGGACACTTCTCCCCCTTCAATACCGGACACTTCCCCCTTCAATACCAGACACTTCCCTCCTTCAATACCGGACACTTCCCCCCTTCAATACCGGGCACTTCCCTCCTTCAATACCGGACACTTCCTCCCTTCAATACCGGACACTTCCCCCCTTCAATACTGGACACTTCCCTCCTTCAATACCGGGCACTTCCCCCCTTCAATACCGGACACTTCCCCCCCTTCAATACCGGACACTTCCCTCCTTCAATACCGGACACTTCCCTCTTCAATACCGGACACTTCCCTCTTCAATACCGGACACTTCCCTCCTTCAATACCGGACACTTCCCTCCTTCAATACTGGACACTTCCCTCCTTCAATACCGGACACTTCCCCCTTCAATACCGGGCACTTCCCTCCTTCAATACCGGACACTTCCTCCCTTCAATACCGGACACTTCCCCCCTTCAATATCGGACACTTCCCTCCTTCAATACCGGGCACTTCCCCCCTTCAATACCGGACACTTCCCCCCCTTCAATACCGGACACTTCCCTCCTTCAATACCGGACACTTCCCTCTTCAATACCGGACACTTCCCTCTTCAATACCGGACACTTCCCTCCTTCAATACCGGACACTTCCCTCCTTCAATACTGGACACTTCCCTCCTTCAATACCGGACACTTCCCCCCTTCAATACCGGGCACTTCCCTCCTTCAATACCGGACACTTCCTCCCTTCAATACCGGACACTTCCCCCCTTCAATACCGGACACTTCCCTCCTTCAATACCGGGCACTTCCCCCCTTCAATACCGGACACTTCCCCCCCTTCAATACTGGACACTTCCCTCCTTCAATACCGGACACTTCCCTCCTTCAATACCGGACACTTCCCTCCTTCAATACGGGACACTTCTCCCCCTTCAATACCGAACACTTCCCTCCATTCAATACCGGGAATTCCCCTCCCCCTTCAATACCGGGCACTTCCCCCCTTCAATACTGGGCACTCCCCTCCCCCTTCAATACCGGACACTACCCTCCCCCTTCAATATCGGACACTCCCCTCCTTCAATACTGGACACTCCCCCCTTCAATACTGGACACTCCCCTCCCCCTTCAATACCGGACACTCCCCCTTCAATACCGGACACTTCCCTCCTTCAATACCGGACACTTCCCCCCTTCAATAACAAGCACTCCCCCCCTCCAATACTGGGCACCCCTCCCCCTTCAATACCGGACACTCTTGCTCATCCCTTGTGATAGCAATAAAGTCGATCAATTTTTTTTTAAAGAGACAGCGTAAAATAATTATTTTAAATAAAAGAATAAAACAAAAAAATGAAAGCACTTCCATCCCAGCCCCGTCCCCCCCCCCCCCCGTGCTTGTGAACACATATGATCAGAATACGCAGATAATCGCAGAGGGAAATTATTGTGATACATTTACATTCAACAACGACAACGCAAGATCACAATACGGAACAAAACTACCAATAACAGCAATTAGTACCAAATAAAACAAATATAAATGATACTTTAATAAATCATCAATACTAATATAATACAACATCAAATAAATAACACTCTCGGGGTCTCTGATAAAAATATATAAATAATGTTTGGGGGTTCGAAGAAATTTTCTAGCAAAAAATACGGATTTTAACTTGTGAGCAACAAATGTCAGGAAAAGGTTTAGGCATGAAGGGGTTACACTGAATGTTCCCAGAGGAAGTCTCACAGGGGAAATGTGAGGACAATTCTGATGAAGTTTCCTCCAAAAATATAAAACAAATCAATGCAAATTCAGCCAATTTCACCCGAATCGCTCGGCTCCTCCCCCCAGTATTCAGACTGATGAAGAATCTTCTCACCCGCCGCGGCTGACAGTAAATTTCTTTTTGCTCACATTTGATAGACGATAAAATCACATGAAGAAGATTGTTAAAAATCCAATATTAAGAGACCTGAAAATGAAACATGTTGGAGCTGCTAAGTTCAAGTCCGCCATCTAGTGGCCTGAGAGGAGAATGACACCTCCGCCCATTATTACAAATAAGGCCCCTTTCACACTGAGGCGCTTTGCAGGCGCTATTGCACTAAAAATAGCGCCTGCAATGCGCCCCGAAAAAGCCGCTCCTTTGTATCCAGTGTGAAAGCCCGAGGGCCTTCAAACTGGAGCGGTGCGCTGGCAGGAGGGTAAAAAAACTCCTGCAAGTCGCATCTTTGAGGCGCGGTAGGAGCGGTAAAAATACCGCTCCTCTAGCGCCCCTGCTCATTGAAATCAATGGGGTAGCGCCTCCAAAACGCCTGCAAAATGCCGCAAACAGGCGTTTTTGCGGGTGTTTTTAAGCTTTTTTCGGCCGCTAGCGGGGCTTAAAATCACCCTGCAAGCGCCCGCAAATCGCAGCAAAAACGACGGTATAGCGGCGCTAAAAATAGCACTGTTATACCGCCAGCGCATCCAGCCCTTCAGTGTGAAAGTAGCCTTAATGCTCTCAACTTAACCCCCTCACCTCCGGAAGGTTTTACCCTCCTTCATGACCAGGGCATTTTCTCTTACTCAGCACTGCGCTACTTTACCTGCTCAGGCAGCACTGTCCCCAAATGACATTTTCATCATTTTTGGCTTTCTTTCGGTGGTATTTGATGACCATCGGGGTCTTTCAGTTTTTGTAATATAATCCAAAAAAGACCAAAAATTTCGAAGAAAAAACCCCCAAAAAAAACAAAATCTTTTACTTTTTGCTATAAAACATTTCCAATAAAAGAAATAAAATAAAAAATCAAATTTCTTCATAAATTTTGGCCAAAATGTCTTCTGCTCCATGTCTCTGGTAAAAACAATTTGGCAATAAAGTGATTATTGAGTTTGAGTGACAGTTATACCGCCTACAACCTGTGGGATGTGTCCTGGAATTACTAGTAATGGGGGGCAATCCCAGTGCGGCGGGAAATCTGACACTAACTGACACTGGGGGGGGCGGACTAACTGACATCACCAGTGACACGAATACATTGATGAGTGATAATACTATGCACTGTCACTGTACTAATGACACTGGCTGGGAAGGGGTTAACATCTAGGGGTGATCAAAGAGTTAAATGTGTGCTGCTTGTACTAATAGATCTCTCAGTTACACATCACTGCTTTGCATGGATAAGAAACAGCGGGATTATTCCCTCTGTACAGAGCTCTGTGATTGGACACAGATGATCAGCAGGTCCCGGCCGTGAATCATTGTCAGTGGAGGGGGGGGGGGGGTGCGCATGCGTACACCCTAAACCCAGAAGCAGGCAGGGACGTAGTGTTACGTCGCTTTGCCTGCATGCGCGCGGGGGAGGGGGGGGTGGTCCACAAGAGGTTAAAGCCGTAATAAACTCCACTTTTGGGCTTGTACCTACCGGTGACCCTTTAATAAGACTTACCTGCAGGGAATGTCTTCAAAGCTTGCGTTGTTTAGGAGATGTTCACTTCGGAAGCAGCAAGTGACGTCACCGGCGCATGCGCACCCCTCTCTGAGTATGGCCGTCATTTCAGAGCGTTGTGCCGCAGCCATGACTCCCGTGTGCATGCGTGGGAGTGACGTCATCACGGCTCAGCCGGGGGGTGGTGATTGGTGGGGGGAGGGGGAGGTACACTGGATTGCTTTCACTCACCAGCCAACAGCCGGCTTGCTAGATCTACACCCTCCCGCAAAAAATGGCGTGGAGTCCCCCCAAAAATCCACACCAGACCCTTATCCAAGCACGCAACCTGGCCGGCCGCAGGGGAAGAGGGGGGGACGAGAGAGCGCGCCCCCCCCTCATGAACCGTACCAGGCCGCATGCCCTCAACATAGGGAGGATGTCCCCATGTTGATGGGGACAAGGGCCTCATCCCCACAACCCTTGTCCAGTGGTTGTGGGGGTCTGCGGGTGGGGGGCTTATCGGAATCTGGAAGACCCCTTTAACAAAGGAGACCCCCAGATCCTGCCCCCCATGTGAATTGGTAAGGGGTACATTGTACCCCTACCATTTCACAAAGAAAGTGTCAAAAAATGTAAAAAAAACCACACAAACACCTTGAAAAAGTCCTTTATTAAAAAAAAAAAAAAATTCCAGCGATAAAATCCAGTGTCCCGCGGCGATCCGATGTCCAGTGCTGTCCGTCATTGGCTGAGCCTGAGCGGACCTGATGGGGAACTTCCTCCGCAGTCTATTAAATGTATAGACCCGCCCCTTCTAAAGTTCCCCATCAGGTCCGCTCAGCCAATGACGTAGGTGTAAGGCTGAGGACCTGATGCAGAACGTGAGAAGGGGCGGGTCTATTCATTTATTATACTGCGGAGGAAGTTGCCCATCAGGTCCGCTCATCCAATGATGTAGGCGGGGTCTGACATACCGAGGGGGCGGACCTGATGGGGAACTTCCCTCACTGTGTAATACATGTATAGACCCGCCCCTTCTCATGTTCCGCATCAGGTCCTCAGCCTTACACGAGTCATTGGCTGAGCGGACCTGATGGGGAACTTTAGAAGGGGCGGGTCTATACATGTAATAGACTGCCCCCCGCCCGCAGACCCCCACAACCACCGGGCAAGGGTTGTGGGGATGAGGCCCTTGTCCCCATCAACATTGGGACATCCTCCCTATGTTGAGGGCATGTGGCCTGGTACGGTTCAGGAGGGAGGGGGGGGCGCTCTCTCGTCCCCCCTCTTCCCCTGGGGCCTGCCAGGTTGCGTGCTCGGATAAAGGGTCTGGTATGGATTTTTGGGGGGACTCCATGCCATTTTTTTTAAATTTGGGGTGGAGTTCCCCTTAAAATCCATGCCAGATCTGAAGGGCCTGGTAATTGAATTCTGGGGAACCCCCACACTTTTTTTTTATTTTTATCAATGACTTTTCTATGTATTGATAAAAGCCGACAATTCATTAATAGCCGCGAGTAGTTTTAAATTACTTTTTTTCCTTTAGAAATGTAATTTTTTGCAGGGACAGTTCTAAGCACGGGAAACATGCGCCACTTTACAGGCATACTATACACACCCCCCAGGTACAATATTTACAGGAATATTTCACTTTTATTGTTTCACTTTAAGCATTATTAAAATGACTGCTCCCGAAAAAACTTCATTTATTTTTTATTTTTTTTGCATTGATACATGTCCTCTGGGGCAGGACCCGGGTCCCCAAACACTTTTTATAACAATAACTTGCATATAAGCCTTTATAATTATCACTTTAGATTTCTCCCATTGACTTTTCGAATTTGCCGCGAACACCCCAAATTGTTCGCTGTTCAGCGAACGGGCGAACAGGCGAAGCTCATCCCTAGTGCCCATAAATATTTTTTAGATGACATTATACAACATAAATAAACATTATCTCCCGGTCACTTGACGTCTCTTTTGCTGTCATGTGCTTCACTTAAAGTCCCACCATGTGCTCCTTCCTTTTTAATTGATTACAGGGATGGAGGCGGCTATCCCCTTGATTCCTGCCTCATTTAATGTCCCACAAACGCTCTTTTCCCTTATATAACAAAGTAACATTGTTTATAAACATTGATCAGACAGGAGATGGAGAGATACAAAGTAACGTTGTTTATAAATATTGATCAGACAGGAGATAGAGAGATACAAAGTAACATTGTTCAGACGGGGAGATAGAGAGATACAAAAAGTAACATTGTTTATAAACATTGATCAGACTGAGATAGAGAGATACAAAGTAATATTGTTTATAAACATTTTTCAGACGAGAGATAGAGAGATACAAAGTAACATTGTTTATAAACATTGATCAGACGGAGATACAAAGTAACATTGTTTATAAACATTGCTCAGACAGCAGAGATTTGAACAATGTTATCTTTGTAGTTACTCTGTTTCCCTTATCTGCAGATAAAAGTGAGAAGCTCCGATCTGTATATTATATCAGATGAAGAAGTGACAAGTAAATACATTTTGTTGCTTCGTTTGGTTTACCTGTTTGCTGAACATCACAATATTGTGCCCCCTAGAGGCCGCTTTGGTCTAAAGTGCATTTTTTTTGGTTACTTTTTTGTTTGTCTGTGGATTGTATATAAAATAAAATCCTATTTGCACGAGTGAAGAAATCCTTGTGTGCCCTGAAATCCCCAATATATACAGATTCCATTTTATCTTCTGTAATGACGAATCGATCGGTCCGTACAGAAAAGTACAAGTCGCTCCACACTGTACAGGAGATCAAGGAGTCATACAATGGCGGGGGGCGGGGAGGGGACACGTATGGCCGGAGCGGGGCTGTGAATCAGCAGCACGTCAGTAACAACCGAACACGTAAAAACGATGGTCTCTGCTTCCTTGTCAGGGAATATGGGCGTCCGAGGTGTCCTTGAAATGAAAGGTGGGCGGTAATAGATGGGATTTATGACAAGGTCAGCGGAGCGCCTTCAGTACGGCGTCTGTCAAAGAAGACGGATGGCATTGATTATTCCCGCCATACAATGTATGACTCTCCGGAGTCTCTGGGTTATAGGACACATATAACAGGAGGTGACAGAGCCGAGGGGCTCCTCCTGTATAGAAATCTGGAAATCTTAGTAAATAAGACTTCACTAGGCTGACAAACACTGCACCCTACACCAAGATTCAACTGCCGATTCCCACCCAGACACAACTGCCGATTCCCTACTGTACACCGAGACTCAACTGCCGATTCCCACCGAGACTCAACTGCCGATTCCCACCGAGATTCAACTGCCGATTCCCACCGAGACACAACTGCCGATTCCCTACTGTACACCGAGACTCAACTGCCGATTCCCACCGAGACTCAACTGCCGATTCCCTACTGTACACCGAGACTCAACTGCCGATTCCCACCGAGACTCAACTGCCGATTCCCACCGAGACTCAACTGCCGATTCCCACCGAGACTCAGCTGCCGATTCCCTACTGTACAGTGATTGGCAGTTGTGGAGGTACTTAGCCATGGCGGCTCTCTGCGCCGATTTTAAAGCTACAGTTAAAATGGTATTTTCTTGCTATAAAATTACTTATAACCCCCGAATAAAATATATTTTTTAAGCAGAGATGCTACGAAACAAAATGGCGATCATTGGATATTTTTTAATGTCACACGGTAATTTGCGCATCGGTTTTGCAAACGCAATTTTTTGGGAAACAATCCACTATAATCAATAAAAAAATGCAATAGTTACCACAATTATTTAGTAAAATGTGAAAGATGATGTTTCGCCGAGTAAATTGATACCTACAGTGAGGGGGGAAATATTTGATCGGCTGCTGATTTTGTGATAAAGAAACGATCGGTCTGTCATTTTATTGGTCGGTTTATTATAACAGAGAGAGAATAACAACAAAAATATCCAGAAAAACGCATTTCATAAAAGTTATAAATTGATTTGCATTTTAATGAGTGAAATAAGTATGTGAACCCTTCACAGAACATGACTTAGTAGTTGGTGGAGAATCCCTTGTTGGCGATCACAGAGGTCAGACGTTTCTTGGAGTTGGCCTCCAGGTTCGCACACATCTCAGGAGAGATTTTCTCCTCTTTGCAGATCCTCGCCAAGTCATTCAGGTTTCCAGGCTGACGTTTGGTCACTCGAACCTTTAGTTCCCTCCATACATTTTCTATAGGATTAAGGCCTGGAGACTGGCTAGGCCACTCCAGGACCTTCATGTGCTTCTTATTGAGCCCCTCCTTTGTTGCCTTGGCCGTGTGTTTTGGGTGATTGTCATGCTGGAAGACCCAACCGTGACCCATCTTCAGTGTCCTGTCTGAGGGAAGGAGGTTCTCACCCAAGATTTGATGGTACATGGCCCCGCCCATCATCCCTTTGATGCGGTGAAGTTGTCCTGTCCCCTTAGCAGAAAAACCCCCCAAAGCATAATGTTTTCCCCTCCATGTATGACGGTGGGGGATGGTGTTCTCCATGGATGACGGTGGGGGATGGTGTTCTCCATGGATGACGGTAGGGGTGGTGTTTTCTATGTATGACGGTGGGGGATGGTGTTCTCCATGTATGACAGTGGGGGATGGTGTTCTCCATGGATGACGGTGGGGGATGGTGTTCTCCATGTATGATGGTGGGGGATGGTGTTCTCCATGGATGATATTGGGGGGATGGTGTTCTCCATGGATGACGGTGGGGGGGATGGTGTTCTCCATGGATGATGGTGGGGGATGGTGTTCTCCATGGATGACAGTGGGGGATGGTGTTCTTGGGGTCAAAGGCAGCATTCCTCCTCCTCCTCCAAACACAGAGAGTTGAGTTGATGCCAAAGAGATGGATTTTGGTCTCCTCTGACCACAACACTTTCCCCCAGTTCTCCTCTGAATCATTCAGATGTTGATTATCAGACGTCAGACGGGCTGTAGATGTGATTTCTTGAGCGGGGGGACCTTGCGGGGGCTGCAGGATTTCAGCCAATCACGGTGTAGTGTGTTACCGATCGTTTTCTTGGTGACGATGGTCCCGGCTGAGATCAGTGATAAGATTCTCCCGTGTAGTTCTGGGCGGATTCCTCACCGTTCTCACGATCATTGAACCTCCACGAGGGGAGATCTTGTGTGGAGCCCCAGACTGAGTAGAGTTGTCACCTCATCCCTTTAAACCCGAACATCTCTTTATCTTCAGTAATGTTTGGTTAGTTCCATATCCCCACCTCTTTGGGGACCAAAGAATTCAAGTGGGGGGAGAATGTAGCCATGAAGTACACAGGTTCTGAGGGTGATTAAGGTGGTGATTAAACTCACTTGTTGCCTCATCTGCATTAAATCAGCCTAAGCACCCGTGTCATTCATATGTGTTCGGGTTTATAGAAATGAGGTGGCAACCCCAAGACTGAGGGAGAGTGACAGTTATTTTGTGTTTCTCCAAGACCACCACTGCCTTGCTAAAGAAGATTAGGGTAAAGGTGATGGACTGGCCAAGCATGTCTCCAGACCTAAACCCTATTGGTCATCTGTGGGGCATCCTCAGAGGGAAGGTGGGGGAGTGCAAGGTCTCCAACATCCACCAGCTCTGTGATGTCATCATGGGGGAGGGGAAGAGGACTCCAGTGGCAACCTGTGAAGCTCTGGTGACCTCCATGCCCAAGAGGGTGAAGGCAGTGCTGGAAAATAATGGTGGCCACACAAAATATTGACACTTTGGGCCCAATTTGGACATTTTCACTTAGGGGTGTCCTGACTTTTGTTGCCAGCGGTTTAGACATTAATGGCTGTGTGTTGAGTTATTTTGAGGGGACAGCAAATTTACACTGTTATACAAACTGTACACTCCTCCCCCCTGTGTACACTCCCCCCCCCTGTGTACACTCCTCCTCCCCCCTGTGTACACTCCTCCCCCCTGTGTACACTCCTCCTCCCCCCTGTGTACATTCACTACTTTACATTGTAGCAAAGTGTCATTTCTTCAGTGTTGTCACATGAAAAGATACAAGAAAAGATTTACAGAAATGTGACTGAGGGGTGTACTTACTTTTGTTGCCAGCGGTTTGGACATGTAATCATCTCTTGTAATAGAAAAAAAAACATGACAGGACCTCTTAAATATGAGATCCGGAGTGAAAAAGGCGTCACATCTCTCTGTATGAGAGGGACTGAGAGGAGAGACGCTTTCTTCAAACATCAACCATTCCCATTGATGTGGATCTGAATTCCCCTCCACACCTCGAGGCACCCCCAGGAATTGTCTCCCTTTCCCGGCACACGTTTACCCATTGTGTCCACTATATACCCCAGTGAGATATTTCATCTCACTTTTTTCCATTCGGATATATGTAGGGCTCATAAGTTCTTACCAGCTGTACGCATCTGGGATCCGCCTCTTTTCTCCGCGCAGGCATTATAGGGGGGAGTGTCCTCCACAGGCACGTAAGCCTTATCTGTCCGCCGCACCGACTTCTTACAGTTACAGCTTCTTGAGTTTATACAATATCTTACTGCGTCATTTTCAAAGGCCCTGACGAAGCGGAAATCCACGAAACGCGTAGGCCTTCTTACTCTTCATGCTTGGGAATCGCACACCCTGAATTTGAAATCCTCAAAACTGTAACTTGATTTTATCTCATGTTTTGAATCTTTTGATATCACTGCCATATGGCAGAAAAATAAAAGTTGTTTACTTTTCTATAATTCTGGTATTTCTATATTTATTTACTCCTCTGGGGCACACACAAAAAAAGAAAATAAAGGTCTGGTGTGGCCCCTCTGACACCTCCATCCCTAGAAGTACACAACAAGACTAAAGAGGTCGCCCTGGGACTTTGAATGAGGTGAGAGAGGTTTAGCCAATGTTCACAGCAAACAATGAGACAAAATCAATTTATTTGTTTCAGAGTGTTATGTAACCAAGCGGCAACAACAATGATTGTGAGTTACCCGGCATAATAGCCAATAATGTACACAGCACAGAGGAAAGTAAATATATAAAGATAAAATGTACATACATATGTAGCGGGTGTTTGAATTTAGGGGAGGCATCTGGGTGGTAGTGTAACCCAGATGCACAGATTTCTAGGGGATCCGAGACCTTTTTCTGGTTCTTGGAGGACTCTGGGGGTGTGAGGTTCCTTGCGGTCCACAGGTGGCACTGTTGCCCGGGGTCGGAGCTGAACGCACACCACAAGACTGTACCTTTTTGTACTCCCCTGGAGCTGGTACAGCGGGGCGGGGAACCCGCTGTGACGCAAAGGGAGAGGGGATAAAGGGGGCGGACGCCCTGACCACGGGGTTCAGAGTTCAGAGTTGGAGGACGCGGCCGCGCCCAGGCGCCTTCGGCCTGGGTGCTGGCGTTTCGGTGTTCCAGGCCTAGGTGCCCTTGACCTGGCCGGAGCGGGAGATGGAGTCCATCTCAGGCACCTTTGGCCTGGGGTGAAGTACTATGGCGGAGGCCTGGGGCTCAGTACCTTCGACTGAGTTCCACGAGGGCGGAGGAATCCGAGGGGGCCCTAACTCCTTGGGTGCCCGTGTCTGAGTGCGTGAGGAGTGGTGTGCGGAACTTCTCTGGAGAGTCCGGCGCAGCATCGCTGGTGACAGAAAGGCCTCCAGTGACTCCCTTGGACGGATTTCCTTGGCCGTGCTAGCGAAGGTAAATCATGTTCTACCTCACATAGTCAGTGGCAGTGACTATCCACCGCTGGTGATACCTCAGTGGTTGGCAGGAGAAGGGAAAGGATTGTGCCTCGATCTGTCCCCGTTATTACTCAGTAAAGAAACTGTATGTTTGTACGCCAAGAAGAATAAAACTGAGTTGGACCTATTCACTGTGTGGAGCTCTGGTTACTAGGAGCAAAGGAGTCAGGGACAAAGGACTGGACTTGACTCTAGGACACCTACACAAAGCCCGATCTTCTGGCCTTCACCTCCCAGCTATGGAGGACACGGGCCGTGGTGTATCTCATCTCTCCCTCCCAGGTACCCCTAGACAACAGCCGTATTACCGATAAAACTAGAGAGAGGGGTGAGGCCGCTACACATATAAACAGGGAAATATGTAGACATAATGCAGACATTGATAATACCCAGCATGTACAGGCATAAAACAAGCATCAATGAAGCCCTACTAGTTTCGCGAGACCCTACTCGCTTCTTCAGGGAAGGATGCATTAATGTTGTATCGACGGGCTGAAATGAATTGCCAAACGCTGGATATCAAGATGGCGGCCGTGTAATGCTTCCAGCTCGGGAGCTGAGGAGACGGAGCAAACAAAAGCCACAACAGGGGAACCTCCGGAGGATCAGCATGGTCTGGATGGGGGTATTTCTCACTGCAGTCTCCACTAAGCCCCTTGAAATCATGTCTAGAAAATATCTCAGTTTGTTCTTAAGGATGTGACCGCGCTGTCCCACCATCAAGTTGTGAATCAAAGTCCCAGCCGTGCTGAACGTCCAGATATGCCCACAAGGGCCCGAAGGCTCCGCCCCCAGCGTCATGTACGGGCGGCGAGGCATAGGCGTCAGTGAGACGTCCACCGCCAGAAGGGGTGCGCAACTGCCAGGCACACACAAAGTCCCACCCCCGCTCAACCTTTTTACTTGACACAAAGTCACATAATATTTGTAATAATTGTAAACAAAAAGAAGAAAGCGGCTCCCCCGTTTATTATCTCAGATGTCTATAGAACAAAAATGCAAAGAAGACAAATTTCCGCCCAGAATTGGATGAAATGGCCTCCAGGTTCTCCACCCAAAACAGGGAAAACAGAGGAGGTTCCAGCCAGGATGGGGCAGAATAAGAGCGGAATTCCAGGAATGGATATTTAGGTAGTTACATTGTTACAGCATTGGACCAACTATGTATATACCAAACCTGTGGGATCCCTCTAGAGCGGGGGCGTCAAGCTCAAATACATTGCGAGCCACATCAGCATTATGGTTGAATTTGTAAGACTAGATGTCCACAGTCCCCCACTGTCCTTTACATAACAATGCACCCCCCCAACCCCCTTACCTTGTGCTGCTGCTGGTAAAAGAAGGGGGCAGAGCTGAGAAACAGAAAGTGCAGAGTCTGGAGGAGGACCAGAGAAGGGCTGGAGTCTGTTGGATGCGGATACCAGGGGAGGTGGAGACGAAGGGGTGCTGTGAGGAGTTCTGTCTTCTGCCAACTGCTGAGACAAAGTGGGGACAGAAACAAGGGTGGGTGCCACCTAGGGTGACCACGTGTCCTGGATTGCCCGGGACAGGCCCGCATTTTGCAGGTCTGTCCCGGGCACATTAATTCCAGGACAATACCGTGTCCCGGAATGAAACTGACACAGCCACCCCCCCCCCCCCGGGCCAATCTGATGCCCCCAAAAAAGGGCGCCACATCACCTCTTTACTCACTGACAGTACTTGTCCTGGCCGGGAATGCCTGGAGGAACACAATCCCCGCCCCCTGCTTGTGATTGGAGAAATCATAAATCCCGCCTCTTGTGTCCAATCTCTGTGCTGTGATTCGTTACAGCACAAGCTGATTTTTGGGAAGGGAGGGTGTCCCTGAATGGTAGTTTGGAAATGTGGTCACCCTAGTGCCACCACTGCAGGAGAGGTGCGAGGGCCACATGAAATGGCCTGGTGGACCTGGATTTGGCACACGGGCCTTGTATTTGACACATATGTTCTAGAAGCAGGAGATCTCTGTATAGATACTGCTACTACACCACTACTACAGTGATCTCTAGCAGCTTCCAGGTCCTTTGCCATGCGGTTGCCCTGCTGCATTGTGAACCCAGAAGGTGGACCGCTAGGCCCCGGCACCATTCAGAGAATACTTTATTGTTTACATTTATTAAGAAAATTTGAAGGGTTCTGCCTGCGTTCAGTGGATGACCTCCAGTGTTCACAATGCAGCAGGGCAGCCGCTCTACATTGGACCCAGCAGGGGCTGACTGGCAACTTTTGGCCCAGGGGGCAAGTACAACCCAAATGCCCATGGTGCAGCAACTCGGCTCCCCTCTCGCTCTCCCTCTTCCCTGCCTCCTCCCAACCCCCATCACAGGCTGAAGCTCCACTCCAGGTTCTCTCGGCTCCTAGGGTGGGTTGGGCTGGAGCACCTGCTGCACCGACTCCGGGTTCCTGAAATGCCCAGCAGGGGGCAGTTGGGGGCTGCAGAGATGAGCTGGGGCTGCTTGGTCGGGGCTGGCTAGGCGGAGGAGAGCCTCCAGTGTGGTACAGAGCTGGCCTCGGTGTACCCCAATCCATGCTGGGGGGGCCTGCGCTCTGTCCTCATCCCACACTCAGTACAACACCGGTGGGGTATTTATACTCCTCTTCACCAGGAAGCCTTTAGTGATGTCTGCGGTGCGGCCATTTTATGGGGCATCAGAGCGGCCCGCGGGCAATTGCCCCCCTGCCCCCCAGCCCAGTACGCCCCCTGGGACCCAGAAGCTAGTGAAGATCACTATAGTAGCGGTGTAGTAGCGAGTTCTATACAGAGATTTTCGGCTTCCACAGGGATCTCACAGGTATGACATACAGTACAGTGGAACCTCGGATTGCGAGTAACGCGCTTATCGAGTGCTTCGCAATACGAGCAATTATTTTTTTTAAATCATGACTCGGTTTGCGAGTGTTGTCTTGCAACACGATCAGGATTCAAGCCTCTGCGGTGGGCTGTACCAGATTTTGGCCTGAGGTGCGCGGGCGCCGGAGCCCGATCTGAGCCATTCGGAAATACTCGGAAATCCTCAAAATATTAAATTTCCGAGTGTTTCCGAACCTTTCCGAGATCAGGCGAGCTGTCCCCAAGTATTTCTGAGTCTCTCCGGTGCCCCCCCACCTCTGGCCACATGCGGTATTGCATGCCATAGAGGTCAATGTGGAACAAATTATTTTCATTTTCATTGACTTCAATGGGGAAACTCGCTTTGATATGCAAGTGCTTTGGATTACAAGCATTCTCCTGGAACAGATTATTCTCGTAATCCGAGGTTCCACTGTATATAGTTTCATAGATCCAAGATGTAACAATGTAAAAATATTTATACCTGGAATTCTTCTTTAACCATTAAAGCGACTTTCACTCATGAACAGAACATCCTCTCTTCTGCCTCCTCCCCCTCCCCCTCTCTCTCACACAACTGGAACTTTTATTTCAGTTTTTAGTATTTTTTTTTATTGATCCGGATTCCTTATCTAGGCCACCTGCTGCCTCCTGGGATGTTTATGTCAGTATTCAGGAAAACTGAGCGTGATATCTGTGGGGATCAGTGCCGGACTAAACTCTGAGGAAGCCCCTAAGCAGCCGAAACACTGGAGCCCCCCCCCCCTCACAGGTTTCTCGTGAGCGCCCTCTAGTGGGATAACATTGAACTAGTAGTATGCACATTGGCCACTAAATGGAGATGACCATCACTTCCGTACATTGCATCATCACTACATCATCACCACTGTACATTACATCATCACCACATCATCACCACATCATCACTACCGTACATTACATCATCACCACATCATCACTACATCATCACCACATCAACACTACCGTACATTACATCATCACTACATCATCACTACATCATCACCACATCATCACTACATCATCACCACTGTACATTACATCATCACCACATCATCACCACTGTACATTACATCATCACTACATCATCACTACCGTACATTACATCATCACCACATCATCACTACATCATCACTACATCATCACCACTGTACATTACATCATCACTACATCATCACCACTGTACATTACATCATCACCACATCATCACCACTGTACATTACATCATCACCACATCATCACCACTGTACATTACATCATCACCACATCATCACCACTGTACATTACATCATCACCACATCATCACCACTGTACATTACATCATCACTTCCGTACATTACATCATCACTACATCATCACTACCGTACATTACATCATCACCACATCATCACTACTGTACATCACATCATCACTACCGTACATTACATCATCACCACATCATCACTACATCATCACCACATCAACACTACCGTACATTACATCATCACCACATCATCACTACATCATCACCACATCAACACTACCGTACATTACATCATCACTACATCATCACCACATCATCACTACATCATCACCACTGTACATTACATCATCACTACATCATCACTACATCATCACCACTGTACATTACATCATCACTACATCATCACTACATCATCACCACATCATCACCACTGTACATTACATCATCACCACATCATCACCACTGTACATTACATCATCACTTCCGTACATTACATCATCACTACATCATCACTACCGTACATTACATCATCACCACATCATCACTACTGTACATCACATCATCACTACCGTACATTACATCATCACCACATCATCACTACATCATCACCACATCAACACTACCGTACATTACATCATCACTACATCATCACCACATCATCACTACATCATCACCACTGTACATTACATCATCACTACATCATCACCACTGTACATTACATCATCACCACATCATCACCACTGTACATTACATCATCACCACATCATCACCACTGTACATTACATCATCACTTCCGTACATTACATCATCACTACATCATCACTACCGTACATTACATCATCACCACATCATCACTACATCATCACCACATCAACACTACCGTACATTACATCATCACTACATCATCACCACATCATCACTACATCATCACCACTGTACATTACATCATCACTACATCATCACCACTGTACATTACATCATCACCACATCATCACCACTGTACATTACATCATCACCACATCATCACCACTGTACATTACATCATCACCACATCATCACCACTGTACATTACATCATCACTTCCGTACATTACATCATCACTACATCATCACCACATCATCACCACCGTACATTACATCATCACCACATCATCACTACATCATCACCACTGTACATTACATCATCACTACATCATCACCACTGTACATTACATCATCACCACATCAACACTACCGTACATTACATCATCACTACATCATCACCACATCATCACTACATCATCACCACTGTACATTACATCATCACTACATCATCACTACATCATCACCACTGTACATTACATCATCACCACTGCCAACAGGATTTAATTCCAAGATGGCGGAGTGGGAGCGGAGCAGAGAGGGAGAACTTTAGGCTGGAAGGAAGACAATGCTGGACTCCATGGACTGGAACAGTTGTTCTCAACTTCAGTCCTCAAGCACCCCCAACAGGCCATGTTTTCAGGTTTTCCTTAAATCAGAGTCAATGGCTTGGTATTTTGGACAGCAATTTTATCTAAGAAAA
>CM055123.1:326144474-326301974 GCA_029206835.1 Rana muscosa | reverse complement strand
GCTAGCGGCCGAATACCTCTGCAAGTACAACGGTAAAGCGCCGCTAAAAATAGCAACCTCATCTTCACAGGCTGGATATCTATTAGGGATGAGCTTCGAGTTTGACTCGAACATTGCCTGTTCGGCGAACAGCGAACAATTTGGGGTGTTTGCGGCAAAAATCGAAAAGCCGCGGAACACCCTGTAAGTCTATGGGAGAAATCTAAAGTGCTAATTTTAAAGGTTAATATGCAAGTTATTGTCCTAAAAAGTGTTTGGGGACCCGGGTCCTGCCCCAGGGGACATGTATCAATGCAAAAAAAAGGTTTAAAAACGGACGCTTTTTCGGGAGCAGTGATTTTTATAATGCTTAAAGTGAAACAATAAAAGTGAAATATTCCTTTAAATATCATACCTGGGGGGTGTGTACAGTATGCATTTAAAGTAGCGCATGTTTCCCGTGCTTAGAACTGTCCCTGCACAAAGTGTCATTTCTGAAGGAAAAAAGTCATTCAAAACTCACTCGCGGCTATAATGAATTGTCGGCTCCCAGGAATACAGAGAAAGTCATTGAAAAAAAACAGCATGGGTTCCCCCCCAGTCCATTACCAGGCCCTTTGGGTCTGGTATGAATATTAAGGGGAACCCCGAACCAAAAAAAAATGTGGGGGTTCCCCCCAAATTCCATATCAGGCCCTTCAGGTCTGGTATGGATATTAAGGGGAACCCTGTGCCATTTTTTTTTTTAAATGGAGTGGGGTTCCCCCAAAAATCCATACCGGGACCCTTTATCCGAGCACGCAACCTGGCAGGCCGCTGGAAAAGAGGGGGGACGAGAGAGTTGCCCCCCCCCTCCTGAACCGTACCAGGCCACATGCCCTCAACATGGGGGGTTGTCCCCATGTTGATGGGGACAAGGGCCTCATCCCCACAACCCTTGCCCGGTGGTTGTGGGGGTCTGCAGGCGGGGGGCTTATCAGAATCTGGAAGACCCCTTTAACAAAGGGGACCCCCAAATTCCGCCCCCCCTATGTGAATTGATAACGGGGCACATTGTACCCCTACCATTTCACAAAAGAAAGTGTCAAAAATGTTAATAACCACACAGACACAGTGGGGACAAGTTCTTTATTAAAAAAAGAAAAGCCATTCCAGCGTTGTAATGCAGTCTGTCCAGCGATGCGGCGAGTCTCCAGCGATGAACGACGCACATCTTCCCTGCACCGGAGCCTCCCGGGTAATGACGTGCAAGCAGTGTTGACAGTTCTTTTATAACCAAGGTTGGGGCCACCCGTGACGTGATGAGTAACCCCGCCCCCCGTGACGCGTTAGAGTGGGCGGAGTTACCGACAATTCATGAATAGCCGCGAGTGAGTTTTAAATTACTTTTTTCCTTCAGAAATGACGTTTTGTGCAGGGACAGTTCTAAGCACAGGAAACAAGCGCTACTTTACAGGCATACTATACACACCCCCCAGGTACGAAATTTAAAGGAATATTTCACTTTTTTTTTTCCACTTTAACCACTTCAGCCCCGGACCATTTTGGCTGGTTAAAGACCAGGCCCCTTTTTGCGATTCGGCGCTGCGTCGCTTTAACTGACAATTGCGCGGTCGTGCGACGTGGCTCCCAAACAAAATTGACGTCCTTTTTTCCCCACAAATAGATCTTTCTTTTGGTGGTATTTGATCACTTCTGCGGTTTTTATTTTTTGCGCTATAAACAAAAATAGAGCTATAATAAATATCCCCCAAAAATATATTAAAAAAAATGTTTTTCCTCAGTTAAGGTCGATATGTATTCTTCTACATATTGTTGGTAAAAAAAACATGCAATTGGCGTTTATTGATTGGTCTGCGCAAAAGTTATAGCGTTTACAAAATAGGGGGTAGTTTTATGGCATTTTTATTAATAATTTTTTTTTTACTAGTTATGGCGGCGATCAGCGATTTTTATCATGACTGCGACATTATGGCGGACACATCGGAGACTTTTGACACATTTTAGGGACCATTGTCATTTATACAGCGATCAGTGCTATAAAAATGCTATAAAAATGCACTGGTTACTGTGAAAATGACACTGGCAGTGAAGGGGTTAACCACTAGGTGGCGCTGTAGGGGTTAAGTGTGCCCTGCATAGTGTTTCTAACTGTAGGGGGGATGGGCTCTGTGTCACATGACACCGATCTCCGCTCCGAGTACACGGAGCCGAGATCCGTGTCATTGTCACTAGGCAGAGCAGGGAGATGCTTGTTTACCCACACATCTCCCCGCTCTATACCTCTGTGGGACGATCGCGGGGATCCCCGCGGCGATTGAGTCTGCGGGACCCGCGGTGCAACTCACGGGGAAGGCATTTAAAGAGCCACGTACAGGTACGTGATTGTGCCTGTCTGTGCCATTCTGCCGACGTATATCTACAGTGGGCGGTCATTAAGCGGTTAAGCATCATTAAAATCACTGCTTCCGAAAAAACTTCCGTTTTTAAAACTTCTTTTTGCATTGATACATGTCCCCTGGGGCAGGAGCCGGGTCCCCAAACACTCCCCTGGGGCAGGAGCCGGGTCCCCAAACACTCCCCTGGGGCAGGAGCCGGGTCCCCAAACACTTCCCTGGGGCAGGAGCCGGGTCCCCAAACACTCCCCTGGGGCAGGAGCCGGGTCCCCAAACACTCCCCTGGGGCAGGAGCCGGGTCCCCAAACACTCCCCTGGGGCAGGAGCCGGGTCCCCAAACACTCCCCTGTGGCAGGACCCGGGTCCCCAAACACTCCCCTCGGGCAGGACCCGGGTCCCCAAACACTTCCCTGGGGCAGGAGCCGGGTCCCCAAACACTTCCCTGGGGCAGGAGCCGGGTCCCCAAACACTCCCCTGGGGCAGGAGCCGGGTCCCCAAACACTTCCCTGGGGCAGGAGCCGGGTCCCCAAACACTCCCCTGGGGCAGGAGCCGGGTCCCCAAACACTCCCCTGGGGCAGGAGCCGGGTCCCCAAACACTCCCCTGGGGCAGGAGCCGGGTCCCCAAACACTCCCCTGGGGCAGGAGCCGGGTCCCCAAACACTCCCCTGGGGCAGGAGCCGGGTCCCCAAACACTCCCCTGTGGCAGGACCCGGGTCCCCAAACACTTCCCTGGGGCAGGAGCCGGGTCCCCAAACACTCCCCTGGGGCAGGAGCCGGGTCCCCAAACACTTCCCTGGGGCAGGACCCAGGTCCCCAAACACTCCCCTGTGGCAGGACCCGGGTCCCCAAACACTCCCCTGTGGCAGGACCCGGGTCCCCAAACACTCCCCTGTGGCAAGACTCGGGTCCCCATACACTCCCCTGGGGCAGGAGCTGGGTCCCCAAACACTCCCCTGGGGCAGGACCCGGGTCCCCAAACACTCCCCTGGGGCAGGACCCGGGTCCCCAAACACTTCCCTGGGGCAGGACCCGGGTCCCCAAACACTTCCCTGGGGCAGGACCCGGGTCCCCAAACACTTCCCTGGGGCAGGACCCGGGTCCCCAAACACTTCCCTGGGGCAGGACCCGGGTCCCCAAACACTCCCCTGGGGCAGAACCCGGGTCCCCAAAACACTCCCCTGGGGCAGGACCCGGGTCCCCAAACACTCCCCTGGGGCAGGACCCGGACACTAACCAATCTATAATAATTGGCCCACACCAGAGTTGGAGTATAACTGGCAATAACAGCCTTTTTATTAAAACATAATTAGATAAAACTCCAATATAAAATAATACTTTCACTTCAATAGCTTTAACAGTTTAACTCCCAGTCTGTTGGTCTCTGACGGCACCCGAAACTTTTAACACTTTTTCCACCAATACACTGCGGGACCAAAATGTTACCATACCAGGCCTGCAGCCGTGTCACAGCTCGGAGACAACCCCCTTCCCGCAGTGCAACCAAACCCGTATTCCAGCAGACACCGTTCCACTGGAATACACCAGAGGGGCACATACCACCGATGAGCCCCCCACCACTTCCATACCATCTGTTTTCTGCCACCGTCAAAGACCAAAGACACCGCCAGTACACAGCCGACCGTCCCGAAACACAAGAAAACACACAAACAATAGGGAAGGTGGGTGGGAAAAACTTCCTCTCCCTCGCTGTCTCCTCACAAAATCTTCCCGGGCGTTCCCGCCTCTTCATATTAAAAGCGCTCCTCCCCTCCAGCACATATTACTCCAGTCTCCTCCCTCTCCAAACCTCCCAGCTTTTTTACCCCGGCCCTCCATTATTCTTTCTTTCTGTCTTTTCATTCCGGGCCTCCCTTTATAATTAGCTCTTTCGATTTCGAACGTTCGAGTCCATTGTATTTAATAGGGTTCTAATGTTTGGCGCAAACTTTCGGTCCGTTCGCGGGTTCTGGAACAGGGGGTGTTCCGCTCATCCCTAGTATCTATTAGTTGTTGCAACCTCATGTTGACATGTTGGGTATCTCAACCTTCTCTTTTACGTTTTGATAAGAAAAGAGGTATTATATTGTTTTTATGGGCCCTTAAAGTTAACTTAAGTACATTTTTTCCTGAAATTTTGCGTTTCAAAAATTTGAACTGCCACCATTTTTTTTCCCAGAGTGTCTGCCTTCAGGAAATACGTCATGTTTTGGGGGGTTTTATGCAATTTTTATCCTTAAAATGATTTTATAAACAAAAAAAATGTAAAAATGGCTCTGGCGGTGAGGTGGTTAAAGATCTGCCCCCGGGGGGGGGGGGGTAATAAAACTTTTGGTCTAACTTGAAAAGTTTAACAAATCCCATTGTCTATAGCAACCAGCCAGAATCCTTGTTTTATTTCAAACCTTGTGCTTCACAAGATGACAGATGGATGCTGATTGGTTGCTATGGGCAACAAGCATGTTCTTCATAGCACAGGTGTCATACATAGGCCTTGGTTCCCGGAAGTTCTGAAAACCTACAAAGTGAGGTCCCGACACTGAGACAGAAACATTTCCAGGAATTCATCTTCTAACCTTGGCCGTGCCGGAAGGCTGAGTATGAAGCCGTTGTCATGGGGAGCAGGGTTCTGATTGGTTGCCAGGGGCGACACACCACACATTTTATTTTTATTATTATTACTTTTTTTTAGAAGTGACACCTATAGCGTTGCTAGTTTCAGCAGTTACCGTGGCGATACAAGAACTCCGAGGCAATAAGGATAATACATAGGAGATCCAGAAATCGCTCTTACTAGAGGTCACTGGAGGCTGAGGAAGTCCATGTACAGGAAATGACAGTTGTAGGTGGAGGTGAAAGCCAATGGGAGACTCCAGCAGGCCAATCTCTTCACCTGACCAGATCAATTATTATCCCTCCTCATTGGCCGAACTCTCCACAATCTATCCCCTCTCTACCAATCCCTCCACTGGCCTCCATTCACTGTCCTCCACCCCTCCCTACCAATCCCTCCACTGACCTCCATTCAGTGTCCTCCACCCCTCTCTACCAATCCCTCCACTGGCCTCCATTCAGTGTCCTCCACCCCTCTCTACCAATCCCTCCACTGACCTCCATTCAGTGTCCTCCACCCCTCTCTACCAATCCCTCCACTGGCCTCCATTCAGTGTCCTCCACCCCTCCCTACCAATCCCTCCACTGACCTCCATTCAGTGTCCTCCACCCCTCTCTACCAATCCCTCCACTGGCCTCCATTCACTGTCCTCCACCCCTCCCTACCAATCCCTCCACTGGCCTCCATTCACTGTCCTCCACCCCTCTCTACCAATCCTTCTACTGACCTCCATTTAGTGTCCTCCACCCCTCCCTACCAATCCCTCCACTGGCCTCCATTCACTGTCCTCCACCCCTCTCTACCAATCCCTCCACTGACCTCCATTCAGTGTCCTCCACCCCTCTCTACCAATCCCTCCACTGGCCTCCATTCACTGTCCTCCACCCCTCTCTACCAATCCCTCCACTGACCTCCATTCACTGTCCTCCACCCCTCTCTACCAATCCCTCCCACTGACCTCCATTCAGTGTCCTCCACCCCTCTCTACCAATCCCTCCACTGGCCTCCATTCACTGTCCTCCACCCCTCCCTACCAATCCCTCCACTGACCTCCATTCAGTGTCCTCCACCCCTCCCTACCAATCCCTCCACTGACCTCCATTCAGTGTCCTCCACCCCTCCCTACCAATCCCTCAACTGACCTCCATTCAGTGTCCTCCACCCCTCTCTACCAATCCTTCCACTGACCTCCATTCAGTGTCCTCCACCCCTCTCTACCAATCCCTCCACTGACCTCCATTCAGTGTCCTCCACCCCTCTCTACCAATCCCTCCACTGGCCTCCATTCACTGTCCTCCACCCCTCTCTACCAATCCCTCCACTGACCTCCATTCACTGTCCTCCACCCCTCTCTACCAATCCCTCCCACTGACCTCCATTCAGTGTCCTCCACCCCTCTCTACCAATCCCTCCACTGGCCTCCATTCAGTGTCCTCCACCCCTCCCTACCAATCCCTCCACTGGCCTCCATTCACTGTCCTCCACCCCTCCCTACCAATCCCTCCACTGGCCTCCATTCACTGTCCTCCACCCCTCCCTACCAATCCCTCCACTGGCCTCCATTCAGTGTCCTCCACCCCTCTCTACCAATCCCTCCACTGGCCTCCATTCACTGTCCTCCACCCCTCTCTACCAATCCCTCCACTGGCCTCCATTCACTGTCCTCCACCCCTCCCTACCAATCCCTCCACTGACCTCCATTCAGTGTCCTCCACCCCTCCCTACCAATCCCTCCACTGGCCTCCATTCACTGTCCTCCACCCCTCTCTACCAATCCCTCCACTGGCCTCCATTCACTGTCCTCCACCCCTCTCTACCAATCCCTCCACTGGCCTCCATTCACTGTCCTCCACCCCTCTCTACCAATCCCTCCACTGGCCTCCATTCACTGTCCTCCACCCCTCTCTACCAATCCCTCCACTGGTCTCCATTCAGTGTCCTCCACCCCTCTCTACCAATCCCTCCACTGACCTCCATTCAGTGTCCTCCACCCCTCTCCTCCAATCCCTCCACTGACCTCCATTCAGTGTCCTCCACCCCTCTCTACCAATCCCTCCACTGACCTCCATTCAGTGTCCTCCACCCCTCTCTACCAATCCCTCCACTGGCCTCCATTCACTGTCCTCCACCCCTCTCTACCAATCCTTCCACTGACCTCCATTCAGTGTCCTCCACCCCTCCCTACCAATCCCTCCACTGGCCTCCATTCACTGTCCTCCACCCCTCCCTACCAATCCCTCCACTGGCCTCCATTCACTGTCCTCCACCCCTCCCTACCAATCCCTCCACTGGCCTCCATTCACTGTCCTCCACCCCTCTCTACCAATCCCTCCACTGGCCTCCATTCACTGTCCTCCACCCCTCTCTACCAATCCCTCCACTGGCCTCCATTCACTGTCCTCCACCCCTCCCTACCAATCCCTCCACTGACCTCCATTCAGTGTCCTCCACCCCTCTCTACCAATCCCTCCACTGGCCTCCATTCACTGTCCTCCACCCCTCCCTACCAATCCCTCCACTGGCCTCCATTCACTGTCCTCCACCCCTCCCTACCAATCCCTCCACTGGCCTCCATTCAGTGTCCTCCACCCCTCTCTACCAATCCCTCCACTGGCCTCCATTCACTGTCCTCCACCCCTCCCTACCAATCCCTCCACTGGCCTCCATTCAGTGTCCTCCACCCCTCTCTACCAATCCCTCCACTGGCCTCCATTCACTGTCCTCCACCCCTCCCTACCAATCCCTCCACTGACCTCCATTCACTGTCCTCCACCCCTCCCTACCAATCCCTCCACTGGCCTCCATTCACTGTCCTCCACCCCTCCCTACCAATCCCTCCACTGACCTCCATTCAGTGTCCTCCACCCCTCTCTACCAATCCCTCCACTGACCTCCATTCAGTGTCCTCCACCCCTCTCTACCAATCCCTCCACTGACCTCCATTCAGTGTCCTCCACCCCTCTCTACCAATCCCTCCACTGGCCTCCATTCACTGTCCTCCACCCCTCTCTACCAATCCCTCCACTGACCTCCATTCAGTGTCCTCCACCCCTCTCTACCAATCCCTCCACTGTCCTCCATTCAGTGTCCTCCACCCCTCTCTACCAATCCCTCTACTGACCTCCATTCAGTGTCCTCCACCCCTCTCCTCCAATCCCTCCACTGACCTCCATTCAGTGTCCTCCACCCCTCTCTACCAATCCCTCCAATGGTCTCCATTCAGTGTCCTCCACCCCTCTCTACCAATCCCTCCACTGGCCTCCATTCAGTGTCCTCCACCCCTCTCTACCAATCCCTCCACTGACCTCCATTCAGTGTCCTCCACCCCTCCCTACCAATCCCTCCACTGACCTCCATTCAGTGTCCTCCACCCCTCCCTACCAATCCCTCCACTGTCCTCCATTCAGTGTCCTCCACCCCTCTCTACCAATCCCTCTACTGACCTCCATTCAGTGTCCTCCACCCCTCTCTACCAATCCCTCCACTGACCTCCATTCAGTGTCCTCCACCCCTCTCTACCAATCCCTCCACTGGTCTCCATTCAGTGTCCTCCACCCCTCCCTACCAATCCCTCCACTGGCCTCCATTCAGTGTCCTCCACCCCTCTCTACCAATCCCTCCACTGGCCTCCATTCACTGTCCTCCACCCCTCCCTACCAATCCCTCCACTGACCCCCATTCAGTGTCCTCCACCCCTCTCTACCAATCCCTCCACTGGCCTCCATTCACTGTCCTCCACCCCTCCCTACCAATCCCTCCACTGGCCTCCATTCACTGTCCTCCACCCCTCCCTACCAATCCCTCCACTGGCCTCCATTCAGTGTCCTCCACCCCTCTCTACCAATCCCTCCACTGGCCTCCATTCACTGTCCTCCACCCCTCCCTACCAATCCCTCCACTGACCTCCATTCACTGTCCTCCACCCCTCCCTACCAATCCCTCCACTGGCCTCCATTCACTGTCCTCCACCCCTCCCTACCAATCCCTCCACTGACCTCCATTCAGTGTCCTCCACCCCTCTCTACCAATCCCTCCACTGACCTCCATTCAGTGTCCTCCACCCCTCTCTACCAATCCCTCCACTGACCTCCATTCAGTGTCCTCCACCCCTCTCTACCAATCCCTCCACTGGCCTCCATTCACTGTCCTCCACCCCTCTCTACCAATCCCTCCACTGACCTCCATCCAGTGTCCTCCACCCCTCTCTACCAATCCCTCCACTGGCCTCCATTCACTGTCCTCCACCCCTCCCTACCAATCCCTCCACTGACCTCCATTCAGTGTCCTCCACCCCTCTCTACCAATCCCTCCACTGACCTCCATTCAGTGTCCTCCACCCCTCTCTACCAATCCCTCCACTGACCTCCATTCAGTGTCCTCCACCCCTCTCTACCAATCCCTCCACTGGCCTCCATTCACTGTCCTCCACCCCTCTCTACCAATCCCTCCACTGACCTCCATTCAGTGTCCTCCACCCCTCTCTACCAATCCCTCCACTGGCCTCCATTCACTGTCCTCCACCCCTCCCTACCAATCCCTCCACTGACCTCCATTCAGTGTCCTCCACCCCTCCCTACCAATCCCTCCGCTGACCTCCATTCAGTGTCCTCCACCCCTCTCTACCAATCCCTCCACTGACCTCCATTCAGTGTCCTCCACCCCTCTCTACCAATCCCTCCACTGACCTCCATTCAGTGTCCTCCACCCCTCTCTACCAATCCCTCCACTGGCCTCCATTCACTGTCCTCCACCCCTCCCTACCAATCCCTCCACTGACCTCCATTCAGTGTCCTCCACCCCTCCCTACCAATCCCTCCACTGACCTCCATTCAGTGTCCTCCACCGCTCTCTACCAATCCTTCCACTGGCCTCCATTCAGTGTCCTCCACCCCTCTCTACCAATCCCTCCACTGACCCCCATTCAGTGTCCTCCACCCCTCTCTACCAATCCCTCCACTGACCTCCATTCAGTGTCCTCCACCCCTCTCTACCAATCCCTCCACTGACCTCCATTCAGTGTCCTCCACCCCTCTCTACCAATCCCTCCACTGACCTCCATTCAGTGTCCTCCACCCCTCCCTACCAATCCCTCCCACTGACCTCCATTCAGTGTCCTCCACCCCTCCCTACCAATCCCTCCGCTGGCCTCCATTCACTGTCCTCCACCCCTCCCTACCAATCCCTCCACTGACCTCCATTCACTGTCCTCCACCCCTCCCTACCAATCCCTCCACTGACCCCCATTCAGTGTCCTCCACCCCTCTCTACCAATCCTTCCACTGACCTCCATTCAGTGTCCTCCACCCCTCTCTACCAATCCCTCCACTGTCCTCCATTCAGTGTCCTCCACCCCTCTCTACCAATCCTTCCACTGACCTCCATTCAGTGTCCTCCACCCCTCTCTACCAATCCCTCCACTGGCCTCCATTCACTGTCCTCCACCCCTCTCTACCAATCCCTCCACTGACCTCCATTCAGTGTCCTCCACCCCTCCCTACCAATCCCTCCACTGGCCTCCATTCACTGTCCTCCACCCCTCCCTACCAATCCCTCCACTGACCTCCATTCAGTGTCCTCCACCCCTCTCTACCAATCCCTCCACTGACCTCCATTCAGTGTCCTCCACCCCTCCCTACCAATCCCTCCACTGACCTCCATTCAGTGTCCTCCACCCCTCTCTACCAATCCTTCCACTGGCCTCCATTCACTGTCCTCCACCCCTCCCTACCAATCCCTCCGCTGACCTCCATTCAGTGTCCTCCACCCCTCTCTACCAATCCCTCCACTGACCTCCATTCAGTGTCCTCCACCCCTCTCTACCAATCCCTCCACTGACCTCCATTCAGTGTCCTCCACCCCTCTCTACCAATCCCTCCACTGGCCTCCATTCACTGTCCTCCACCCCTCCCTACCAATCCCTCCACTGACCTCCATTCAGTGTCCTCCACCCCTCCCTACCAATCCTTCCACTGGCCTCCATTCAGTGTCCTCCACCCCTCCCTACCAATCCCTCCGCTGGCCTCCATTCACTGTCCTCCACCCCTCCCTACCAATCCCTCCACTGACCTCCATTCACTGTCCTCCACCCCTCCCTACCAATCCCTCCACTGACCCCCATTCAGTGTCCTCCACCCCTCTCTACCAATCCCTCCACTGGCCTCCATTCACTGTCCTCCACCCCTCCCTACCAATCCCTCCACTGACCTCCATTCAGTGTCCTCCACCCCTCCCTACCAATCCCTCCACTGACCTCCATTCAGTGTCCTCCACCGCTCTCTACCAATCCTTCCACTGGCCTCCATTCAGTGTCCTCCACCCCTCTCTACCAATCCCTCCACTGACCCCCATTCAGTGTCCTCCACCCCTCTCTACCAATCCCTCCACTGACCTCCATTCAGTGTCCTCCACCCCTCCCTACCAATCCCTCCCACTGACCTCCATTCAGTGTCCTCCACCCCTCCCTACCAATCCCTCCGCTGGCCTCCATTCACTGTCCTCCACCCCTCCCTACCAATCCCTCCACTGACCTCCATTCACTGTCCTCCACCCCTCCCTACCAATCCCTCCACTGACCCCCATTCAGTGTCCTCCACCCCTCTCTACCAATCCTTCCACTGACCTCCATTCAGTGTCCTCCACCCCTCTCTACCAATCCCTCCACTGTCCTCCATTCAGTGTCCTCCACCCCTCTCTACCAATCCTTCCACTGACCTCCATTCAGTGTCCTCCACCCCTCTCTACCAATCCCTCCACTGGCCTCCATTCACTGTCCTCCACCCCTCCCTACCAATCCCTCCACTGACCTCCATTCAGTGTCCTCCACCCCTCCCTACCAATCCCTCCACTGACCCCCATTCAGTGTCCTCCACCCCTCTCTACCAATCCCTCCACTGACCTCCATTCAGTGTCCTCCACCCCTCCCTACCAATCCCTCCACTGGCCTCCATTCACTGTCCTCCACCCCTCCCTACCAATCCCTCCACTGACCTCCATTCAGTGTCCTCCACCCCTCTCTACCAATCCCTCCACTGACCTCCATTCAGTGTCCTCCACCCCTCCCTACCAATCCCTCCACTGACCTCCATTCAGTGTCCTCCACCCCTCTCTACCAATCCTTCCACTGGCCTCCATTCACTGTCCTCCACCCCTCCCTACCAATCCCTCCACTGACCCCCATTCAGTGTCCTCCACCCCTCTCTACCAATCCCTCCACTGACCTCCATTCAGTGTCCTCCACCCCTCTCTGCCAATCCCTCCGCTGACCTCCATTCACTGTCCTCCACCCCTCTCTACCAATCCCTCCACTGACCTCCATTCAGTGTCCTCCACCCCTCTCTACCAATCCCTCCACTGACCTCCATTCACTGTCCTCCACCCCTCCCTACCAATCCCTCCACTGACCCCCATTCAGTGTCCTCCACCCCTCTCTACCAATCCCTCCACTGACCTCCATTCAGTGTCCTCCACCCCTCTCTACCAATCCCTCCACTGACCTCCATTCAGTGTCCTCCACCCCTCTCTACCAATCCTTCCACTGGCCTCCATTCACTGTCCTCCACCCCTCTCTACCAATCCCTCCACTGTCTCCATTCAGTGTCCTCCACCCCTCTCTACCAATCCCTCCGCTGGCCTCCATTCCGTGTCCTCCACCCCTCTCTACCAATCCCTCCGCTGGCCTCCATTCCGTGTCCTCCACCCCTCTCTACCAATCCCTACACTGACCTCCATTCAGTGTCCTCCACCCCTCTCTACCAATCTCTCCACTGACCTCCATTCAGTGTCCTCCACCCCTCTCTACCAATCCCTCCGCTGGCCTCCATTCCGTGTCCTCCACCCCTCTCTACCAATCCCTACACTGACCTCCATTCAGTGTCCTCCACCCCTCTCTACCAATCCCTCCACTGGCCTCCATTCCATGTCCTCCACCCCTCCCTACCAATCCCTCCACTGACCTCCATTCAGTGTCCTCCACCCCTCTCTACCAATCCCTCCACTGACCTCCATTCAGTGTCCTCCACCCCTCTCTGCCAATCCCTCCGCTGACCTCCATTCACTGTCCTCCACCCCTCTCTACCAATCCCTCCACTGACCTCCATTCAGTGTCCTCCACCCCTCTCTACCAATCCCTCCACTGACCTCCATTCAGTGTCCTCCACCCCTCTCTACCAATCCCTACACTGACCTCCATTCAGTGTCCTCCACCCCTCTCTACCAATCCCTCCACTGGCCTCCATTCCATGTCCTCCACCCCTCCCTACCAATCCCTCCACTGTCTCCATTCAGTGTCCTCCACCCCTCTCTACCAATCCCTCCACTGACCTCCATTCAGTGTCCTCCACCCCTCTCTACCAATCCCTCCGCTGGCCTCCATTCCGTGTCCTCCACCCCTCTCTACCAATCCCTACACTGACCTCCATTCAGTGTCCTCCACCCCTCTCTACCAATCCCTCCACTGACCTCCATTCAGTGTCCTCCACCCCTCTCTACCAATCCCTCCGCTGGCCTCCATTCCGTGTCCTCCACCCCTCTCTACCAATCCCTACACTGACCTCCATTCAGTGTCCTCCACCCCTCTCTACCAATCCCTCCACTGGCCTCCATTCCATGTCCTCCACCCCTCCCTACCAATCCCTCCACTGACCTCCATTCAGTGTCCTCCACCCCTCTCTACCAATCCCTCCACTGACCTCCATTCAGTGTCCTCCACCCCTCTCTGCCAATCCCTCCGCTGACCTCCATTCACTGTCCTCCACCCCTCCCTACCAATCCCTCCACTGACCTCCATTCAGTGTCCTCCACCCCTCTCTGCCAATCCCTCCGCTGACCTCCATTCACTGTCCTCCACCCCTCCCTACCAATCCCTCCACTGACCTCCATTCAGTGTCCTCCACCCCTCCCTACCAATCCCTCCACTGACCTCCATTCAGTGTCCTCCACCCCTCCCTACCAATCCCTCCACTGACCTCCATTCAGTGTCCTCCACGCCTCTCTACCAATCCCTCCACTGACCTCCATTCAGTGTCCTCCACCCCTCCCTACCAATCCCTCCACTGACCTCCATTCACTGTCCTCCACCCCTCTCTGCCAATCCCTCCACTGACCTCCATTCAGTGTCCTCCACCCCTCTCTGCCAATCCCTCCGCTGACCTCCATTCAGTGTCCTCCACCCCTCTCTGCCAATCCCTCCGCTGACCTCCATTCACTGTCCTCCACCCCTCTCTGCCAATCCCTCCACTGACCTCCATTCCCTGTCCTCCACCCCTCTCTACCAATCCCTCCACTGACCTCCATTCAGTGTCCTCCACCCCTCCCTACCAATCCCTCCACTGACCTCCATTCAGTGTCCTCCACCCCTCTCTACCAATCCCTCCACTGGTCTCCATTCCGTGTCCTCCACCCCTCTCTGCCAATCCCTCCGCTGACCTCCATTCAGTGTCCTCCACCCCTCTCTGCCAATCCCTCCGCTGACCTCCATTCACTGTCCTCCACCCCTCTCTGCCAATCCCTCCACTGACCTCCATTCCCTGTCCTCCACCCCTCTCTACCAATCCCTCCACTGACCTCCATTCACTGTCCTCCACCCCTCCCTACCAATCCCTCCACTGACCTCCATTCACTGTCCTCCACCCCTCCCTACCAATCCCTCCACTGACCTCCATTCACTGTCCTCCACCCCTCTCTGCCAATCCCTCCACTGACCTCCATTCACTGTCCTCCACCCCTCCCTACCAATCCCTCCACTGACCTCCATTCACTGTCCTCCACCCCTCTCTGCCAATCCCTCCACTGACCTCCATTCAGTGTCCTCCACCCCTCTCTACCAATCCCTCCACTGATCTCCATTCAGTGTCCTCCACCCCTCTCTACCAATCCCTCCACTGACCTCCATTCAGTGTCCTCCACCCCTCCCTACCAATCCCTCCACTGACCTCCATTCAGTGTCCTCCACCCCTCTCTACCAATCCCTCCACTGGCCTCCATTCACTGTCCTCCACCCCTCCCTACCAATCCCTCCACTGACCTCCATTCACTGTCCTCCACCCCTCCCTACCAATCCCTCCACTGGCCTCCATTCACTGTCCTCCACCCCTCCCTACCAATCCCTCCGCTGACCTCCATTCAGTGTCCTCCACCCCTCTCTGCCAATCCCTCCACTGACCTCCATTCAGTGTCCTCCACCCCTCTCTGCCAATCCCTCCGCTGACCTCCATTCACTGTCCTCCACCCCTCTCTGCCAATCCCTCCACTGACCTCCATTCCCTGTCCTCCACCCCTCTCTACCAATCCCTCCACTGACCTCCATTCACTGTCCTCCACCCCTCCCTACCAATCCCTCCGCTGACCTCCATTCAGTGTCCTCCACCCCTCTCTGCCAATCCCTCCACTGACCTCCATTCACTGTCCTCCACCCCTCCCTACCAATCCCTCCACTGACCTCCATTCACTGTCCTCCACCCCTCCCTACCAATCCCTCCACTGACCTCCATTCAGTGTCCTCCACCCCTCCCTACCAATCCCTCAACTGACCTCCATTCAGTGTCCTCCACCCCTCTCTACCAATCCCTCCACTGACCTCCATTCAGTGTCCTCCACCCCTCTCTACCAATCCCTCCACTGACCTCCATTCAGTGTCCTCCACCCCTCTCTACCAATCCTTCTACTGACCTCCATTCAGTGTCCTCCACCCCTCCCTACCAATCCCTCCACTGGCCTCCATTCAGTGTCCTCCACCCCTCTCTACCAATCCCTCCACTGGTCTCCATTCAGTGTCCTCCACCCCTCTCTACCAATCCCTCCACTGACCTCCATTCACTGTCCTCCACCCCTCTCTACCAATCCCTCCACTGACCTCCATTCACTGTCCTCCACCCCTCTCTACCAATCCCTCAACTGACCTCCATTCAGTGTCCTCCACCCCTCTCTACCAATCCCTCCACTGACCTCCATTCAGTGTCCTCCACCCCTCTCTACCAATCCCTCCACTGACCTCCATTCAGTGTCCTCCACCCCTCCCTACCAATCCCTCCACTGACCTCCATTCAGTGTCCTCCACCCCTCTCTACCAATCCCTCCACTGGCCTCCATTCAGTGTCCTCCACCCCTCCCTACCAATCCCTCCGCTGACCTCCATTCAGTGTCCTCCACCCCTCTCTACCAATCCCTCCACTGACCTCCATTCAGTGTCCTCCACCCCTCTCTACCAATCCCTCCACTGATCTCCATTCACTGTCCTCCACCCCTCTCTACCAATCCCTCAACTGACCTCCATTCAGTGTCCTCCACCCCTCTCTACCAATCCCTCCACTGACCTCCATTCAGTGTCCTCCACCCCTCTCTACCAATCCCTCCACTGACCTCCATTCAGTGTCCTCCACCCCTCCCTACCAATCCCTCAACTGACCTCCATTCAGTGTCCTCCACCCCTCTCTACCAATCCCTCCACTGACCTCCATTCAGTGTCCTCCACCCCTCTCTACCAATCCCTCCACTGACCTCCATTCAGTGTCCTCCACCCCTCTCTACCAATCCCTCCGCTGACCTCCATTCAGTGTCCTCCACCCCTCTCTACCAATCCCTCCACTGACCTCCATTCAGTGTCCTCCACCCCTCTCCTCCAATCCCTCCACTGACCTCCATTCAGTGTCCTCCACCCCTCTCTACCAATCCCTCCACTGACCTCCATTCAGTGTCCTCCACCCCTCTCTACCAATCCCTCCACTGACCTCCATTCAGTGTCCTCCACCCCTCTCTACCAATCCCTCCGCTGACCTCCATTCACTGTCCTCCACCCCTCCCTACCAATCCCTCCACTGACCTCCATTCAGTGTCCTCCACCCCTCTCTACCAATCCCTCCGCTGACCTCCATTCACTGTCCTCCACCCCTCTCTACCAATCCCTCCCACTGACCTCCATTCAGTGTCCTCCACCCCTCTCTACCAATCCCTCCACTGACCTCCATTCAGTGTCCTCCACCCCTCCCTACCAATCCCTCCGCTGACCTCCATTCAGTGTCCTCCACCCCTCTCTACCAATCCCTCCACTGACCTCCATTCAGTGTCCTCCACCCCTCTCTACCAATCTCTCCACTGGTCTCCATTCAGTGTCCTCCACCCTTCTCTACCAATCCCTCCACTGACCTCCATTCAGTGTCCTCCACCCCTCTCTACCAATCCCTCCACTGACCTCCATTCACTGTCCTCCACCCCTCTCTACCAATCCCCCCACTGACCTCCATTCAGTGTCCTCCACCCCTCTCTACCAATCCCTCCACTGACCTCCATTCAGTGTCCTCCACCCCTCTCTACCAATCTCTCCACTGGTCTCCATTCAGTGTCCTCCACCCCTCTCTACCAATCCTTCCACTGACCTCCATTCAGTGTCCTCCACCCCTCTCTACCAATCCCTCCACTGACCTCCATTCAGTGTCCTCCACCCCTCTCTACCAATCCCTCCACTGACCTCCATTCAGTGTCCTCCACCCCTCTCTACCAATCTCTCCACTGGTCTCCATTCAGTGTCCTCCACCCCTCTCTACCAATCCCTCCACTGGCCTCCATTCAGTGTCCTCCACCCCTCTCTACCAATCCCTCCACTGACCTCCATTCAGTGTCCTCCACCCCTCTCTACCAATCCCTCCACTGACCTCCATTCAGTGTCCTCCACCCCTCTCTACCAATCTCTCCACTGGTCTCCATTCAGTGTCCTCCACCCCTCTCTACCAATCCTTCCACTGACCTCCATTCAGTGTCCTCCACCCCTCTCTACCAATCCCTCCACTGACCTCCATTCAGTGTCCTCCACCCCTCTCTGCCAATCCCTCCGCTGACCTCCATTCAGTGTCCTCCACCCCTCTCTACCAATCTCTCCACTGGTCTCCATTCAGTGTCCTCCACCCCTCTCTACCAATCCCTCCACTGACCTCCATTCAGTGTCCTCCACCCCTCCCTACCAATCCCTCCACTGACCTCCATTCACTGTCCTCCACCCCTCCCTACCAATCCCTCCACTGACCTCCATTCAGTGTCCTCCACCCCTCCCTACCAATCCCTCCACTGACCTCCATTCAGTGTCCTCCACCCCTCTCTACCAATCCCTCCGCTGACCTCCATTCACTATCCTCCACCCCTCCCTACCAATCCCTCCGCTGACCTCCATTCAGTGTCCTCCACCCCTCTCTACCAATCCCTCCACTGACCTCCATTCAGTGTCCTCCACCCCTCTCTGCCAATCCCTCCGCTGACCTCCATTCAGTGTCCTCCACCCCTCTCTACCAATCCCTCCGCTGACCTCCATTCACTGTCCTCCACCCCTCCCTACCAATCCCTCCACTGACCTCCATTCAGTGTCCTCCACCCCTCTCTACCAATCCCTCCACTGGCCTCCATTCACTGTCCTCCACCCCTCCCTACCAATCCCTCCACTGGCCTCCATTCACTGTCCTCCACCCCTCCCTACCAATCCCTCCACTGGCCTCCATTCAGTGTCCTCCACCCCTCTCTACCAATCCCTCCACTGGCCTCCATTCACTGTCCTCCACCCCTCCCTACCAATCCCTCCACTGGCCTCCATTCAGTGTCCTCCACCCCTCTCTACCAATCCCTCCACTGGCCTCCATTCACTGTCCTCCACCCCTCCCTACCAATCCCTCCACTGACCTCCATTCACTGTCCTCCACCCCTCCCTACCAATCCCTCCACTGGCCTCCATTCACTGTCCTCCACCCCTCCCTACCAATCCCTCCACTGACCTCCATTCAGTGTCCTCCACCCCTCTCTACCAATCCCTCCACTGACCTCCATTCAGTGTCCTCCACCCCTCTCTACCAATCCCTCCACTGACCTCCATTCAGTGTCCTCCACCCCTCTCTACCAATCCCTCCACTGGCCTCCATTCACTGTCCTCCACCCCTCTCTACCAATCCCTCCACTGACCTCCATTCAGTGTCCTCCACCCCTCTCTACCAATCCCTCCACTGGTCTCCATTCAGTGTCCTCCACCCCTCTCTACCAATCCCTCCAATGGTCTCCATTCAGTGTCCTCCACCCCTCTCTGCCAATCCCTCCACTGACCTCCATTCAGTGTCCTCCACCCCTCTCTACCAATCCCTCCGCTGACCTCCATTCAGTGTCCTCCACCCCTCTCCTCCAATCCCTCCGCTGACCTCCATTCAGTGTCCTCCACCCCTCCCTACCAATCCCTCCACTGGCCTCCATTCAGTGTCCTCCACCCCTCTCTACCAATCCCTCCACTGGCCTCCATTCACTGTCCTCCACCCCTCCCTACCAATCCCTCCACTGACCCCCATTCAGTGTCCTCCACCCCTCTCTACCAATCCCTCCACTGGCCTCCATTCACTGTCCTCCACCCCTCCCTACCAATCCCTCCACTGGCCTCCATTCACTGTCCTCCACCCCTCCCTACCAATCCCTCCACTGGCCTCCATTCAGTGTCCTCCACCCCTCTCTACCAATCCCTCCACTGACCTCCATTCACTGTCCTCCACCCCTCCCTACCAATCCCTCCACTGACCTCCATTCAGTGTCCTCCACCCCTCTCTACCAATCCCTCCACTGACCTCCATTCAGTGTCCTCCACCCCTCTCTACCAATCCCTCCACTGACCTCCATTCAGTGTCCTCCACCCCTCTCTACCAATCCCTCCACTGGCCTCCATTCACTGTCCTCCACCCCTCTCTACCAATCCCTCCACTGACCTCCATTCAGTGTCCTCCACCCCTCTCTACCAATCCCTCCACTGGCCTCCATTCACTGTCCTCCACCCCTCCCTACCAATCCCTCCACTGACCTCCATTCAGTGTCCTCCACCCCTCTCTACCAATCCCTCCACTGACCTCCATTCAGTGTCCTCCACCCCTCTCTACCAATCCCTCCACTGACCTCCATTCAGTGTCCTCCACCCCTCTCTACCAATCCCTCCACTGGCCTCCATTCACTGTCCTCCACCCCTCTCTACCAATCCCTCCACTGACCTCCATTCAGTGTCCTCCACCCCTCTCTACCAATCCCTCCACTGGCCTCCATTCACTGTCCTCCACCCCTCCCTACCAATCCCTCCACTGACCTCCATTCAGTGTCCTCCACCCCTCCCTACCAATCCCTCCGCTGACCTCCATTCAGTGTCCTCCACCCCTCTCTACCAATCCCTCCACTGACCTCCATTCAGTGTCCTCCACCCCTCTCTACCAATCCCTCCACTGACCTCCATTCAGTGTCCTCCACCCCTCTCTACCAATCCCTCCACTGGCCTCCATTCACTGTCCTCCACCCCTCCCTACCAATCCCTCCACTGACCTCCATTCAGTGTCCTCCACCCCTCCCTACCAATCCTTCCACTGGCCTCCATTCAGTGTCCTCCACCCCTCCCTACCAATCCCTCCGCTGGCCTCCATTCACTGTCCTCCACCCCTCCCTACCAATCCCTCCACTGACCTCCATTCACTGTCCTCCACCCCTCCCTACCAATCCCTCCACTGACCCCCATTCAGTGTCCTCCACCCCTCTCTACCAATCCCTCCACTGGCCTCCATTCACTGTCCTCCACCCCTCCCTACCAATCCCTCCACTGACCTCCATTCAGTGTCCTCCACCCCTCCCTACCAATCCCTCCACTGACCTCCATTCAGTGTCCTCCACCGCTCTCTACCAATCCTTCCACTGGCCTCCATTCAGTGTCCTCCACCCCTCTCTACCAATCCCTCCACTGACCCCCATTCAGTGTCCTCCACCCCTCTCTACCAATCCCTCCACTGACCTCCATTCAGTGTCCTCCACCCCTCCCTACCAATCCCTCCCACTGACCTCCATTCAGTGTCCTCCACCCCTCCCTACCAATCCCTCCGCTGGCCTCCATTCACTGTCCTCCACCCCTCCCTACCAATCCCTCCACTGACCTCCATTCACTGTCCTCCACCCCTCCCTACCAATCCCTCCACTGACCCCCATTCAGTGTCCTCCACCCCTCTCTACCAATCCTTCCACTGACCTCCATTCAGTGTCCTCCACCCCTCTCTACCAATCCCTCCACTGGCCTCCATTCACTGTCCTCCACCCCTCCCTACCAATCCCTCCACTGACCTCCATTCAGTGTCCTCCACCCCTCCCTACCAATCCCTCCACTGACCCCCATTCAGTGTCCTCCACCCCTCTCTACCAATCCCTCCACTGACCTCCATTCAGTGTCCTCCACCCCTCCCTACCAATCCCTCCACTGGCCTCCATTCACTGTCCTCCACCCCTCCCTACCAATCCCTCCACTGACCTCCATTCAGTGTCCTCCACCCCTCTCTACCAATCCCTCCACTGACCTCCATTCAGTGTCCTCCACCCCTCCCTACCAATCCCTCCACTGACCTCCATTCAGTGTCCTCCACCCCTCTCTACCAATCCTTCCACTGGCCTCCATTCACTGTCCTCCACCCCTCCCTTCCAATCCCTCCGCTGACCTCCATTCAGTGTCCTCCACCCCTCTCTACCAATCCCTCAACTGACCTCCATTCAGTGTCCTCCACCCCTCTCTACCAATCCCTCCACTGACCTCCATTCAGTGTCCTCCACCCCTCTCTACCAATCCCTCCACTGGCCTCCATTCACTGTCCTCCACCCCTCCCTACCAATCCCTCCACTGACCTCCATTCAGTGTCCTCCACCCCTCCCTACCAATCCTTCCACTGGCCTCCATTCAGTGTCCTCCACCCCTCCCTACCAATCCCTCCGCTGGCCTCCATTCACTGTCCTCCACCCCTCCCTACCAATCCCTCCACTGACCTCCATTCACTGTCCTCCACCCCTCCCTACCAATCCCTCCACTGACCCCCATTCAGTGTCCTCCACCCCTCTCTACCAATCCCTCCACTGGCCTCCATTCACTGTCCTCCACCCCTCCCTACCAATCCCTCCACTGACCTCCATTCAGTGTCCTCCACCCCTCCCTACCAATCCCTCCACTGACCTCCATTCAGTGTCCTCCACCGCTCTCTACCAATCCTTCCACTGGCCTCCATTCAGTGTCCTCCACCCCTCTCTACCAATCCCTCCACTGACCCCCATTCAGTGTCCTCCACCCCTCTCTACCAATCCCTCCACTGACCTCCATTCAGTGTCCTCCACCCCTCCCTACCAATCCCTCCCACTGACCTCCATTCAGTGTCCTCCACCCCTCCCTACCAATCCCTCCGCTGGCCTCCATTCACTGTCCTCCACCCCTCCCTACCAATCCCTCCACTGACCTCCATTCACTGTCCTCCACCCCTCCCTACCAATCCCTCCACTGACCCCCATTCAGTGTCCTCCACCCCTCTCTACCAATCCTTCCACTGACCTCCATTCAGTGTCCTCCACCCCTCTCTACCAATCCCTCCACTGTCCTCCATTCAGTGTCCTCCACCCCTCTCTACCAATCCTTCCACTGACCTCCATTCAGTGTCCTCCACCCCTCTCTACCAATCCCTCCACTGGCCTCCATTCACTGTCCTCCACCCCTCCCTACCAATCCCTCCACTGACCTCCATTCAGTGTCCTCCACCCCTCCCTACCAATCCCTCCACTGACCTCAATTCAGTGTCCTCCACCCCTCTCTACCAATCCCTCCACTGACCTCCATTCAGTGTCCTCCACCCCTCTCTACCAATCCTTCCACTGACCTCCATTCAGTGTCCTCCACCCCTCTCTACCAATCCCTCCGCTGACCTCCATTCAGTGTCCTCCACCCCTCTCTACCAATCCCTCCACTGACCTCCATTCAGTGTCCTCCACCCCTCCCTACCAATCCCTCCACTGGCCTCCATTCACTGTCCTCCACCCCTCCCTACCAATCCCTCCACTGACCTCCATTCAGTGTCCTCCACCCCTCTCTACCAATCCCTCCACTGACCTCCATTCAGTGTCCTCCACCCCTCCCTACCAATCCCTCCACTGACCTCCATTCAGTGTCCTCCACCCCTCTCTACCAATCCTTCCACTGGCCTCCATTCACTGTCCTCCACCCCTCCCTACCAATCCCTCCACTGACCCCCATTCAGTGTCCTCCACCCCTCTCTACCAATCCCTCCACTGACCTCCATTCAGTGTCCTCCACCCCTCTCTGCCAATCCCTCCGCTGACCTCCATTCACTGTCCTCCACCCCTCTCTACCAATCCCTCCACTGACCTCCATTCAGTGTCCTCCACCCCTCTCTACCAATCCCTCCACTGACCTCCATTCACTGTCCTCCACCCCTCCCTACCAATCCCTCCACTGACCCCCATTCAGTGTCCTCCACCCCTCTCTACCAATCCCTCCACTGACCTCCATTCAGTGTCCTCCACCCCTCTCTACCAATCCCTCCACTGACCTCCATTCAGTGTCCTCCACCCCTCTCTACCAATCCCTCCACTGACCTCCATTCAGTGTCCTCCACCCCTCTCTACCAATCCCTCCGCTGGCCTCCATTCCGTGTCCTCCACCCCTCTCTACCAATCCCTACACTGACCTCCATTCAGTGTCCTCCACCCCTCTCTACCAATCCCTCCACTGACCTCCATTCAGTGTCCTCCACCCCTCTCTACCAATCCCTCCGCTGGCCTCCATTCCGTGTCCTCCACCCCTCTCTACCAATCCCTACACTGACCTCCATTCAGTGTCCTCCACCCCTCTCTACCAATCCCTCCACTGGCCTCCATTCCATGTCCTCCACCCCTCCCTACCAATCCCTCCACTGACCTCCATTCAGTGTCCTCCACCCCTCTCTACCAATCCCTCCACTGACCTCCATTCAGTGTCCTCCACCCCTCTCTGCCAATCCCTCCGCTGACCTCCATTCACTGTCCTCCACCCCTCCCTACCAATCCCTCCACTGACCTCCATTCAGTGTCCTCCACCCCTCTCTGCCAATCCCTCCGCTGACCTCCATTCACTGTCCTCCACCCCTCCCTACCAATCCCTCCACTGACCTCCATTCAGTGTCCTCCACCCCTCCCTACCAATCCCTCCACTGACCTCCATTCAGTGTCCTCCACCCCTCCCTACCAATCCCTCCACTGACCTCCATTCAGTGTCCTCCACGCCTCTCTACCAATCCCTCCACTGACCTCCATTCAGTGTCCTCCACCCCTCCCTACCAATCCCTCCACTGACCTCCATTCACTGTCCTCCACCCCTCTCTGCCAATCCCTCCACTGACCTCCATTCAGTGTCCTCCACCCCTCTCTGCCAATCCCTCCGCTGACCTCCATTCAGTGTCCTCCACCCCTCTCTGCCAATCCCTCCGCTGACCTCCATTCACTGTCCTCCACCCCTCTCTGCCAATCCCTCCACTGACCTCCATTCAGTGTCCTCCACCCCTCTCTACCAATCCCTCTACTGACCTCCATTCAGTGTCCTCCACCCCTCTCTGCCAATCCCTCCGCTGACCTCCATTCAGTGTCCTCCACCCCTCTCTGCCAATCCCTCCGCTGACCTCCATTCACTGTCCTCCACCCCTCTCTGCCAATCCCTCCACTGACCTCCATTCCCTGTCCTCCACCCCTCTCTACCAATCCCTCCACTGACCTCCATTCAGTGTCCTCCACCCCTCCCTACCAATCCCTCCACTGACCTCCATTCAGTGTCCTCCACCCCTCCCTACCAATCCCTCCACTGACCTCCATTCACTGTCCTCCACCCCTCCCTACCAATCCCTCCACTGACCTCCATTCACTGTCCTCCACCCCTCCCTACCAATCCCTCCACTGACCTCCATTCACTGTCCTCCACCCCTCTCTGCCAATCCCTCCACTGACCTCCATTCACTGTCCTCCACCCCTCCCTACCAATCCCTCCACTGACCTCCATTCACTGTCCTCCACCCCTCTCTGCCAATCCCTCCACTGACCTCCATTCAGTGTCCTCCACCCCTCTCTGCCAATCCCTCCACTGACCTCCATTCACTGTCCCCCACCCCTCTCTGCCAATCCCTCCACTGACCTCCATTCAGTGTCCTCCACCCCTCCCTACCAATCCCTCAACTGACCTCCATTCAGTGTTCTCCACCCCTCTCTACCAATCCCTCCACTGACCTCCATTCACTGTCCTCCACCCCTCCCTACCAATCCCTCCACTGACCTCCATTCAGTGTCCTCCACCCCTCCCTACCAATCCCTCCACTGACCTCCATTCAGTGTCCTCCACCCCTCTCTACCAATCCCTCCACTGGCCTCCATTCACTGTCCTCCACCCCTCCCTACCAATCCCTCCACTGACCTCCATTCACTGTCCTCCACCCCTCCCTACCAATCCCTCCACTGGCCTCCATTCACTGTCCTCCACCCCTCCCTACCAATCCCTCCGCTGACCTCCATTCAGTGTCCTCCACCCCTCTCTGCCAATCCCTCCACTGACCTCCATTCAGTGTCCTCCACCCCTCTCTGCCAATCCCTCCGCTGACCTCCATTCACTGTCCTCCACCCCTCTCTGCCAATCCCTCCACTGACCTCCATTCCCTGTCCTCCACCCCTCTCTACCAATCCCTCCACTGACCTCCATTCACTGTCCTCCACCCCTCCCTACCAATCCCTCCGCTGACCTCCATTCAGTGTCCTCCACCCCTCTCTGCCAATCCCTCCACTGACCTCCATTCACTGTCCTCCACCCCTCCCTACCAATCCCTCCACTGACCTCCATTCACTGTCCTCCACCCCTCCCTACCAATCCCTCCACTGACCTCCATTCAGTGTCCTCCACCCCTCCCTACCAATCCCTCAACTGACCTCCATTCAGTGTCCTCCACCCCTCTCTACCAATCCCTCCACTGACCTCCATTCAGTGTCCTCCACCCCTCTCTACCAATCCCTCCGCTGACCTCCATTCAGTGTCCTCCACCCCTCTCTGCCAATCCCTCCACTGACCTCCATTCACTGTCCTCCACCCCTCCCTACCAATCCCTCCACTGACCTCCATTCACTGTCCTCCACCCCTCCCTACCAATCCCTCCACTGACCTCCATTCAGTGTCCTCCACCCCTCTCTACCAATCCCTCCACTGACCTCCATTCAGTGTCCTCCACCCCTCTCTACCAATCCTTCTACTGACCTCCATTCAGTGTCCTCCACCCCTCCCTACCAATCCCTCCACTGGCCTCCATTCAGTGTCCTCCACCCCTCTCTACCAATCCCTCCACTGGTCTCCATTCAGTGTCCTCCACCCCTCTCTACCAATCCCTCCACTGACCTCCATTCACTGTCCTCCACCCCTCTCTACCAATCCCTCCACTGACCTCCATTCACTGTCCTCCACCCCTCTCTACCAATCCCTCAACTGACCTCCATTCAGTGTCCTCCACCCCTCTCTACCAATCCCTCCACTGACCTCCATTCAGTGTCCTCCACCCCTCTCTACCAATCCCTCCACTGACCTCCATTCAGTGTCCTCCACCCCTCCCTACCAATCCCTCCACTGACCTCCATTCAGTGTCCTCCACCCCTCTCTACCAATCCCTCCACTGACCTCCATTCAGTGTCCTCCACCCCTCTCTACCAATCCCTCCACTGACCTCCATTCACTGTCCTCCACCCCTCTCTACCAATCCCTCAACTGACCTCCATTCAGTGTCCTCCACCCCTCCATACCAATCCCTCCACTGACCTCCATTCAGTGTCCTCCACCCCTCTCTGCCAATCCCTCCGCTGACCTCCATTCACTGTCCTCCACCCCTCTCTACCAATCCCTCCACTGGTCTCCATTCAGTGTCCTCCACCCCTCTCTACCAATCCCTCCACTGACCTCCATTCACTGTCCTCCACCCCTCTCTACCAATCCCTCAACTGACCTCCATTCAGTGTCCTCCACCCCTCTCTACCAATCCCTCCACTGACCTCCATTCAGTGTCCTCCACCCCTCTCTACCAATCCCTCCACTGACCTCCATTCAGTGTCCTCCACCCCTCTCTACCAATCCCTCCACTGGTCTCCATTCAGTGTCCTCCACCCCTCTCTGCCAATCCCTCCGCTGACCTCCATTCACTGTCCTCCACCCCTCTCTGCCAATCCCTCCGCTGACCTCCATTCACTGTCCTCCACCCCTCTCTGCCAATCCCTCCGCTGACCTCCATTCACTGTCCTCCACCCCTCTCTGCCAATCCCTCCACTGACCTCCATTCACTGTCCTCCACCCCTCTCTGCCAATCCCTCCGCTGACCTCCATTCAGTGTCCTCCACCCCTCTCTGCCAATCCCTCCGCTGACCTCCATTCACTGTCCTCCACCCCTGTCTGCCAATCCCTCCACTGACCTCCATTCCCTGTCCTCCACCCCTCTCTACCAATCCCTCCACTGACCTCCATTCACTGTCCTCCACCCCTCCCTACCAATCCCTCCACTGACCTCCATTCACTGTCCTCCACCCCTCCCTACCAATCCCTCCACTGACCTCCATTCAGTGTCCTCCACCCCTCTCTACCAATCCCTCCACTGGCCTCCATTCACTGTCCTCCACCCCTCCCTACCAATCCCTCCACTGACCTCCATTCACTGTCCTCCACCCCTCCCTACCAATCCCTCCACTGGCCTCCATTCACTGTCCTCCACCCCTCCCTACCAATCCCTCCGCTGACCTCCATTCCGTGTCCTCCACCCCTCTCTGCCAATCCCTCCGCTGACCTCCATTCACTGTCCTCCACCCCTCTCTGCCAATCCCTCCACTGACCTCCATTCCCTGTCCTCCACCCCTCTCTACCAATCCCTCCACTGACCTCCATTCACTGTCCTCCACCCCTCCCTACCAATCCCTCCACTGACCTTCATTCAGTGTCCTCCACCCCTCCCTACCAATCCTTCCACTGACCTCCATTCAGTGTCCTCCACCCCTCTCTACCAATCCCTCCACTGACCTCCATTCAGTGTCCTCCACCCCTCTCTACCAATCCCTCCACTGGCCTCCATTCACTGTCCTCCACCCCTCCCTACCAATCCCTCCACTGACCTCCATTCACTGTCCTCCACCCCTCCCTACCAATCCCTCCACTGACCTCCATTCACTGTCCTCCACCCCTCCCTACCAATCCCTCCACTGACCTCCATTCAGTGTCCTCCACCCCTCCCTACCAATCCCTCAACTGACCTCCATTCAGTGTCCTCCACCCCTCTCTACCAATCCCTCCACTGACCTCCATTCAGTGTCCTCCACCCCTCTCTACCAATCCCTCCACTGGTCTCCATTCACTGTCCTCCACCCCTCTCTACCAATCCCTCCGCTGACCTCCATTCAGTGTCTTCCACCCCTCTCTACCAATCCCTCCACTGACCTCCATTCAGTGTCCTCCACCCCTCCCTACCAATCCCTCCACTGACCTCCATTCAGTGTCCTCCACCCCTCTCTACCAATCCCTCCGCTGACCTCCATTCACTGTCCTCCACCCCTCCCTACCAATCCCTCCACTGACCTCCATTCAGTGTCCTCCACCCCTCTCTACCAATCCCTCCGCTGACCTCCATTCAGTGTCCTCCACCCCTCTCTACCAATCCCTCCACTGACCTCCATTCAGTGTCCTCCACCCCTCCCTACCAATCCCTCCACTGACCTCCATTCAGTGTCCTCCACCCCTCCCTACCAATCCCTCCACTGACCTCCATTCACTGTCCTCCACCCCTCCCTACCAATCCCTCCACTGACCTCCATTCAGTGTCCTCCACCCCTCCCTACCAATCCCTCCACTGACCTCCATTCAGTGTCCTCCACCCCTCTCTACCAATCCCTCCGCTGACCTCCATTCACTATCCTCCACCCCTCCCTACCAATCCCTCCGCTGACCTCCATTCAGTGTCCTCCACCCCTCTCTACCAATCCCTCCGCTGACCTCCATTCAGTGTCCTCCACTCCTCTCTACCAATCCCTCCACTGACCTCCATTCAGTGTCCTCCACCCCTCTCTACCAATCCCTCCACTGACCTCCATTCAGTGTCCTCCACCCCTCTCTACCAATCCCTCCACTGACCTCCATTCACTGTCCTCCACCCCTCTCTGCCAATCCCTCCGCTGACCTCCATTCAGTGTCCTCCACCCCTCTCTACCAATCCCTCCGCTGACCTCCATTCACTGTCCTCCACCCCTCCCTACCAATCCCTCCACTGACCTCCATTCAGTGTCCTCCACCCCTCTCTACCAATCCCTCCGCTGACCTCCATTCAGTGTCCTCCACCCCTCCCTACCAATCCTTCCACTGGCCTCCATTCAGTGTCCTCCACCCCTCTCTGCCAATCCCTCCGCTGACCTCCATTCAGTGTCCTCCACCCCTCTCTACCAATCCCTCCACTGACCTCCATTCAGTGTCCTCCACCCCTCTCTGCCAATCCCTCCACTGGCCTCCATTCAGTGTCCTCCACCCCTCTCTGCCAATCCCTCCACTGGCCTCCATTCAGTGTCCACCACCCCTCCCTACCAATCCCTCCACTGACCTCCATTCAGTGTCCTCCACCCCTCTCTACCAATCCCTCCACTGACCTCCATTCAGTGTCCTCCACCCCTCTCTACCAATCCCTCCACTAACCTCCATTCAGTGTCCTCCACCCCTCTCTACCAATCCCTCCACTGACCTCCATTCAGTGTCCTCCACCCCTCTCTACCAATCCCTCCACTGACCTCCATTCACTGTCCTCCACCCCTCCCTACCAATCCCTCCACTGGCCTCCATTCACTGTCCTCCACCCCTCCCTACCAATCCCTCCACTGACCTCCATTCACTGTCCTCCACCCCTCCCTACCAATCCCTCCACTGACCTCCATTCACTGTCCTCCACCCCTCCCTACCAATCCCTCCACTGGCCTCCATTCACTGTCCTCCACCCCTCTCTGCCAATCCCTCCACTGACCTCCATTCACTGTCCTCCACCCCTCCCTACCAATCCCTCCACTGACCTCCATTCACTGTCCTCCACCCCTCCCTACCAATCCCTCCACTGACCTCCATTCACTGTCCTCCACCCCTCTCTGCCAATCCCTCCGCTGACCTCCATTCAGTGTCCTCCACCCCTCTCTGCCAATCCCTCCGCTGACCTCCATTCACTGTCCTCCACCCCTCTCTGCCAATCCCTCCACTGACCTCCATTCCCTGTCCTCCACCCCTCTCTACCAATCCCTCCACTGACCTCCATTCACTGTCCTCCACCCCTCCCTACCAATCCCTCCACTGGCCTCCATTCAGTGTCCTCCACCCCTCTCTACCAATCCCTCCACTGGCCTCCATTCACTGTCCTCCACCCCTCCCTACCAATCCCTCCACTGACCTCCATTCACTGTCCTCCACCCCTCCCTACCAATCCCTCCACTGGCCTCCATTCACTGTCCTCCACCCCTCCCTACCAATCCCTCCGCTGACCTCCATTCAGTGTCCTCCACCCCTCTCTACCAATCCTTCCACTGACCTCCATTCACTGTCCTCCACCCCTCTCTGCCAATCCCTCCACTGACCTCCATTCCCTGTCCTCCACCCCTCTCTACCAATCCCTCCACTGACCTCCATTCACTGTCCTCCACCCCTCTCTACCAATCCCTCCACTGACCTCCATTCAGTGTCCTCCACCCCTCTCTACCAATCCCTCCGCTGACCTCCATTCAGTGTCCTCCACCCCTCCCTACCAATCCCTCCACTGACCTCCATTCAGTGTCCTCCACCCCTCCCTACCAATCCCTCCACTGACCTCCATTCACTGTCCTCCACCCCTCCCTACCAATCCCTCTACTGACCTCCATTCAGTGTCCTCCACCCCTCTCTACCAATCCCTCCACTGACCTCCATTCAGTGTCCTCCACCCCTCTCTACCAATCCCTCTACTGACCTCCATTCAGTGTCCTCCACCCCTCTCTACCAATCCTTCTACTGACCTCCATTCAGTGTCCTCCACCTCTCCCTACCAATCCCTCCACTGACCTCCATTCAGTGTCCTCCACCCCTCCCTACCAATCCCTCCACTGACCTCCATTCAGTGTCCTCCACCCCTCTCTACCAATCCCTCCACTGACCTCCATTCAGTGTCCTCCACCCCTCTCTACCAATCCCTCCACTGACCTCCATTCAGTGTCCTCCACCCCTCTCTACCAATCCCTCAACTGACCTCCATTCAGTGTCCTCCACCCCTCTCTACCAATCCCTCCACTGACCTCCATTCAGTGTCCTCCACCCCTCTCTACCAATCCCTCCACTGACCTCCATTCACTGTCCTCCACCCCTCCCTACCAATCCCTCCACTGGCCTCCATTCACTGTCCTCCACCCCTCCCTACCAATCCCTCCGCTGACCTCCATTCAGTGTCCTCCACCCCTCTCTGCCAATCCCTCCACTGACCTCCATTCAGTGTCCTCCACCCCTCTCTGCCAATCCCTCCACTGGCCTCCATTCACTGTCCTCCACCCCTCTCTGCCAATCCCTCCACTGACCTCCATTCAGTGTCCTCCACCCCTCTCTACCAATCCCTCCACTGGCCTCCATTCAGTGTCCTCCACCCCTCCCTACCAATCCCTCCGCTGACCTCCATTCAGTGTCCTCCACCCCTCTCTGCCAATCCCTCCACTGACCTCCATTCAGTGTCCTCCAACCCTCTCTACCAATCCCTCCACTGACCTCCATTCACTGTCCTCCACCCCTCTCTGCCAATCCCTCCGCTGACCTCCATTCAGTGTCCTCCACCCCTCTCTGCCAATCCCTCCGCTGACCTCCATTCACTGTCCTCCACCCCTCTCTGCCAATCCCTCCACTGACCTCCATTCCCTGTCCTCCACCCCTCTCTACCAATCCCTCCACTGGCCTCCATTCAGTTTTCTCCACCCCTCCCTACCAATCCCTCCACTGGCCTCCATTCACTGTCCTCCACCCCTCCCTACCAATCCCTCCACTGACCTCCATTCAGTGTCCTCCACCCCTCCCTACCAATCCCTCCACTGACCTCCATTCAGTGTCCTCCACCCCTCTCTACCAATCCCTCCACTGGCCTCCATTCACTGTCCTCCACCCCTCCCTACCAATCCCTCCACTGACCTCCATTCACTGTCCTCCACCCCTCCCTACCAATCCCTCCACTGACCTCCATTCAGTGTCCTCCACCCCTCTCTGCCAATCCCTCCACTGACCTCCATTCAGTGTCCTCCACCCCTCTCTGCCAATCCCTCCGCTGACCTCCATTCACTGTCCTCCACCCCTCTCTGCCAATCCCTCCACTGACCTCCATTCCCTGTCCTCCACCCCTCTCTACCAATCCCTCCACTGGCCTCCATTCACTGTCCTCCACCCCTCCCTACCAATCCCTCCACTGACCTCCATTTAGTGTCCTCCACCCCTCCCTACCAATCCTTCCACTGACCTCCATTCACTGTCCTCCACCCCTCCCTACCAATCCCTCCACTGACCTCCATTCAGTGTCCTCCACCCCTCCCTACCAATCCCTCAACTGACCTCCATTCAGTGTCCTCCACCCCTCTCTACCAATCCCCTCCACTGACCTCCATTCAGTGTCCTCCACCCCTCTCTACCAATCCCTCTACTGACCTCCATTCAGTGTCCTCCACCCCTCTCTACCAATCCCTCCACTGACCTCCATTCAGTGTCCTCCACCCCTCTCTACCAATCCCTCCACTGACCTCCATTCAGTGTCCTCCACCCCTCCCTACCAATCCCTCAACTGACCTCCATTCAGTGTCCTCCACCCCTCTCTACCAATCCCTCCACTGACCTCCATTCAGTGTCCTCCACCCCTCTCTACCAATCCCTCCACTGACCTCCATTCAGTGTCCTCCACCCCTCTCTACCAATCCCTCCACTGACCTCCATTCAGTGTCCTCCACCCCTCCCTACCAATCCCTCCGCTGACCTCCATTCAGTGTCCTCCACCCCTCTCTACCAATCCCTCCACTGGTCTCCATTCAGTGTCCTCCACCCCTCTCTACCGATCCCTCCACTGACCTCCATTCAGTGTCCTCCACTCCTCTCTACCAATCCCCCCACTGACCTCCATTCACTGTCCTCCACCCCTCTCTACCAATCTCTCCACTGGTCTCCATTCAGTGTCCTCCACCCCTCTTTGCCAATCCCCCCACTGGCCTCCATTCAGTGTCCACCACCCCTCTCTACCAATCCCTCCACTGACCTCCATTCAGTGTCCTCCACCCCTCTCTACCAATCTCTCCACTGGTCTTCATTCAGTGTCCTCCACCCCTCTCTACCAATCCTTCCACTGGCCTCCATTCAGTGTCCTCCACCCCTCTCTACCAATCCCTCCACTGGCCTCCATTCAGTGTCCTCCACCCCTCTCTACCAATCTCTCCACTGACCTCCATTCAGTGTCCTCCACCCCTCTCTACCAATCCCTCCACTGGTCTCCATTCAGTGTCCTCCACCCCTCTCTACCAATCCCTCCACTGTCTCCATTCAGTGTCCTCCACCCCTCTTTGCCAATCCCCCCACTGGCCTCCATTCAGTGTCCACCACCCCTCTCTACCAATCCCTCCACTGACCTCCATTCAGTGTCCTCCACCCCTCCCTACCAATCCCTCCACTGACCTCCATTCAGTGTCCTCCACCCCTCTCTACCAATCCCTCCACTGACCTCCATTCAGTGTCCTCCATCCCTCTCTACCAATCCCTCCACTGGTCTCCATTCAGTGTCCTCCACCCCTCTCTACCAATCTCTCCACTGGTCTCCATTCAGTGTCCTCCACCCCTCCCTACCAATCCCTCCGCTGACCTCCATTCACTGTCCTCCACCCCTCCCTACCAATCCCTCCGCTGACCTCCATTCAGTGTCCTCCACCCCTCTCTACCAATCCCTCCACTGACCTCCATTCAGTGTCCTCCACCCCTCTCTGCCAATCCCTCCGCTGACCTCCATTCAGTGTCCTCCACCCCTCTCTACCAATCCCTCCGCTGACCTCCATTCACTGTCCTCCACCCCTCCCTACCAATCCCTCCACTGACCTCCATTCAGTGTCCTCCACCCCTCTCTACCAATCCCTCCGCTGACCTCCATTCAGTGTCCTCCACCCCTCTCAACCAATCCCTCCACTGACCTCCATTCAGTGTCCTCCACCCCTCTCTACCAATCCCTCCGCTGACCTCCATTCAGTGTCCTCCACCCCTCCCTACCAATCCTTCCACTGGCCTCCATTCAGTGTCCTCCACCCCTCTCTGCCAATCCCTCCGCTGACCTCCATTCAGTGTCCTCCACCCCTCTCTACCAATCCCTCCACTGACCTCCATTCAGTGTCCTCCACCCCTCTCTGCCAATCCCTCCACTGGCCTCCATTCAGTGTCCTCCACCCCTCTCTGCCAATCCCTCCACTGGCCTCCATTCAGTGTCCTCCACCCCTCTCTGCCAATCCCTCCACTGGCCTCCATTCAGTGTCCTCCACCCCTCTCTACCAATCCCTCCACTGATCTCCATTCAGTGTCCTCCACCCCTCTCTACCAATCCCTCCACTGACCTCCATTCACTGTCCTCCACCCCTCCCTACCAATCCCTCCACTGACCTCCATTCAGTGTCCTCCACCCCTCTCTACCAATCCCTCCACTGACCTCCATTCACTGTCCTCCACCCCTCTCTACCAATCCCTCCACTGACCTCCATTCAGTGTCCTCCACCCCTCTCTACCAATCCCTCCACTGACCTCCATTCAGTGTCCTCCACCCCTCCCTACCAATCCCTCCACTTGTCTCCATTCAGTGTCCTCCACCCCTCTCTACCAATCCCCCCACTGGTCTCCATTCAGTGTCCTCCACCCCTCTCTACCAATCCCTCCCACTGACCTCCATTCACTGTCCTCCACCCCTCCCTACCAATCCCTCCACTGACCTCCATTCACTGTCCTCCACCCCTCCCTACCAATCCCTCCACTGACCTCCATTCACTGTCCTCCACCCCTCCCTACCAATCCCTCCACTGACCTCCATTCACTGTCCTCCACCCCTCCCTACCAATCCCTCCACTGACCTCCATTCAGTGTCCTCCACCCCTCCCTACCAATCCCTCAACTGACCTCCATTCAGTGTCCTCCACCCCTCTCTACCAATCCCTCCACTGACCTCCATTCAGTGTCCTCCACCCCTCTCTACCAATCCCTCCACTGACCTCCATTCAGTGTCCTCCACCCCTCTCTACCAATCCCTCCACTGACCTCCATTCAGTGTCCTCCACCCCTCTCTACCAATCCCTCCACTGACCTCCATTCAGTGTCCTCCACCCCTCTCTACCAATCCCTCCACTGGTCTCCATTCCGTGTCCTCCACCCCTCTCTACCAATCCCTCCACTGTCCTCCATTCAGTGTCCTCCTCCCCTCTCTACCAATCCCTCCACTGGTCTCCATTCAGTGTCCTCCACCCCTCTCTACCAATCCCTCCACTGACCTCCATCCAGTGTCCTCCACCCCTCTCTACCAATCCTTCTACTGGTCTCCATTCAGTGTCCTCCACCCCTCCCTACCAATCCCTCCACTGACCTCCATTCAGTGTCCTCCACCCCTCTCTACCAATCCCTCTACTGACCTCCATTCAGTGTCCTCCACCCCTCTCTACCAATCCTTCTACTGACCTCCATTCAGTGTCCTCCACCCCTCTCTACCAATCCTTCTACTGGTCTCCATTCAGTGTCCTCCACCCCTCCCTACCAATCCCTCCACTGACCTCCATTCAGTGTCCTCCACCCCTCCCTACCAATCCTTCCACTGACCTCCATTCAGTGTCCTCCACCCCTCTCTACCAATCCCTCCACTGTCCTCCATTCAGTGTCCTCCACCCCTCCCTACCAATCCTTCCACTGACCTCCATTCAGTGTCCTCCACCCCTCTCTACCAATCCCTCCACTGACCTCCATTCAGTGTCCTCCACCCCTCCCTACCAATCCTTCCACTGACCTCCATTCAGTGTCCTCCACCCCTCTCTACCAATCCCTCAACTGACCTCCATTCAGTGTCCTCCACCCCTCTCTACCAATCCCTCCACTGACCTCCATTCAGTGTCCTCCACCCCTCCCTACCAATCCCTCCACTGACCTCCATTCAGTGTCCTCCACCCCTCTCTACCAATCCCTCCACTGACCTCCATTCACTGTCCTCCACCCCTCTCTACCAATCCCTCCACTGTCCTCCATTCAGTGTCCTCCACCCCTCTCTACCAATCCCTCCACTGACCTCCATTCAGTGTCCTCCACCCCTCTCTACCAATCCCTCCACTGTCCTCCATTCAGTGTCCTCCACCCCTCTCTACCAATCCCTCCACTGACCTCCATTCAGTGTCCTCCACCCCTCTCTACCAATCCCTCCACTGACCTCCATTCAGTGTCCTCCACCCCTCTCTGCCAATCCCTCCACTGACCTCCATTCAGTGTCCTCCACCCCTCTCTGCCAATCCCTCCACTGACCTCCATTCACTGTCCTCCACCCCTCTCTACCAATCCCTCCACTGTCCTCCATTCAGTGTCCTCCACCCCTCTCTACCAATCCCTCCACTGACCTCCATTCAGTGTCCTCCACCCCTCTCTACCAATCTCTCCACTGGTCTCCATTCAGTGTCCTCCACCCCTCTCTACCAATCCCTCCACTGGCCTCCATTCAGTGTCCTCCACCCCTCTCTACCAATCTCTCCACTGGTCTCCATTCAGTGTCCTCCACCCCTCTCTACCAATCCTTCCACTGACCTCCATTCAGTGTCCTCCACCCCTCTCTACCAATCCCTCCACTGACCTCCATTCAGTGTCCTCCACCCCTCTCTACCAATCTCTCCACTGGTCTCCATTCAGTGTCCTCCACCCCTCTCTACCAATCCCTCCACTGACCTCCATTCAGTGTCCTCCACCCCTCTCTACCAATCCCTCCACTGGCCTCCATTCACTGTCCTCCACCCCTCCCTACCAATCCCTCCACTGACCTCCATTCAGTGTCCTCCACCCCTCTCTACCAATCCCTCCACTGACCTCCATTCAGTGTCCTCCACCCCTCTCTACCAATCCCTCCACTGACCTCCATTCACTGTCCTCCACCCCTCCCTACCAATCCCTCCACTGACCTCCATTCAGTGTCCTCCACCCCTCCCTACCAATCCCTCCACTGACCTCCATTCAGTGTCCTCCACCCCTCTCTACCAATCTCTCCACTGGTCTCCATTCAGTGTCCTCCACCCCTCTCTACCAATCCCTCCACTGACCTCCATTCAGTGTCCTCCACCCCTCTCTACCAATCCCTCCACTGGCCTCCATTCACTGTCCTCCACCCCTCCCTACCAATCCCTCCACTGACCTCCATTCAGTGTCCTCCACCCCTCCCTACCAATCCCTCCACTGACCCCCATTCAGTGTCCTCCACCCCTCTCTACCAATCCCTCCACTGACCTCCATTCAGTGTCCTCCACCCCTCTCTACCAATCCCTCCACTGACCTCCATTCAGTGTCCTCCACTCCTCTCTACCAATCCCTCCACTGGCCTCCATTCCATGTCCTCCACCCCTCTCTACCAATCCCTCCACTGGCCTCCATTCACTGTCCTCCACCCCTCCCTACCAATCCCTCCACTGACCTCCATTCAGTGTCCTCCACCCCTCCCTACCAATCCTTCCACTGGCCTCCATTCAGTGTCCTCCACCCCTCCCTACCAATCCCTCCGCTGGCCTCCATTCACTGTCCTCCACCCCTCCCTACCAATCCCTCCACTGACCTCCATTCACTGTCCTCCACCCCTCCCTACCAATCCCTCCACTGACCCCCATTCAGTGTCCTCCACCCCTCTCTACCAATCCCTCGACTGGCCTCCATTCACTGTCCTCCACCCCTCCCTACCAATCCCTCCACTGACCTCCATTCAGTGTCCTCCACCCCTCCCTACCAATCCCTCCACTGACCTCCATTCAGTGTCCTCCACCCCTCTCTACCAATCCCTCCACTGACCCCCATTCAGTGTCCTCCACCCCTCTCTACCAATCCCTCCACTGACCTCCATTCAGTGTCCTCCACCCCTCCCTACCAATCCCTCCCACTGACCTCCATTCAGTGTCCTCCACCCCTCCCTACCAATCCCTCCGCTGGCCTCCATTCACTGTCCTCCACCCCTCCCTACCAATCCCTCCACTGACCTCCATTCACTGTCCTCCACCCCTCCCTACCAATCCCTCCACTGACCCCCATTCAGTGTCCTCCACCCCTCTCTACCAATCCCTCCACTGGCCTCCATTCACTGTCCTCCACCCCTCCCTACCAATCCCTCCACTGACCTCCATTCAGTGTCCTCCACCCCTCCCTACCAATCCCTCCACTGACCCCCATTCAGTGTCCTCCACCCCTCTCTACCAATCCCTCCACTGACCTCCATTCAGTGTCCTCCACCCCTCCCTACCAATCCCTCCACTGGCCTCCATTCACTGTCCTCCACCCCTCCCTACCAATCCCTCCACTGACCTCCATTCAGTGTCCTCCACCCCTCTCTACCAATCCCTCCACTGACCTCCATTCAGTGTCCTCCACCCCTCCCTACCAATCCCTCCACTGACCTCCATTCAGTGTCCTCCACCCCTCTCTACCAATCCTTCCACTGGCCTCCATTCACTGTCCTCCACCCCTCCCTACCAATCCCTCCACTGACCCCCATTCAGTGTCCTCCACCCCTCTCTACCAATCCCTCCACTGACCTCCATTCAGTGTCCTCCACCCCTCTCTGCCAATCCCTCCGCTGACCTCCATTCACTGTCCTCCACCCCTCTCTACCAATCCCTCCACTGACCTCCATTCAGTGTCCTCCACCCCTCTCTACCAATCCCTCCACTGACCTCCATTCACTGTCCTCCACCCCTCCCTACCAATCCCTCCACTGACCCCCATTCAGTGTCCTCCACCCCTCTCTACCAATCCCTCCACTGACCTCCATTCAGTGTCCTCCACCCCTCTCTACCAATCCCTCCACTGACCTCCATTCACTGTCCTCCACCCCTCTCTACCAATCCCTCCACTGACCTCCATTCAGTGTCCTCCACCCCTCTCTACCAATCCCTCCGCTGGCCTCCATTCCGTGTCCTCCACCCCTCTCTACCAATCCCTACACTGACCTCCATTCAGTGTCCTCCACCCCTCTCTACCAATCCCTCCACTGACCTCCATTCAGTGTCCTCCACCCCTCTCTACCAATCCCTCCGCTGGCCTCCATTCCGTGTCCTCCACCCCTCTCTACCAATCCCTACACTGACCTCCATTCAGTGTCCTCCACCCCTCTCTACCAATCCCTCCACTGGCCTCCATTCCATGTCCTCCACCCCTCCCTACCAATCCCTCCACTGACCTCCATTCACTGTCCTCCACCCCTCCCTACCAATCCCTCCACTGACCCCCATTCAGTGTCCTCCACCCCTCTCCACCAATCCCTCCACTGACCTCCATTCAGTGTCCTCCACCCCTCTCTACCAATCCTTCCGCTGGCCTCCATTCCGTGTCCTCCACCCCTCTCTACCAATCCCTCCACTGACCTCCATTCACTGTCCTCCACCCCTCTCTACCAATCCCTCCACTGACCTCCATTCAGTGTCCTCCACCCCTCTCTACCAATCCCTCCGCTGGCCTCCATTCCGTGTCCTCCACCCCTCTCTACCAATCCCTCCACTGACCTCCATTCAGTGTCCTCCACCCCTCTCTGCCAATCCCTCCGCTGACCTCCATTCACTGTCCTCCACCCCTCTCTACCAATCCCTCCGCTGGCCTCCATTCCGTGTCCTCCACCCCTCTCTACCAATCCCTCCACTGACCTCCATTCAGTGTCCTCCACCCCTCCCTACCAATCCCTCCACTGACCTCCATTCAGTGTCCTCCACGCCTCTCTACCAATCCCTCCACTGACCTCCATTCAGTGTCCTCCACCCCTCCCTACCAATCCCTCCACTGACCTCCATTCACTGTCCTCCACCCCTCTCTGCCAATCCCTCCACTGACCTCCATTCAGTGTCCTCCACCCCTCTCTGCCAATCCCTCCACTGACCTCCATTCACTGTCCTCCACCCCTCTCTGCCAATCCCTCCGCTGACCTCCATTCAGTGTCCTCCACCCCTCTCTGCCAATCCCTCCGCTGACCTCCATTCACTGTCCTCCACCCCTCTCTGCCAATCCCTCCACTGACCTCCATTCAGTGTCCTCCACCCCTCTCTACCAATCCCTCTACTGACCTCCATTCAGTGTCCTCCACCCCTCTCTGCCAATCCCTCCGCTGACCTCCATTCAGTGTCCTCCACCCCTCTCTGCCAATCCCTCCGCTGACCTCCATTCACTGTCCTCCACCCCTCTCTGCCAATCCCTCCACTGACCTCCATTCCCTGTCCTCCACCCCTCTCTACCAATCCCTCCACTGACCTCCATTCAGTGTCCTCCACCCCTCCCTACCAATCCCTCCACTGACCTCCATTCAGTGTCCTCCACCCCTCCCTACCAATCCCTCCACTGACCTCCATTCACTGTCCTCCACCCCTCCCTACCAATCCCTCCACTGACCTCCATTCACTGTCCTCCACCCCTCTCTGCCAATCCCTCCACTGACCTCCATTCAGTGTCCTCCACCCCTCCCTACCAATCCCTCCACTGGCCTCCATTCACTGTCCTCCACCCCTCTCCTCCAATCCCTCCGCTGACCTCCATTCAGTGTCCTCCACCCCTCTCTACCAATCCCTCCACTGGCCTCCATTCAGTGTCCTCCACCCCTCTCTACCAATCCCTCCACTGTCCTCCATTCAGTGTCCTCCACCCCTCTCTACCAATCCCTCCACTGACCTCCATTCACTGTCCTCCACCCCTCCCTACCAATCCCTCCACTGACCTCCATTCACTGTCCTCCACCCCTCTCTGCCAATCCCTCCACTGACCTCCATTCAGTGTCCTCCACCCCTCTCTACCAATCCCTCCCCTGGTCTCCATTCAGTGTCCTCCACCCCTCTCTACCAATCCCTCCACTGACCTCCATTCAGTGTCCTCCACCCCTCTCTACCAATCCCTCCACTGTCCTCCATTCAGTGTCCTCCACCCCTCTCTGCCAATCCCTCCACTGACCTCCATTCAGTGTCCTCCACCCCTCTCTACCAATCCCTCCCCTGGTCTCCATTCAGTGTCCTCCACCCCTCTCTACCAATCCCTCCGCTGACCTCCATTCATTGTCCTCCACCCCTCTCTACCAATCCCTCCACTGACCTCCATTCAGTGTCCTCCACCCCTCTCTACCAATCCCTCCACTGACCTCCATTCACTGTCCTCCACCCCTCTCTACCAATCCCTCCACTGACCTCCATTCAGTGTCCTCCACCCCTCTCTACCAATCCCCCCACTGATCTCCATTCAGTGTCCTCCACCCCTCTCTACCAATCCCTCCACTGACCTCCATTCACTGTCCTCCACCCCTCCCTACCAATCCCTCCACTGATCTCCATTCAGTGTCCTCCACCCCTCTCTACCAATCCCTCCACTGTCCTCCATTCAGTGTCCTCCACCCCTCTCTGCCAATCCCTCCACTGACCTCCATTCAGTGTCCTCCACCCCTCTCTACCAATCCCTCCCCTGGTCTCCATTCAGTGTCCTCCACCCCTCCCTACCAATCCCTCCACTGATCTCCATTCAGTGTCCTCCACCCCTCTCTACCAATCCCTCCACTGACCTCCATTCACTGTCCTCCACCCCTCTCTGCCAATCCCTCCACTGACCTCCATTCAGTGTCCTCCACCCCTCTCTACCAATCCCTCCACTGACCTCCATTCACTGTCCTCCACCCCTCCCTACCAATCCCTCCACTGACCTCCATTCAGTGTCCTCCACCCCTCCCTACCAATCCCTCCACTGACCTCCATTCAGTGTCCTCCACCCCTCTCTACCAATCCCTCCACTGGCCTCCATTCACTGTCCTCCACCCCTCCCTACCAATCCCTCCACTGACCTCCATTCACTGTCCTCCACCCCTCCCTACCAATCCCTCCACTGGCCTCCATTCACTGTCCTCCACCCCTCTCTGCCAATCCCTCCGCTGACCTCCATTCACTGTCCTCCACCCCTCTCTGCCAATCCCTCCACTGACCTCCATTCCCTGTCCTCCACCCCTCTCTACCAATCCCTCCACTGACCTCCATTCACTGTCCTCCACCCCTCCCTACCAATCCCTCCGCTGACCTCCATTCAGTGTCCTCCACCCCTCTCTGCCAATCCCTCCACTGACCTCCATTCACTGTCCTCCACCCCTCCCTACCAATCCCTCCACTGACCTCCATTCACTGTCCTCCACCCCTCCCTACCAATCCCTCCACTGACCTCCATTCAGTGTCCTCCACCCCTCCCTACCAATCCCTCAACTGACCTCCATTCAGTGTCCTCCACCCCTCCCTACCAATCCCTCCACTGACCTCCATTCAGTGTCCTCCACCCCTCCCTACCAATCCCTCAACTGACCTCCATTCAGTGTCCTCCACCCCTCTCTACCAATCCCTCCACTGACCTCCATTCAGTGTCCTCCACCCCTCTCTACCAATCCTTCTACTGACCTCCATTCAGTGTCCTCCACCCCTCCCTACCAATCCCTCCACTGACCTCCATTCAGTGTCCTCCACCCCTCCCTACCAATCCCTCAACTGACCTCCATTCAGTGTCCTCCACCCCTCTCTACCAATCCCTCCACTGACCTCCATTCAGTGTCCTCCACCCCTCTCTACCAATCCCTCCACTGACCTCCATTCACTGTCCTCCACCCCTCCCTACCAATCCCTCCACTGGCCTCCATTCACTGTCCTCCACCCCTCCCTACCAATCCCTCCGCTGACCTCCATTCAGTGTCCTCCACCCCTCTCTGCCAATCCCTCCACTGACCTCCATTCAGTGTCCTCCACCCCTCTCTGCCAATCCCTCCGCTGACCTCCATTCACTGTCCTCCACCCCTCTCTGCCAATCCCTCCGCTGACCTCCATTCACTGTCCTCCACCCCTCTCTGCCAATCCCTCCGCTGACCTCCATTCACTGTCCTCCACCCCTCTCTGCCAATCCCTCCACTGACCTCCATTCACTGTCCTCCACCCCTCTCTGCCAATCCCTCCGCTGACCTCCATTCAGTGTCCTCCACCCCTCTCTGCCAATCCCTCCGCTGACCTCCATTCACTGTCCTCCACCCCTCTCTGCCAATCCCTCCACTGACCTCCATTCCCTGTCCTCCACCCCTCTCTACCAATCCCTCCACTGACCTCCATTCACTGTCCTCCACCCCTCCCTACCAATCCCTCCACTGACCTCCATTCAGTGTCCTCCACCCCTCCCTACCAATCCCTCCACTGACCTCCATTCAGTGTCCTCCACCCCTCTCTACCAATCCCTCCACTGACCTCCATTCACTGTCCTCCACCCCTCCCTACCAATCCCTCCACTGGCCTCCATTCACTGTCCTCCACCCCTCCCTACCAATCCCTCCGCTGACCTCCATTCAGTGTCCTCCACCCCTCTCTGCCAATCCCTCCGCTGACCTCCATTCACTGTCCTCCACCCCTCTCTGCCAATCCCTCCACTGACCTCCATTCCCTGTCCTCCACCCCTCTCTACCAATCCCTCCACTGACCTCCATTCACTGTCCTCCACCCCTCCCTACCAATCCCTCCACTGACCTTCATTCAGTGTCCTCCACCCCTCCCTACCAATCCCTCCACTGACCTCCATTCAGTGTCCTCCACTCCTCTCTACCAATCCCTCCACTGACCTCCATTCAGTGTCCTCCACCCCTCTCTACCAATCCCTCCACTGGCCTCCATTCAGTGTCCTCCACTCCTCTCTACCAATCCCTCCACTGACCTCCATTCAGTGTCCTCCACCCCTCTCTACCAATCCCTCCACTGACCTCCATTCAGTGTCCTCCACCCCTCCCTACCAATCCTTCCACTGACCTCCATTCAGTGTCCTCCACTCCTCTCTACCAATCCCTCCACTGACCTCCATTCAGTGTCCTCCACCCCTCTCTACCAATCCCTCCACTGGCCTCCATTCACTGTCCTCCACCCCTCCCTACCAATCCCTCCACTGACCTCCATTCACTGTCCTCCACCCCTCCCTACCAATCCCTCCACTGACCTCCATTCACTGTCCTCCACCCCTCCCTACCAATCCCTCCACTGACCTCCATTCAGTGTCCTCCACCCCTCCCTACCAATCCCTCAACTGACCTCCATTCAGTGTCCTCCACCCCTCCCTACCAATCCCTCCACTGACCTCCATTCAGTGTCCTCCACCCCTCTCTACCAATCCCTCCACTGGCCTCCATTCACTGTCCTCCACCCCTCCCTACCAATCCCTCCACTGACCTCCATTCACTGTCCTCCACCCCTCCCTACCAATCCCTCCACTGGCCTCCATTCACTGTCCTCCACCCCTCCCTACCAATCCCTCCGCTGACCTCCATTCAGTGTCCTCCACCCCTCTCTGCCAATCCCTCCGCTGACCTCCATTCACTGTCCTCCACCCCTCTCTGCCAATCCCTCCACTGACCTCCATTCCCTGTCCTCCACCCCTCTCTACCAATCCCTCCACTGACCTCCATTCACTGTCCTCCACCCCTCCCTACCAATCCCTCCACTGACCTTCATTCAGTGTCCTCCACCCCTCCCTACCAATCCCTCCACTGACCTCCATTCAGTGTCCTCCACTCCTCTCTACCAATCCCTCCACTGACCTCCATTCAGTGTCCTCCACCCCTCTCTACCAATCCCTCCACTGGCCTCCATTCAGTGTCCTCCACTCCTCTCTACCAATCCCTCCACTGACCTCCATTCAGTGTCCTCCACCCCTCTCTACCAATCCCTCCACTGACCTCCATTCAGTGTCCTCCACCCCTCCCTACCAATCCTTCCACTGACCTCCATTCAGTGTCCTCCACTCCTCTCTACCAATCCCTCCACTGACCTCCATTCAGTGTCCTCCACCCCTCTCTACCAATCCCTCCACTGGCCTCCATTCACTGTCCTCCACCCCTCCCTACCAATCCCTCCACTGACCTCCATTCACTGTCCTCCACCCCTCCCTACCAATCCCTCCACTGACCTCCATTCACTGTCCTCCACCCCTCCCTACCAATCCCTCCACTGACCTCCATTCAGTGTCCTCCACCCCTCCCTACCAATCCCTCAACTGACCTCCATTCAGTGTCCTCCACCCCTCTCTACCAATCCCTCCACTGACCTCCATTCAGTGTCCTCCACCCCTCTCTACCAATCCCTCCGCTGACCTCCATTCAGTGTCCTCCACCCCTCTCTACCAATCCCTCCACTGACCTCCATTCAGTGTCCTCCACCCCTCTCTACCAATCCTTCCACTGGCCTCCATTCAGTGTCCTCCACCCCTCTCTACCAATCCCTCCACTGGCCTCCATTCACTGTCCTCCACCCCTCCCTACCAATCCCTCCACTGACCTCCATTCACTGTCCTCCACCCCTCCCTACCAATCCCTCCACTGACCTCCATTCAGTGTCCTCCACCCCTCCCTACCAATCCCTCAACTGACCTCCATTCAGTTTCCTCCACCCCTCTCTACCAATCCCTCCACTGACCTCCATTCAGTGTCCTCCACCCCTCTCTACCAATCCCTCCACTGACCTCCATTCAGTGTCCTCCACCCCTCTCTACCAATCCCTCCACTGGTCTCCATTCACTGTCCTCCACCCCTCTCTACCAATCCCTCCACTGTCCTCCATTCAGTGTCCTCCATCCCTCTCTACCAATCCTTCCACTGGTCTCCATTCACTGTCCTCCACCCCTCTCTACCAATCCCTCCACTGGTCTCCATTCACTGTCCTCCACCCCTCTCTACCAATCCCTCCACTGACCTCCATTCACTGTCCTCCACCCCTCCCTACCAATCCCTCCACTGACCTCCATTCACTGTCCTCCACCCCTCCCTACCAATCCCTCCACTGACCTCCATTCAGTGTCCTCCACCCCTCCCTACCAATCCCTCAACTGACCTCCATTCAGTGTCCTCCACCCCTCTCTACCAATCCCTCCACTGACCTCCATTCAGTGTCCTCCACCCCTCTCTACCAATCCCTCCACTGACCTCCATTCACTGTCCTCCACCCCTCCCTACCAATCCCTCCACTGACCTCCATTCAGTGTCCTCCACCCCTCTCTACCAATCCCTCCGCTGACCTCCATTCAGTGTCCTCCACCCCTCTCTACCAATCCCTCCGCTGACCTCCATTCACTGTCCTCCACCCCTCTCTACCAATCCCTCCACTGACCTCCATTCAGTGTCCTCCACCCCTCTCTACCAATCCCTCCACTGACCTCCATTCAGTGTCCTCCACCCCTCTCTACCAATCCCTCCGCTGACCTCCATTCACTGTCCTCCACCCCTCCCTACCAATCCCTCCACTGACCTCCATTCAGTGTCCTCCACCCCTCTCTACCAATCCCTCCGCTGACCTCCATTCACTGTCCTCCACCCCTCTCTACCAATCCCTCCCACTGACCTCCATTCAGTGTCCTCCACCCCTCTCTACCAATCCCTCCACTGACCTCCATTCAGTGTCCTCCACCCCTCTCTACCAATCCCTCCACTGGTCTCCATTCTGTGTCCTCCACCCCTCTCTACCAATCCTTCCACTGACCTCCATTCTGTGTCCTCCACCCCTCTCTACCAATCCTTCCACTGTCCTCCATTCAGTGTCCTCCACCCCTCTCTACCAATCCCTCAACTGACCTCCATTCAGTGTCCTCCACCCCTCTCTACCAATCCCTCCACTGACCTCCATTCAGTGTCCTCCACCCCTCTCTACCAATCTCTCCACTGGTCTCCATTCAGTGTCCTCCACCCCTCTCTACCAATCCCTCCACTGACCTCCATTCAGTGTCCTCCACCCCTCTCTACCAATCCCTCCACTGACCTCCATTCAGTGTCCTCCACCCCTCTCTACCAATCCCTCCACTGGTCTCCATTCACTGTCCTCCACCCCTCTCTACCAATCCCTCCGCTGACCTCCATTCAGTGTCCTCCACCCCTCTCTACCAATCCCTCCGCTGACCTCCATTCACTGTCCTCCACCCCTCTCTACCAATCCCTCCACTGACCTCCATTCAGTGTCCTCCACCCCTCTCTACCAATCCCTCCACTGACCTCCATTCAGTGTCCTCCACCCCTCTCTACCAATCCCTCCGCTGACCTCCATTCACTGTCCTCCACCCCTCCCTACCAATCCCTCCACTGACCTCCATTCAGTGTCCTCCACCCCTCTCTACCAATCCCTCCGCTGACCTCCATTCACTGTCCTCCACCCCTCTCTACCAATCCCTCCCACTGACCTCCATTCACTGTCCTCCACCCCTCCCTACCAATCCCTCCACTGACCTCCATTCAGTGTCCTCCACCCCTCTCTACCAATCCCTCCACTGACCTCCATTCACTGTCCTCCACCCCTCCCTACCAATCCCTCCACTGACCTCCATTCAGTGTCCTCCACCCCTCTCTACCAATCCCTCCGCTGACCTCCATTCACTGTCCTCCACCCCTCTCTACCAATCCCTCCCACTGACCTCCATTCACTGTCCTCCACCCCTCCCTACCAATCCCTCCACTGACCTCCATTCAGTGTCCTCCACCCCTCTCTACCAATCCCTCCGCTGACCTCCATTCACTGTCCTCCACCCCTCTCTACCAATCCCTCCACTGACCTCCATTCAGTGTCCTCCACCCCTCTCTACCAATCCCTCCACTGACCTCCATTCAGTGTCCTCCACCCCTCCCTACCAATCCCTCCGCTGACCTCCATTCAGTGTCCTCCACCCCTCTCTACCAATCCCTCCGCTGACCTCCATTCAGTGTCCTCCACCCCTCTCTACCAATCCCTCCACTGACCTCCATTCAGTGTCCTCCACCCCTCTCTACCAATCTCTCCACTGGTCTCCATTCAGTGTCCTCCACCCCTCTCTACCAATCCTTCCACTGGCCTCCATTCAGTGTCCTCCACCCCTCTCTGCCAATCCCTCCGCTGACCTCCATTCAGTGTCCTCCACCCCTCTCTACCAATCCCTCCACTGACCTCCATTCAGTGTCCTCCACCCCTCCCTACCAATCCTTCCACTGACCTCCATTCAGTGTCCTCCACCCCTCTCTGCCAATCCCTCCACTGGCCTCCATTCAGTGTCCTCCATCCCTCTCTGCCAATCCCTCCACTGGCCTCCATTCAGTGTCCTCCACCCCTCTCTGCCAATCCCTCCACTGGCCTCCATTCAGTGTCCACCACCCCTCCCTACCAATCCCTCCACTGACCTCCATTCAGTGTCCTCCACCCCTCTCTACCAATCCCTCCACTGACCTCCATTCAGTGTCCTCCACCCCTCTCTACCAATCCCTCCACTGACCTCCATTCAGTGTCCTCCACCCCTCTCTACCAATCCCTCCACTGACCTCCATTCAGTGTCCTCCACCCCTCTCTACCAATCCCTCCACTGACCTCCATTCAGTGTCCTCCACCCCTCCCTACAAATCCCTCCACTGACCTCCATTCAGTGTCCTCCACCCCTCTCTACCAATCCCTCCACTGACCTCCATTCAGTGTCCTCCACCCCTCTCTACCAATCCCTCCACTGACCTCCATTCAGTGTCCTCCACCCCTCTCTACCAATCCCTCCACTGACCTCCATTCAGTGTCCTCCACCCCTCTCTACCAATCCCTCCACTGACCTCCATTCAGTGTCCTCCACCCCTCCCTACCAATCCCTCCACTGACCTCCATTCAGTGTCCTCCACCCCTCCCTACCAATCCTTCCACTGATCTCCATTCAGTGTCCTCCATCCCTCTCTACCAATCCCTCCACTGATCTCCATTCAGTGTCCTCCACCCCTCCCTACCAATCCCTCCACTGACCTCCATTCAGTGTCCTCCACCCCTCCCTACCAATCCTTCCACTGACCTCCATTCAGTGTCCTCCACCCCTCCCTACCAATCCTTCCACTGATCTCCATTCAGTGTCCTCCATCCCTCTCTACCAATCCCTCCACTGATCTCCATTCACTGTCCTCCACCCCTCTCTACCAATCCCTCCACTGACCTCCATTCAGTGTCCTCCACCCCTCTCTACCAATCCCTCCACTGATCTCCATTCAGTGTCCTCCATCCCTCTCTACCAATCCCTCCACTGATCTCCATTCACTGTCCTCCACCCCTCTCTACCAATCCTTCCACTGACCTCCATTCAGTGTCCTCCATCCCTCTCTACCAATCCCTCCACTGACCTCCATTCAGTGTCCTCCATCCCTCTCTACCAATCCCTCCACTGACCTCCATTCAGTGTCCTCCACCCCTCTCTACCAATCCCTCCACTGATCTCCATTCACTGTCCTCCACCCCTCTCTACCAATCCTTCCACTGACCTCCATTCAGTGTCCTCCATCCCTCTCTACCAATCCCTCCACTAACCTCCATTCAGTGTCCTCCACCCCTCTCTACCAATCCCTCCACTGACCTCCATTCAGTGTCCTCCACCCCTCTCTACCAATCCCTCCACTGACCTCCATTCACTGTCCTCCACCCCTCCCTACCAATCCCTCCACTGGCCTCCATTCACTGTCCTCCACCCCTCCCTACCAATCCCTCCACTGACCTCCATTCACTGTCCTCCACCCCTCCCTACCAATCCCTCCACTGACCTCCATTCACTGTCCTCCACCCCTCCCTACCAATCCCTCCACTGGCCTCCATTCACTGTCCTCCACCCCTCTCTGCCAATCCCTCCACTGACCTCCATTCACTGTCCTCCACCCCTCCCTACCAATCCCTCCACTGACCTCCATTCACTGTCCTCCACCCCTCCCTACCAATCCCTCCACTGACCTCCATTCACTGTCCTCCACCCCTCTCTGCCAATCCCTCCACTGACCTCCATTCACTGTCCTCCACCCCTCTCTGCCAATCCCTCCGCTGACCTCCATTCAGTGTCCTCCACCCCTCTCTGCCAATCCCTCCGCTGACCTCCATTCACTGTCCTCCACCCCTCTCTGCCAATCCCTCCACTGACCTCCATTCCCTGTCCTCCACCCCTCTCTACCAATCCCTCCACTGACCTCCATTCACTGTCCTCCACCCCTCCCTACCAATCCCTCCACTGGCCTCCATTCACTGTCCTCCACCCCTCTCTACCAATCCCTCCACTGACCTCCATTCAGTGTCCTCCACCCCTCCCTACCAATCCCTCCACTGACCTCCATTCAGTGTCCTCCACCCCTCTCTACCAATCCCTCCACTGGTCTCCATTCAGTGTCCTCCACCCCTCTCTACCAATCCCTCCACTGGCCTCCATTCACTGTCCTCCACCCCTCCCTACCAATCCCTCCACTGACCTCCATTCACTGTCCTCCACCCCTCCCTACCAATCCCTCCACTGGCCTCCATTCACTGTCCTCCACCCCTCCCTACCAATCCCTCCGCTGACCTCCATTCAGTGTCCTCCACCCCTCTCTGCCAATCCCTCCACTGACCTCCATTCAGTGTCCTCCACCCCTCTCTGCCAATCCCTCCGCTGACCTCCATTCACTGTCCTCCACCCCTCTCTGCCAATCCCTCCACTGACCTCCATTCCCTGTCCTCCACCCCTCTCTACCAATCCCTCCACTGACCTCCATTCACTGTCCTCCACCCCTCCCTACCAATCCCTCCACTGACCTCCATTCAGTGTCCTCCACCCCTCTCTACCAATCCCTCCACTGACCTCCATTCACTGTCCTCCACCCCTCTCTACCAATCCCTCCACTGGTCTCCATTCAGTGTCCTCCACCCCTCTCTGCCAATCCCTCCGCTGACCTCCATTCACTGTCCTCCACCCCTCTCTGCCAATCCCTCCACTGACCTCCATTCCCTGTCCTCCACCCCTCTCTACCAATCCCTCCACTGACCTCCATTCACTGTCCTCCACCCCTCCCTACCAATCCCTCCACTGGCCTCCATTCACTGTCCTCCACCCCTCTCTACCAATCCCTCCACTGACCTCCATTCAGTGTCCTCCACCCCTCTCTACCAATCCCTCCACTGACCTCCATTCAGTGTCCTCCACCCCTCCCTACCAATCCCTCCACTGACCTCCATTCACTGTCCTCCACCCCTCCCTACCAATCCCTCCACTGACCTCCATTCAGTGTCCTCCACCCCTCTCTACCAATCCCTCCACTGACCTCCATTCACTGTCCTCCACCCCTCCCTACCAATCCCTCCACTGACCTCCATTCACTGTCCTCCACCCCTCCCTACCAATCCCTCCACTGACCTCCATTCAGTGTCCTCCACCCCTCCCTACCAATCCCTCCACTGACCTCCATTCACTGTCCTCCACCCCTCCCTACCAATCCCTCCACTGACCTCCATTCAGTGTCCTCCACCCCTCTCTACCAATCCCTCCACTGACCTCCATTCAGTGTCCTCCACCCCTCTCTACCAATCCCTCTACTGACCTCCATTCAGTGTCCTCCACCCCTCTCTACCAATCCTTCTACTGACCTCCATTCAGTGTCCTCCACCTCTCCCTACCAATCCCTCCACTGACCTCCATTCAGTGTCCTCCACCCCTCCCTACCAATCCCTCCACTGACCTCCATTCAGTGTCCTCCACCCCTCTCTACCAATCCCTCCACTGACCTCCATTCAGTGTCCTCCACCCCTCTCTACCAATCCCTCCACTGACCTCCATTCACTGTCCTCCACCCCTCCCTACCAATCCCTCCACTGGCCTCCATTCACTGTCCTCCACCCCTCCCTACCAATCCCTCCGCTGACCTCCATTCAGTGTCCTCCACCCCTCTCTGCCAATCCCTCCACTGACCTCCATTCAGTGTCCTCCACCCCTCTCTGCCAATCCCTCCGCTGACCTCCATTCACTGTCCTCCACCCCTCTCTGCCAATCCCTCCGCTGACCTCCATTCACTGTCCTCCACCCCTCTCTGCCAATCCCTCCGCTGACCTCCATTCACTGTCCTCCACCCCTCTCTGCCAATCCCTCCACTGACCTCCATTCAGTGTCCTCCACCCCTCTCTACCAATCCCTCCACTGGCCTCCATTCAGTGTCCTCCACCCCTCCCTACCAATCCCTCCGCTGACCTCCATTCAGTGTCCTCCACCCCTCTCTGCCAATCCCTCCACTGACCTCCATTCAGTGTCCTCCACCCCTCTCTGCCAATCCCTCCACTGACCTCCATTCACTGTCCTCCACCCCTCTCTGCCAATCCCTCCGCTGACCTCCATTCAGTGTCCTCCACCCCTCTCTGCCAATCCCTCCGCTGACCTCCATTCACTGTCCTCCACCCCTCTCTGCCAATCCCTCCACTGACCTCCATTCCCTGTCCTCCACCCCTCTCTACCAATCCCTCCACTGGCCTCCATTCAGTGTCCTCCACCCCTCCCTACCAATCCCTCCACTGGCCTCCATTCACTGTCCTCCACCCCTCTCTACCAATCCCTCCACTGGCCTCCATTCAGTGTCCTCCACCCCTCCCTACCAATCCCTCCACTGGCCTCCATTCACTGTCCTCCACCCCTCCCTACCAATCCCTCCACTGACCTCCATTCAGTGTCCTCCACCCCTCCCTACCAATCCCTCCACTGACCTCCATTCACTGTCCTCCACCCCTCCCTACCAATCCCTCCACTGGCCTCCATTCACTGTCCTCCACCCCTCCCTACCAATCCCTCCGCTGACCTCCATTCAGTGTCCTCCACCCCTCTCTGCCAATCCCTCCGCTGACCTCCATTCACTGTCCTCCACCCCTCTCTGCCAATCCCTCCACTGACCTCCATTCCCTGTCCTCCACCCCTCTCTACCAATCCCTCCACTGGCCTCCATTCAGTGTCCTCCACCCCTCCCTACCAATCCCTCCACTGGCCTCCATTCACTGTCCTCCACCCCTCCCTACCAATCCCTCCACTGACCTCCATTCAGTGTCCTCCACCCCTCCCTACCAATCCCTCCACTGACCTCCATTCAGTGTCCTCCACCCCTCTCTACCAATCCCTCCACTGGCCTCCATTCACTGTCCTCCACCCCTCCCTACCAATCCCTCCACTGACCTCCATTCACTGTCCTCCACCCCTCTCTACCAATCCCTCTACTGACCTCCATTCAGTGTCCTCCACCCCTCTCTACCAATCCCTCCACTGACCTCCATTCACTGTCCTCCACCCCTCCCTACCAATCCCTCCACTGACCTCCATTCAGTGTCCTCCACCCCTCTCTACCAATCCCTCCACTGACCTCCATTCACTGTCCTCCACCCCTCCCTACCAATCCCTCCACTGACCTCCATTCACTGTCCTCCACCCCTCTCTACCAATCCCTCCACTGACCTCCATTCACTGTCCTCCACCCCTCCCTACCAATCCCTCAACTGACCTCCATTCAGTGTCCTCCACCCCTCCCTACCAATCCCTCAACTGACCTCCATTCAGTGTCCTCCACCCCTCTCTACCAATCCCTCCACTGACCTCCATTCACTGTCCTCCACCCCTCCCTACCAATCCCTCCACTGGCCTCCATTCACTGTCCTCCACCCCTCCCTACCAATCCCTCCGCTGACCTCCATTCAGTGTCCTCCACCCCTCTCTGCCAATCCCTCCGCTGACCTCCATTCACTGTCCTCCACCCCTCTCTGCCAATCCCTCCACTGACCTCCATTCCCTGTCCTCCACCCCTCTCTACCAATCCCTCCACTGACCCCCATTCACTGTCCTCCACCCCTCCCTACCAATCCCTCCACTGACCTCCATTCAGTGTCCTCCACCCCTCCCTACCAATCCTTCCACTGACCTCCATTCAGTGTCCTCCACCCCTCTCTACCAATCCCTCCACTGGCCTCCATTCACTGTCCTCCACCCCTCCCTACCAATCCCTCCACTGACCTCCATTCACTGTCCTCCACCCCTCCCTACCAATCCCTCCACTGACCTCCATTCACTGTCCTCCACCCCTCCCTACCAATCCCTCCACTGACCTCCATTCAGTGTCCTCCACCCCTCCCTACCAATCCCTCAACTGACCTCCATTCAGTGTCCTCCACCCCTCTCTACCAATCCCCTCCACTGACCTCCATTCAGTGTCCTCCACCCCTCTCTACCAATCCCTCTACTGACCTCCATTCAGTGTCCTCCACCCCTCTCTACCAATCCCTCCACTGGTCTCCATTCAGTGTCCTCCACCCCTCTCTACCAATCCCTCCACTGGTCTCCATTCAGTGTCCTCCACCCCTCTCTACCAATCCCTCCACTGACCTCCATTCAGTGTCCTCCACCCCTCCCTACCAATCCCTCAACTGACCTCCATTCAGTGTCCTCCACCCCTCCCTACCAATCCCTCAACTGACCTCCATTCAGTGTCCTCCACCCCTCCCTACCAATCCCTCAACTGACCTCCATTCAGTGTCCTCCACCCCTCTCTACCAATCCCTCTACTGACCTCCATTCAGTGTCCTCCACCCCTCTCTACCAATCCCTCCACTGGTCTCCATTCAGTGTCCTCCACCCCTCTCTACCAATCCCTCCACTGGTCTCCATTCAGTGTCCTCCACCCCTCTCTACCAATCCCTCCACTGACCTCCATTCAGTGTCCTCCACCCCTCTCTGCCAATCCCTCAACTGACCTCCATTCAGTGTCCTCCACCCCTCCCTACCAATCCCTCAACTGACCTCCATTCAGTGTCCTCCACCCCTCCCTACCAATCCCTCAACTGACCTCCATTCAGTGTCCTCCACCCCTCTCTACCAATCCCTCCACTGACCTCCATTCAGTGTCCTCCACCCCTCTCTAACAATCCCTCTACTGACCTCCATTCAGTGTCCTCCACCCCTCCCTACCAATCCCTCAACTGACCTCCATTCAGTGTCCTCCACCCCTCCCTACCAATCCCTCAACTGACCTCCATTCAGTGTCCTCCACCCCTCCCTACCAATCCCTCAACTGACCTCCATTCAGTGTCCTCCACCCCTCCCTACCAATCCCTCAACTGACCTCCATTCAGTGTCCTCCACCCCTCTCTACCAATCCCTCCACTGACCTCCATTCAGTGTCCTCCACCCCTCTCTACCAATCCCTCCACTGACCTCCATTCAGTGTCCTCCACCCCTCTCTACCAATCCCTCCACTGACCTCCATTCCCTGTCCTCCACCCCTCTCTACCAATCCCTCCACTGACCTCCATTCAGTGTCCTCCACCCCTCTCTACCAATCCCTCCACTGACCTCCATTCAGTGTCCTCCACCCCTCTCTACCAATCCTTCTACTGACCTCCATTCAGTGTCCTCCACCCCTCTCTGCCAATCCCTCAACTGACCTCCATTCAGTGTCCTCCACCCCTCTCTGCCAATCCCTCCACTGACCTCCATTCAGTGTCCTCCACCCCTCTCTACCAATCCCTCCACTGACCTCCATTCACTGTCCTCCACCCCTCTCTACCAATCCCTCCGCTGACCTCCATTCAGTGTCCTCCACCCCTCTCTACCAATCCCTCCGCTGACCTCCATTCACTGTCCTCCACCCCTCTCTACCAATCCCTCCACTGACCTCCATTCAGTGTCCTCCACCCCTCTCTACCAATCCCTCCACTGACCTCCATTCAGTGTCCTCCACCCCTCTCTACCAATCCCTCCGCTGACCTCCATTCACTGTCCTCCACCCCTCTCTACCAATCTCTCCACTGACCTCCATTCAGTGTCCTCCACCCCTCTCTACCAATCCTTCCACTGACCTCCATTCAGTGTCCTCCACCCCTCTCTACCAATCCCTCCGCTGACCTCCATTCACTGTCCTCCACCCCTCTCTACCAATCCCTCCACTGACCTCCATTCAGTGTCCTCCACCCCTCCCTACCAATCCCTCCACTGACCTCCATTCAGTGTCCTCCACCCCTCTCTACCAATCCCTCCGCTGACCTCCATTCACTGTCCTCCACCCCTCTCTACCAATCCCTCCCACTGACCTCCATTCAGTGTCCTCCACCCCTCTCTACCAATCCCTCCACTGACCTCCATTCAGTGTCCTCCACCCCTCTCTACCAATCCCTCCACTGACCTCCATTCAGTGTCCTCCACCCCTCCCTACCAATCCCTCCGCTGACCTCCATTCAGTGTCCTCCACCCCTCTCTACCAATCCCTCCACTGACCTCCATTCAGTGTCCTCCACCCCTCTCTACCAATCCCTCCACTGACCTCCATTCAGTGTCCTCCACCCCTCTCTACCAATCCCTCCACTGACCTCCATTCAGTGTCCTCCACCCCTCTCTACCAATCCTTCCACTGGCCTCCATTCAGTGTCCTCCACCCCTCTCTGCCAATCCCTCCACTGGTCTCCATTCAGTGTCCTCCACCCCTCTCTACCGATCTCTCCACTGACCTCCATTCAGTGTCCTCCACCCCTCTCTACCAATCTCTCCACTGGTCTCCATTCAGTGTCCTCCACCCCTCTTTGCCAATCCCCCCACTGGCCTCCATTCAGTGTCCACCACCCCTCTCTACCAATCCCTCCACTGACCTCCATTCAGTGTCCTCCACCCCTCTCTACCAATCCCTCCACTGACCTCCATTCAGTGTCCTCCACCCCTCCCTACCAATCCCTCCACTGACCTCCATTCAGTGTCCTCCACCCCTCCCTACCAATCCCTCCGCTGACCTCCATTCAGTGTCCTCCACCCCTCTCTACCAATCCCTCCACTGACCTCCATTCAGTGTCCTCCACCCCTCTCTACCAATCCCTCCACTGGTCTCCATTCAGTGTCCTCCACCCCTCTCTACCGATCTCTCCACTGACCTCCATTCAGTGTCCTCCACCCCTCTCTACCAATCTCTCCACTGGTCTCCATTCAGTGTCCTCCACCCCTCTTTGCCAATCCCCCCACTGGCCTCCATTCAGTGTCCACCACCCCTCTCTACCAATCCCTCCACTGACCTCCATTCAGTGTCCTCCACCCCTCCCTACCAATCCCTCCACTGACCTCCATTCAGTGTCCTCCACCCCTCTCTACCAATCCCTCCACTGACCTCCATTCAGTGTCCTCCATCCTTCTCTACCAATCCCTCCACTGGCCTCCATTCAGTGTCCTCCACCCCTCTCTACCAATCCCTCCACTGACCTCCATTCAGTGTCCTCCACCCCTCTCTACCAATCCCTCCACTGACCTCCATTCAGTGTCCTCCACCCCTCCCTACCAATCCCTCCACTGACCTCCATTCAGTGTCCTCCACCCCTCTCTACCAATCCCTCCACTGAACTCCATTCAGTGTCCTCCATCCTTCTCTACCAATCCTTCCACTGTCCTCCATTCACTGTCCTCCACCCCTCCCTACCAATCCCTCCACTGACCTCCATTCAGTGTCCTCCACCCCTCTCTACCAATCCCTCCACTGACCTCCATTCAGTGTCCTCCACCCCTCTCTACCAATCTCTCCACTGACCTCCATTCAGTGTCCTCCACCCCTCTCTACCAATCCCTCCACTGACCTCCATTCAGTGTCCTCCACCCCTCCCTACCAATCCCTCCGCTGACCTCCATTCACTGTCCTCCACCCCTCCCTACCAATCCCTCCGCTGACCTCCATTCAGTGTCCTCCACCCCTCTCTACCAATCCCTCCACTGACCTCCATTCAGTGTCCTCCACCCCTCTCTGCCAATCCCTCCGCTGACCTCCATTCAGTGTCCTCCACCCCTCTCTACCAATCCCTCCGCTGACCTCCATTCACTGTCCTCCACCCCTCCCTACCAATCCCTCCACTGACCTCCATTCAGTGTCCTCCACCCCTCTCTACCAATCCCTCCGCTGACCTCCATTCAGTGTCCTCCACCCCTCTCAACCAATCCCTCCACTGACCTCCATTCAGTGTCCTCCACCCCTCCCTACCAATCCCTCCACTGACCTCCATTCAGTGTCCTCCACCCCTCCCTACCAATCCCTCCACTGACCTCCATTCAGTGTCCTCCACCCCTCTCTACCAATCCCTCCGCTGACCTCCATTCAGTGTCCTCCACCCCTCCCTACCAATCCTTCCACTGGCCTCCATTCAGTGTCCTCCACCCCTCTCTGCCAATCCCTCCGCTGACCTCCATTCAGTGTCCTCCACCCCTCTCTACCAATCCCTCCACTGACCTCCATTCAGTGTCCTCCACCCCTCTCTGCCAATCCCTCCACTGGCCTCCATTCAGTGTCCTCCACCCCTCTCTGCCAATCCCTCCACTGGCCTCCATTCAGTGTCCTCCACCCCTCTCTGCCAATCCCTCCACTGGCCTCCATTCAGTGTCCTCCACCCCTCTCTACCAATCCCTCCACTGGCCTCCATTCAGTGTCCTCCACCCCTCCCTACCAATCCCTCCACTTGTCTCCATTCAGTGTCCTCCACCCCTCCCTACCAATCCCTCCACTGACCTCCATTCAGTGTCCTCCACCCCTCTCTACCAATCCCTCCACTGACCTCCATTCACTGTCCTCCACCCCTCCCTACCAATCCCTCCACTGACCTCCATTCAGTGTCCTCCACCCCTCTCTACCAATCCCTCCACTGACCTCCATTCACTGTCCTCCACCCCTCTCTACCAATCCCTCCACTGACCTCCATTCAGTGTCCTCCACCCCTCTCTACCAATCCCTCCACTGACCTCCATTCAGTGTCCTCCACCCCTCCCTACCAATCCCTCCACTTGTCTCCATTCAGTGTCCTCCACCCCTCTCTACCAATCCCCCCACTGGTCTCCATTCAGTGTCCTCCACCCCTCTCTACCAATCCCTCCCACTGACCTCCATTCACTGTCCTCCACCCCTCCCTACCAATCCCTCCACTGACCTCCATTCACTGTCCTCCACCCCTCCCTACCAATCCCTCCACTGACCTCCATTCACTGTCCTCCACCCCTCCCTACCAATCCCTCCACTGACCTCCATTCACTGTCCTCCACCCCTCCCTACCAATCCCTCCACTGACCTCCATTCAGTGTCCTCCACCCCTCCCTACCAATCCCTCAACTGACCTCCATTCAGTGTCCTCCACCCCTCTCTACCAATCCCTCCACTGACCTCCATTCAGTGTCCTCCACCCCTCTCTACCAATCCCTCTACTGACCTCCATTCAGTGTCCTCCACCCCTCTCTACCAATCCTTCTACTGACCTCCATTCAGTGTCCTCCACCCCTCTCTACCAATCCTTCTACTGGTCTCCATTCAGTGTCCTCCACCCCTCCCTACCAATCCCTCCACTGACCTCCATTCAGTGTCCTCCACCCCTCCCTACCAATCCTTCCACTGACCTCCATTCAGTGTCCTCCACCCCTCTCTACCAATCCCTCCACTGTCCTCCATTCAGTGTCCTCCACCCCTCTCTACCAATCCCTCCACTGTCCTCCATTCAGTGTCCTCCACCCCTCCCTACCAATCCTTCCACTGACCTCCATTCAGTGTCCTCCACCCCTCTCTACCAATCCCTCCACTGACCTCCATTCAGTGTCCTCCACCCCTCCCTACCAATCCTTCCACTGACCTCCATTCAGTGTCCTCCACCCCTCTCTACCAATCCCTCAACTGACCTCCATTCAGTGTCCTCCACCCCTCTCTACCAATCCCTCCACTGACCTCCATTCAGTGTCCTCCACCCCTCCCTACCAATCCCTCCACTGACCTCCATTCAGTGTCCTCCACCCCTCTCCTCCAATCCCTCCGCTGACCTCCATTCAGTGTCCTCCACCCCTCTCTACCAATCCCTCCACTGACCTCCATTCAGTGTCCTCCACCCCTCTCTACCAATCCCTCCACTGTCCTCCATTCAGTGTCCTCCACCCCTCTCTACCAATCCCTCCACTGACCTCCATTCACTGTCCTCCACCCCTCTCTACCAATCCCTCCGCTGACCTCCATTCAGTGTCCTCCACCCCTCTCTACCAATCCCTCCGCTGACCTCCATTCACTGTCCTCCACCCCTCTCTACCAATCCCTCCACTGTCCTCCATTCAGTGTCCTCCACCCCTCTCTACCAATCCCTCCACTGACCTCCATTCAGTGTCCTCCACCCCTCTCTACCAATCCCTCCACTGTCCTCCATTCAGTGTCCTCCACCCCTCTCTACCAATCCCTCCACTGACCTCCATTCAGTGTCCTCCACCCCTCTCTACCAATCCCTCCACTGACCTCCATTCAGTGTCCTCCACCCCTCTCTGCCAATCCCTCCACTGACCTCCATTCAGTGTCCTCCACCCCTCTCTGCCAATCCCTCCACTGACCTCCATTCACTGTCCTCCACCCCTCTCTACCAATCCCTCCACTGTCCTCCATTCAGTGTCCTCCACCCCTCTCTACCAATCCCTCCACTGACCTCCATTCAGTGTCCTCCACCCCTCTCTACCAATCTCTCCACTGGTCTCCATTCAGTGTCCTCCACCCCTCTCTACCAATCCCTCCACTGGCCTCCATTCAGTGTCCTCCACCCCTCTCTACCAATCTCTCCACTGGTCTCCATTCAGTGTCCTCCACCCCTCTCTACCAATCCTTCCACTGACCTCCATTCAGTGTCCTCCACCCCTCTCTACCAATCCCTCCACTGACCTCCATTCAGTGTCCTCCACCCCTCTCTACCAATCTCTCCACTGGTCTCCATTCAGTGTCCTCCACCCCTCTCTACCAATCCCTCCACTGGCCTCCATTCACTGTCCTCCACCCCTCCCTACCAATCCCTCCACTGACCTCCATTCAGTGTCCTCCACCCCTCTCTACCAATCCCTCCACTGACCTCCATTCCGTGTCCTCCACCCCTCCCTACCAATCCCTCCACTGACCTCCATTCTGTGTCCTCCACCCCTCTCTACCAATCCCTCCACTGACCTCCATTCACTGTCCTCCACCCCTCCCTACCAATCCCTCCACTGACCTCCATTCAGTGTCCTCCACCCCTCCCTACCAATCCCTCCACTGACCTCCATTCAGTGTCCTCCACCCCTCTCTACCAATCTCTCCACTGGTCTCCATTCAGTGTCCTCCACCCCTCTCTACCAATCCCTCCACTGACCTCCATTCAGTGTCCTCCACCCCTCTCTACCAATCCCTCCACTGACCTCCATTCAGTGTCCTCCACCCCTCTCTACCAATCCCTCCACTGACCTCCATTCAGTGTCCTCCACCCCTCTCTACCAATCCTTCCACTGACCTCCATTCAGTGTCCTCCACCCCTCTACCAATCCCTCCACTGACCTCCATTCACTGTCCTCCACCCCTCCCTACCAATCCCTCCACTGGTCTCCATTCACTGTCCTCCACCCCTCCCTACCAATCCCTCCACTGACCTCCATTCACTGTCCTCCACCCCTCCCTACCAATCCCTCCACTGACCTCCATTCAGTGTCCTCCACCCCTCTCTGCCAATCCCTCCGCTGACCTCCATTCAGTGTCCTCCACCCCTCTCTACCAATCCCTCCGCTGACCTCCATTCACTGTCCTCCACCCCTCCCTACCAATCCCTCCACTGACCTCCATTCAGTGTCCTCCACCCCTCCCTACCAATCCCTCCACTGACCTCCATTCAGTGTCCTCCACCCCTCTCAACCAATCCCTCCACTGACCTCCATTCAGTGTCCTCCACCCCTCTCTACCAATCCCTCCGCTGACCTCCATTCAGTGTCCTCCACCCCTCCCTACCAATCCTTCCACTGGCCTCCATTCAGTGTCCTCCACCCCTCTCTACCAATCCCTCCACTGGCCTCCATTCACTGTCCTCCACCCCTCTCTACCAATCCCTCCACTGACCTCCATTCAGTGTCCTCCACCCCTCTCTGCCAATCCCTCCACTGACCTCCATTCCCTGTCCTCCACCCCTCTCTACCAATCCCTCCACTGGCCTCCATTCAGTGTCCTCCACCCCTCCCTACCAATCCCTCCACTGACCTCCATTCAGTGTCCTCCACCCCTCCCTACCAATCCCTCCACTGGCCTCCATTCACTGTCCTCCACCCCTCCCTACCAATCCCTCCACTGACCTCCATTCACTGTCCTCCACCCCTCCCTACCAATCCCTCCGCTGACCTCCATTCAGTGTCCTCCACCCCTCTCTGCCAATCCCTCCACTGACCTCCATTCAGTGTCCTCCACCCCTCTCTGCCAATCCCTCCGCTGACCTCCATTCACTGTCCTCCACCCCTCTCTGCCAATCCCTCCACTGACCTCCATTCCCTGTCCTCCACCCCTCTCTACCAATCCCTCCACTGACCTCCATTCAGTGTCCTCCACCCCTCTCTACCAATCCCTCCACTGACCTCCATTCAGTGTCCTCCACCCCTCCCTACCAATCCCTCCACTGACCTCCATTCAGTGTCCTCCACCCCTCTCTGCCAATCCCTCCACTGACCTCCATTCAGTGTCCTCCACCCCTCTCTGCCAATCCCTCCGCTGACCTCCATTCACTGTCCTCCACCCCTCTCTGCCAATCCCTCCACTGACCTCCATTCCCTGTCCTCCACCCCTCTCTACCAATCCCTCCACTGACCTCCATTCCCTGTCCTCCACCCCTCTCTACCAATCCCTCCACTGGCCTCCATTCAGTGTCCTCCACCCCTCCCTACCAATCCCTCCACTGGCCTCCATTCACTGTCCTCCACCCCTCCCTACCAATCCCTCCACTGACCTCCATTCAGTGTCCTCCACCCCTCCCTACCAATCCTTCCACTGACCTCCATTCAGTGTCCTCCACCCCTCTCTACCAATCCCTCCACTGGCCTCCATTCACTGTCCTCCACCCCTCCCTACCAATCCCTCCACTGACCTCCATTCACTGTCCTCCACCCCTCCCTACCAATCCCTCCACTGACCTCCATTCACTGTCCTCCACCCCTCCCTACCAATCCCTCCACTGACCTCCATTCAGTGTCCTCCACCCCTCCCTACCAATCCCTCCACTGACCTCCATTCAGTGTCCTCCACCCCTCCCTACCAATCCCTCTACTGACCTCCATTCAGTGTCCTCCACCCCTCCCTACCAATCCTTCCACTGACCTCCATTCACTGTCCTCCACCCCTCCCTACCAATCCCTCCACTGACCTCCATTCAGTGTCCTCCACCCCTCGCTACCAATCCCTCCACTGACCTCCATTCACTGTCCTCCACCCCTCCCTACCAATCCCTCCACTGACCTCCATTCAGTGTCCTCCACCCCTCCCTACCAATCCCTCCACTGACCTCCATTCAGTGTCCTCCACCCCTCCCTACCAATCCCTCCACTGACCTCCATTCACTGTCCTCCACCCCTCCCTACCAATCCCTCCACTGACCTCCATTCAGTGTCCTCCACCCCTCCCTACCAATCCCTCCACTGACCTCCATTCAGTGTCCTCCACCCCTCCCTACCAATCCCTCAAATGACCTCCATTCAGTGTCCTCCACCCCTCTCTACCAATCCCTCCACTGACCTCCATTCAGTGTCCTCCACCCCTCTCTACCAATCCCTCTACTGACCTCCATTCAGTGTCCTCCACCCCTCTCTACCAATCCTTCTACTGACCTCCATTCAGTGTCCTCCACCCCTCTCTGCCAATCCCTCAACTGACCTCCATTCAGTGTCCTCCACCCCTCCCTACCAATCCCTCAACTGACCTCCATTCAGTGTCCTCCACCCCTCTCTACCAATCCTTCTACTGACCTCCATTCAGTGTCCTCCACCCCTCTCTGCCAATCCCTCAACTGACCTCCATTCAGTGTCCTCCACCCCTCTCTGCCAATCCCTCAACTGACCTCCATTCAGTGTCCACCACCCCTCCCTACCAATCCCTCCACTGACCTCCATTCAGTGTCCTCCACCCCTCTCTACCAATCCCTCTACTGACCTCCATTCAGTGTCCTCCACCCCTCTCTACCAATCCTTCTACTGACCTCCATTCAGTGTCCTCCACCCCTCTCTGCCAATCCCTCAACTGACCTCCATTCAGTGTCCTCCACCCCTCTCTACCAATCCCTCCACTGACCTCCATTCAGTGTCCTCCACCCCTCTCTACCAATCCCTCCACTGACCTCCATTCACTGTCCTCCACCCCTCTCTACCAATCCCTCCGCTGACCTCCATTCAGTGTCCTCCACCCCTCCCTACCAATCCCTCCACTGACCTCCATTCAGTGTCCTCCACCCCTCCCTACCAATCCCTCCACTGACCTCCATTCAGTGTCCTCCACGCCTCTCTACCAATCCCTCCACTGACCTCCATTCAGTGTCCTCCACCCCTCCCTACCAATCCCTCCGCTGACCTCCATTCAGTGTCCTCCACCCCTCTCTACCAATCCCTCCGCTGACCTCCATTCACTGTCCTCCACCCCTCTCTGCCAATCCCTCCACTGACCTCCATTCACTGTCCTCCACCCCTCTCTACCAATCCCTCCACTGACCTCCATTCAGTGTCCTCCACCCCTCTCTACCAATCCCTCCACTGACCTCCATTCAGTGTCCTCCACCCCTCTCTACCAATCCCTCCGCTGACCTCCATTCACTGTCCTCCACCCCTCTCTACCAATCCCTCCACTGACCTCCATTCAATGTCCACCACCCCTCCCTACCAATCCCTCCACTGACCTCCATTCAGTGTCCTCCACCCCTCCCTACCAATCCTTCCACTGGCCTCCATTCAGTGTCCTCCACCCCTCTCTACCAATCCCTCCACTGACCTCCATTCAGTGTCCTCCACCCCTCTATACCAATTCCTCCACTGACCTCCATTCACTGTCCTCCACCCCTCTCTACCAATCCCTCCACTGACCTCCATTCAGTGTCCTCCACCCCTCTCTACCAATCCCTCCGCTGACCTCCATTCACTGTCCTCCACCCCTCCCTACCAATCCCTCCACTGACCTCCATTCAGTGTCCTCCACCCCTCTCTACCAATCTCTCCACTGTCCTCCATTCAGTGTCCTCCACCCCTCTCTACCAATCCCTCCACTGACCTCCATTCAGTGTCCTCCACCCCTCTCTACCAATCCCTCCACTGGCCTCCATTCACTGTCCTCCACCCCTCTCTGCCAATCCCTCCACTGACCTCCATTCAGTGTCCTCCACCCCTCTCTACCAATCCCTCCGCTGACCTCAATTCACTGTCCTCCACCCCTCTCTACCAATCCCTCCCACTGACCTCCATTCAGTGTCCTCCACCCCTCTCTACCAATCCCTCCACTGACCTCCATTCAGTGTCCTCCACCCCTCTCTACCAATCCCTCCACTGACCTCCATTCAGTGTCCTCCACCCCTCCCTACCAATCCCTCCGCTGACCTCCATTCAGTGTCCTCCACCCCTCTCTACCAATCCCTCAACTGACCTCCATTCAGTGTCCTCCACCCCTCTCTACCAATCCCTCCACTGACCTCCATTCAGTGTCCTCCACCCCTCCCTACCAATCCTTCCACTGACCTCCATTCAGTGTCCTCCACCCCTCCCTACCAATCCCTCCACTGACCTCCATTCACTGTCCTCCACCCCTCCCTACCAATCCTTCTACTGGTCTCCATTCAGTGTCCTCCACCCCTCCCTACCAATCCCTCCACTGACCTCCATTCACTGTCCTCCACCCCTCTCTACCAATCCCTCCACTGGTCTCCATTCAGTGTCCTCCACCCCTCTCTACCGATCCCTCCACTGACCTCCATTCAGTGTCCTCCACCCCTCTCTACCAATCTCTCCACTGACCTCCATTCAGTGTCCTCCACCCCTCTCTACCAATCCCTCCACTGACCTCCATTCAGTGTCCTCAACCCCTATCTGCCAATCCTTCCACTGACCTCCATTCAGTGTCCTCCACCCCTCTCTACCAATCCCTCCACTGACCTCCATTCAGTGTCCTCCACCCCTCCCTACCAATCCCTCCGCTGACCTCCATTCAGTGTCCTCCACCCCTCTCTACCAATCCCTCCACTGACCTCCATTCAGTGTCCTCCACCCCTCTCTACCGATCCCTCCACTGACCTCCATTCAGTGTCCTCCACCCCTCTCTACCAATCTCTCCACTGGTCTCCATTCAGTGTCCTCCACCCCTCTCTACCAATCCCTCCACTGACCTCCATTCAGTGTCCTCCACCCCTCTCTACCAATCTCTCCACTGGTCTCCATTCAGTGTCCTCCACCCCTCTCTACCAATCCCTCCACTGACCTCCATTCAGTGTCCTCCACCCCTCTCTACCAATCCCTCCACTGACCTCCATTCAGTGTCCTCCACCCCTCCCTACCAATCCCTCCACTGACCTCCATTCACTGTCCTCCACCCCTCCCTACCAATCCCTCCACTGACCTCCATTCAGTGTCCTCCACCCCTCCCTACCAATCCCTCCACTGACCTCCATTCAGTGTCCTCCACCCCTCCCTACCAATCCCTCAACTGACCTCCATTCAGTGTCCTCCACCCCTCCCTACCAATCCCTCCACTGACCTCCATTCAGTGTCCTCCACCCCTCCCTACCAATCCCTCAACTGACCTCCATTCAGTGTCCTCCACCCCTCCCTACCAATCCCTCAACTGACCTCCATTCAGTGTCCTCCACCCCTCCCTACCAATCCTTCCACTGACCTCCATTCACTGTCCTCCACCCCTCCCTACCAATCCCTCCACTGACCTCCATTCAGTGTCCTCCACCCCTCCCTACCAATCCCTCCACTGACCTCCATTCACTGTCCTCCACCCCTCCCTACCAATCCCTCCACTGACCTCCATTCAGTGTCCTCCACCCCTCCCTACCAATCCCTCCACTGACCTCCATTCAGTGTCCTCCACCCCTCCCTACCAATCCCTCCACTGACCTCCATTCACTGTCCTCCACCCCTCCCTACCAATCCCTCCACTGACCTCCATTCAGTGTCCTCCACCCCTCCCTACCAATCCCTCCACTGACCTCCATTCAGTGTCCTCCACCCCTCCCTACCAATCCCTCAACTGACCTCCATTCAGTGTCCTCCACCCCTCTCTACCAATCCCTCCACTGACCTCCATTCAGTGTCCTCCACCCCTCTCTACCAATCCCTCTACTGACCTCCATTCAGTGTCCTCCACCCCTCTCTACCAATCCTTCTACTGACCTCCATTCAGTGTCCTCCACCCCTCTCTGCCAATCCCTCAACTGACCTCCATTCAGTGTCCTCCACCCCTCCCTACCAATCCCTCAACTGACCTCCATTCAGTGTCCTCCACCCCTCCCTACCAATCCCTCAACTGACCTCCATTCAGTGTCCTCCACCCCTCTCTACCAATCCCTCCACTGACCTCCATTCAGTGTCCTCCACCCCTCTCTACCAATCCCTCTACTGACCTCCATTCAGTGTCCTCCACCCCTCTCTACCAATCCTTCTACTGACCTCCATTCAGTGTCCTCCACCCCTCTCTGCCAATCCCTCCACTGACCTCCATTCAGTGTCCACCACCCCTCCCTACCAATCCCTCCACTGACCTCCATTCAGTGTCCTCCACCCCTCTCTACCAATCCCTCCACTGACCTCCATTCAGTGTCCTCCACCCCTCTCTACCAATCCCTCTACTGACCTCCATTCAGTGTCCTCCACCCCTCTCTACCAATCCTTCTACTGACCTCCATTCAGTGTCCTCCACCCCTCTCTGCCAATCCCTCCACTGACCTCCATTCAGTGTCCACCACCCCTCCCTACCAATCCCTCCACTGACCTCCATTCAGTGTCCTCCACCCCTCTCCACCAATCCCTCCACTGACCTCCATTCAGTGTCCTCCACCCCTCTCTATCAATCCCTCTACTGACCTCCATTCAGTGTCCTCCACCCCTCTCTACCAATCCTTCTACTGACCTCCATTCAGTGTCCTCCACCCCTCTCTGCCAATCCCTCCACTGACCTCCATTCACTGTCCTCCACCCCTCTCTACCAATCCCTCCGCTGACCTCCATTCAGTGTCCTCCACCCCTCTCTACCAATCCCTCCACTGACCTCCATTCAGTGTCCTCCACCCCTCTCTACCAATCCCTCCACTGACCTCCATTCAGTGTCCTCCACCCCTCTCTACCAATCCCTCCGCTGACCTCCATTCACTGTCCTCCACCCCTCCCTACCAATCCCTCCACTGACCTCCATTCAGTGTCCTCCACCCCTCTCTACCAATCCCTCCGCTGACCTCCATTCACTGTCCTCCACCCCTCCCTACCAATCCCTCCACTGACCTCTATTCAGTGTCCTCCACCCCTCTCTACCAATCCCTCCACTGACCTCTATTCAGTGTCCTCCACCCCTCTCTACCAATCCCTCCACTGACCTCCATTCAGTGTCCTCCACTCCTCTCTACCAATCCCTCCGCTGACCTCCATTCACTGTCCTCCACCCCTCCCTACCAATCCCTCCACTGACCTCCATTCAGTGTCCTCCACCCCTCTCTACCAATCCCTCCGCTGACCTCCATTCACTGTCCTCCACCCCTCTCTACCAATCCCTCCCACTGACCTCCATTCAGTGTCCTCCACCCCTCTCTACCAATCCCTCCACTGACCTCCTTTCAGTGTCCTCCACCCCTCTCTACCAATCCCTCCACTGACCTCCATTCAGTGTCCTCCACCCCTCCCTACCAATCCCTCCGCTGACCTCCATTCAGTGTCCTCCACCCCTCTCTACCAATCCCTCCACTGACCTCCATTCAGTGTCCTCCACCCCTCTCTACCAATCCCTCCACTGGTCTCCATTCAGTGTCCTCCACCCCTCCCTACCAATCCCTCCACTGACCTCCATTCACTGTCCTCCACCCCTCCCTACCAATCCTTCTACTGGTCTCCATTCAGTGTCCTCCACCCCTCCCTACCAATCCCTCCACTGACCTCCATTCACTGTCCTCCACCCCTCCCTACCAATCCTTCTACTGGTCTCCATTCAGTGTCCTCCACCCCTCTCTACCGATCCCTCCACTGACCTCCATTCAGTGTCCTCCACCCCTCTCTACCAATCTCTCCACTGACCTCCATTCAGTGTCCTCCACCCCTCTCTACCAATCCCTCCACTGACCTCCATTCAGTGTCCTCCACCCCTCTCTACCAATCTCTCCACTGACCTCCATTCAGTGTCCTCCACCCCTCTCTACCAATCCCTCCACTGACCTCCATTCAGTGTCCTCAACCCCTATCTGCCAATCCTTCCACTGACCTCCATTCAGTGTCCTCCACCCCTCTCTACCAATCCTTCCACTGACCTCCATTCAGTGTCCTCCACCCCTCTCTACCAATCCCTCCACTGACCTCCATTCAGTGTCCTCCACCCCTCCCTACCAATCCCTCCGCTGACCTCCATTCAGTGTCCTCCACCCCTCTCTACCAATCCCTCCACTGACCTCCATTCAGTGTCCTCCACCCCTCTCTACCGATCCCTCCACTGACCTCCATTCAGTGTCCTCCACCCCTCTCTACCAATCTCTCCACTGGTCTCCATTCAGTGTCCTCCACCCCTCTCTACCAATCCCTCCACTGACCTCCATTCAGTGTCCTCCACCCCTCCCTACCAATCCCTCCACTGACCTCCATTCAGTGTCCTCCACCCCTCTCTACCAATCCCTCCACTGACCTCCATTCAGTGTCCTCCACCCCTCTCTACCAATCCCTCCACTGACCTCCATTCAGTGTCCTCCACCCCTCTCTACTAATCCCTCCACTGACCTCCATTCAGTGTCCTCCACCCCTCCCTACCAATCCCTCCACTGACCTCCATTCAGTGTCCTCCACCCCTCTCTACCAATCCCTCCACTGACCTCCATTCAGTGTCCTCCACCCCTCTCTACCAATCCCTCCACTGACCTCCATTCAGTGTCCTCCACCCCTCTCTACCAATCTCTCCACTGACCTCCATTCACTGTCCTCCACCCCTCCCTACCAATCCTTCCACTGACCTCCATTCACTGTCCTCCACCCCTCCCTACCAATCCCTCCACTGACCTCCATTCAGTGTCCTCCACCCCTCTCTGCCAATCCCTCCACTGACCTCCATTCAGTGTCCTCCACCCCTCTCTGCCAATCCCTCCACTGACCTCCATTCAGTGTCCTCTACCCCTCTCTACCAATCCCTTCACTGACCTCCATTCAGTGTCCTCCACCCCTCCCTACCAATCCCTCCACTGACCTCCATTCAGTGTCCTCCACCCCTCTCTACCAATCCCTCCACTGACCTCCATCCAGTGTCCTCCATCCCTCTCTACCAATCCCTCCACTGACCTCCATTCACTGTCCTCCACCCCTCCCTACCAATCCCTCCGCTGACCTCCATTCAATGTCCTCCACCCCTCCCTACCAATCCCTCCGCTGACCTCCATTCAGTGTCCTCCACCCCTCTCTACCAATCCCTCCACTGACCTCCATTCAGTGTCCTCCACCCCTCTCTGCCAATCCCTCCGCTGACCTCCATTCAGTGTCCTCCACCCCTCTCTACCAATCCCTCCGCTGACCTCCATTCACTGTCCTCCACCCCTCCCTACCAATCCCTCCACTGACCTCCATTCAGTGTCCTCCACCCCTCTCTACCAATCCCTCCGCTGACCTCCATTCAGTGTCCTCCACCCCTCTCAACCAATCCATCCACTGACCTCCATTCAGTGTCCTCCACCCCTCTCTACCAATCCCTCCGCTGACCTCCATTCAGTGTCCTCCACCCCTCCCTACCAATCCTTCCACTGGCCTCCATTCAGTGTCCTCCACCCCTCTCTGCCAATCCCTCCGCTGACCTCCATTCAGTGTCCTCCACCCCTCTCTACCAATCCCTCCGCTGACCTCCATTCAGTGTCCTCCACCCCTCTCTGGCAATCCCTCCACTGACCTCCATTCAGTGTCCTCCACCCCTCTCTACCAATCCCTCCACTGGCCTCCATTCAGTGTCCTCCACCCCTCTCTGCCAATCCCTCCACTGGCCTCCATTCAGTGTCCTCCACCCCTCTCTGCCAATCCCTCCACTGGCCTCCATTCAGTGTCCTCCACCCCTCTCTACCAATCCCTCCACTGACCTCCATTCAGTGTCCTCCACCCCTCTCTGCCAATCCCTCCACTGGCCTCCATTCAGTGTCCTCCACCCCTCTCTGCCAATCCCTCCACTGGCCTCCATTCAGTGTCCTCCACCCCTCTCTGCCAATCCCTCCACTGGCCTCCATTCAGTGTCCACCACCCCTCCCTACCAATCCCTCCACTGACCTCCATTCAGTGTCCTCCACCCCTCTCTACCAATCCTTCCACTGACCTCCATTCAGTGTCCTCCACCCCTCTCTACCAATCCCTCCACTGACCTCCATTCACTGTCCTCCACCCCTCCCTACCAATCCCTCCACTTGTCTCCATTCAGTGTCCTCCACCCCTCCCTACCAATCCCTCCACTGACCTCCATTCAGTGTCCTCCACCCCTCCCTACCAATCCCTCCACTGACCTCCATTCACTGTCCTCCACCCCTCCCTACCAATCCCTCCACTGACCTCCATTCACTGTCCTCCACCCCTCCCTACCAATCCCTCCACTGACCTCCATTCAGTGTCCTCCACCCCTCCCTACCAATCCCTCAACTGACCTCCATTCAGTGTCCTCCACCCCTCTCTACCAATCCCTCCACTGGCCTCCATTCACTGTCCTCCACCCCTCTCTACCAATCACTCCACTGACCTCCATTCAGTGTCCTCCACCCCTCTCTACCAATCCCTCTACTGACCTCCATTCAGTGTCCTCCACCCCTCTCTACCAATCCTTCTACTGACCTCCATTCAGTGTCCTCCACCCCTCTCCTCCAATCCCCCCACTGGTCTCCATTCAGTGTCCTCCACCCCTCCCTACCAATCCCTCCACTGACCTCCATTCAGTGTCCTCCACCCCTCCCTACCAATCCCTCCACTGACCTCCATTCAGTGTCCTCCACCCCTCCCTACCAATCCCTCCACTGACCTCCATTCAGTGTCCTCCACCCCTCCCTACCAATCCTTCCACTGACCTCCATTCAGTGTCCTCCACCCCTCTCTACCAATCCCTCAACTGACCTCCATTCAGTGTCCTCCACCCCTCTCTACCAATCCCTCCACTGACCTCCATTCAGTGTCCTCCACCCCTCTCTACCAATCCCTCCACTGACCTCCATTCACTGTCCTCCACCCCTCTCTACCAATCCCTCCGCTGACCTCCATTCAGTGTCCTCCACCCCTCTCTACCAATCCCTCCGCTGACCTCCATTCACTGTCCTCCACCCCTCTCTACCAATCCCTCCACTGACCTCCATTCAGTGTCCTCCACCCCTCTCTACCAATCCCTCCACTGACCTCCATTCAGTGTCCTCCACCCCTCTCTACCAATCCCTCCGCTGACCTCCATTCACTGTCCTCCACCCCTCCCTACCAATCCCTCCACTGACCTCCATTCAGTGTCCTCCACCCCTCTCTACCAATCCCTCCGCTGACCTCCATTCACTGTCCTCCACCCCTCTCTACCAATCCCTCCCACTGGCCTCCATTCAGTGTCCTCCACCCCTCTCTACCAATCCCTCCACTGACCTCCATTCAGTGTCCTCCACCCCTCTCTACCAATCCCTCCACTGACCTCCATTCAGTGTCCTCCACCCCTCCCTACCAATCCCTCCACTGACCTCCATTCAGTGTCCTCCACCCCTCTCTACCAATCCCTCCACTGGCCTCCATTCTGTGTCCTCCACCCCTCCCTACCAATCCCTCCGCTGACCTCCATTCACTGTCCTCCACCCCTCCCTACCAATCCCTCCACTGACCTCCATTCAGTGTCCTCCACCCCTCTCTACCAATCCCTCCACTGGTCTCCATTCAGTGTCCTCCACCCCTCTCTACCAATCCCTCCACTGACCTCCATTCAGTGTCCTCCACCCCTCCCTACCAATCCCTCCGCTGACCTCCATTCAGTGTCCTCCACCCCTCTCTACCAATCCCTCCACTGACCTCCATTCAGTGTCCTCCACCCCTCTCTACCAATCTCTCCACTGGTCTCCATTCAGTGTCCTCCACCCCTCTCTACCAATCCCTCCACTGACCTCCATTCAGTGTCCTCCACCCCTCTCTACCAATCCCTCCACTGGTCTCCATTCAGTGTCCTCCACCCCTCCCTACCAATCCCTCCACTGGCCTCCATTCACTGTCCTCCACCCCTCTCTACCAATCCCTCCACTGACCTCCATTCAGTGTCCTCCACCCCTCCCTACCAATCCCTCCACTGACCTCCATTCAGTGTCCTCCACCCCTCTCTACCAATCCCTCCACTGGTCTCCATTCAGTGTCCTCCACCCCTCTCTACCAATCCCTCCACTGACCTCCATTCACTGTCCTCCACCCCTCCCTACCAATCCCTCCACTGACCTCCATTCAGTGTCCTCCACCCCTCCCTACCAATCCCTCCACTGACCTCCATTCAGTGTCCTCCACCCCTCCCTACCAATCCCTCCACTGACCTCCATTCAGTGTCCTCCACCCCTCTCTACCAATCCCTCCGCTGAACTCCATTCACTGTCCTCCACCCCTCTCTACCAGTCCCTCCACTGACCTCCATTCAGTGTCCTCCACCCCTCCCTACCAATCCCTCCGCTGACCTCCATTCAGTGTCCTCCACCCCTCTCTACCAATCCCTCCACTGACCTCCATTCAGTGTCCTCCACCCCTCTCTGCCAATCCCTCCGCTGACCTCCATTCAGTGTCCTCCACCCCTCTCTACCAATCCCTCCGCTGACCTCCATTCACTGTCCTCCACCCCTCCCTACCAATCCCTCCACTGACCTCCATTCAGTGTCCTCCACCCCTCTCTACCAATCCCTCCGCTGACCTCCATTCAGTGTCCTCCACCCCTCTCAACCAATCCCTCCACTGACCTCCATTCAGTGTCCTCCACCCCTCTCTACCAATCCCTACACTGGTCTCCATTCAGTGTCCTCCACCCCTCTCTACCAATCCCTCCGCTGACCTCCATTCAGTGTCCTCCACCCCTCCCTACCAATCCTTCCACTGGCCTCCATTCAGTGTCCTCCACCCCTCTCTGCCAATCCCTCCGCTGACCTCCATTCAGTGTCCTCCACCCCTCTCTACCAATCCCTCCACTGACCTCCATTCAGTGTCCTCCACCCCTCTCTGCCAATCCCTCCACTGACCTCCATTCAGTGTCCTCCACCCCTCTCTACCAATCCCTCCACTGACCTCCATTCAGTGTCCTCCACCCCTCTCTACCAATCCCTCCACTGACCTCCATTCACTGTCCTCCACCCCTCCCTACCAATCCCTCCACTTGTCTCCATTCAGTGTCCTCCACCCCTCTCTACCAATCCCTCCACTGACCTCCATTCAGTGTCCTCCACCCCTCTCTACCAATCCCTCCACTGACCTCCATTCAGTGTCCTCCACCCCTCTCTACCAATCCCTTGACTGACCTCCATTCAGTGTCCTCCACCCCTCTCTACCAATCCCTCCCACTGACCTCCATTCACTGTCCTCCACCCCTCCCTACCAATCCCTCCACTGACCTCCATTCAGTGTCCTCCACCCCTCTCTACCAATCCCTCCACTGACCTCCATTCAGTGTCCTCCACCCCTCTCTACCAATCCCTCCACTGATCTCCATTCAGTGTCCTCCACCCCTCCCTACCAATCCCTCCACTGGCCTCCATTCAGTGTCCTCCACCCCTCTCTACCAATCCCTCCCACTGACCTCCATTCACTGTCCTCCACCCCTCCCTACCAATCCCTCCACTGACCTCCATTCACTGTCCTCCACCCCTCCCTACCAATCCCTCCACTGGCCTCCATTCAGTGTCCACCACCCCTCCCTACCAATCCCTCCACTGACCTCCATTCAGTGTCCTCCACCCCTCTCTACCAATCCCTCCGCTGACCTCCATTCACTGTCCTCCACCCCTCCCTACCAATCCCTCCACTGACCTCCATTCAGTGTCCTCCACCCCTCCCTACCAATCCCTCCACTTGTCTCCATTCAGTGTCCTCCACCCCTCTCTACCAATCCCCCCACTGACCTCCATTCACTGTCCTCCACCCCTCCCTACCAATCCCTCCACTGACCTCCATTCAGTGTCCTCCACCCCTCTCTGCCAATCCCTCCACTGACCTCCATTCAGTGTCCTCCACCCCTCTCTACCAATCCCTCCACTGACCTCCATTCAGTGTCCTCCACCCCTCCCTACCAATCCCTCCACTGACCTCCATTCAGTGTCCTCCACCCCTCTCTACCAATCCCTCCATTGACCTCCATTCAGTGTCCTCCACCCCTCTCTACCAATCCCTCCACTGACCTCCATTCAGTGTCCTCCACCCCTCCCTACCAATCCCTCAACTGACCTCCATTCAGTGTCCTCCACCTCTCTCTGCCAATCCCTCCACTGGCCTCCATTCAGTGTCCTTCACTCCTCTCTGCCAATCCCTCCACTGGTCTCCATTCACTGTCCTCCACCCCTCCCTACCAATCCCTCCACTGACCTCCATTCAGTGTCCTCCACCCCTCTCTACCAATCCCTCCATTGACCTCCATTCAGTGTCCTCCACCCCTCTCTACCAATCCCTCCACTGACCTCCATTCAGTGTCCTCCACCCCTCCCTACCAATCCCTCAACTGACCTCCATTCAGTGTCCTCCACCTCTCTCTGCCAATCCCTCCACTGGCCTCCATTCAGTGTCCTTCACTCCTCTCTGCCAATCCCTCCACTGGTCTCCATTCACTGTCCTCCACCCCTCTCTACCAATCCCTCCACTGACCTCCATTCACTGTCCTCCACCCCTCTCTGCCAATCCCTCCACTGATCTCCATTCACTGTCCTCCACCCCTCCCTACCAATCCCTCCACTGACCTCCATTCAGTGTCCTCCACCCCTCCCTACCAATCCCTCCACTGACCTCCATTCAGTGTCCTCCACCCCTCTCTACCAATCCCTCCACTGACCTCCATTCAGTGTCCTCCACCCCTCTCTACCAATCCCTCCACTGACCTCCATTCACTGTCCTCCACCCCTCCCTACCAATCCCTCCACTGACCTCCATTCAGTGTCCTCCACCCCTCTCCTCCAATCCCTCCACTGACCTCCATTCAGTGTCCTCCAACCCTCTCTACCAATCCCTCCACTGACCTCCATTCAGTGTCCTCCACCCCTCTCTACCAATCCCTCCACTGGTCTCCATTCAGTGTCCTCCACCCCTCTCTACCAATCCCTCCACTGACCTCCATTCAGTGTCCTCCACCCCTCTCTACCAATCCCTCCACTGACCTCCATTCAGTGTCCTCCACCCCTCTCTGCCAATCCCTCCACTGACCTCCATTCAGTGTCCTCCACCCCTCTCTACCAATCCCTCCACTGACCTCCATTCAGTGTCCTCCACCCCTCTCTACCAATCCCTCCCACTGACCTCCATTCAGTGTCCTCCACCCCTCCCTACCAATCCCTCAACTGACCTCCATTCAGTGTCCTCCACCCCTCTCTACCAATCCCTCCACTTACCTCCATTCAGTGTCCTCCACCCCTCTCTACCAATCCCTCCACTGACCTCCATTCACTGTCCTCCACCCCTCTCTACCAATCCCTCCGCTGACCTCCATTCACTGTCCTCCACCCCTCCCTACCAATCCCTCCACTGACCTCCATTCAGTGTCCTCCACCCCTCTCTACCAATCCCTCCACTGACCTCCATTCACTGTCCTCCACCCCTCCCTACCAATCCCTCCACTGACCTCCATTCAGTGTCCTCCACCCCTCTCCTCCAATCCCTCCACTGACCTCCATTCAGTGTCCTCCACCCCTCTCTACCAATCCCTCCACTGACCTCCATTCACTGTCCTCCACCCCTCCCTACCAATCCCTCCACTGACCTCCATTCAGTGTCCTCCAACCCTCTCTACCAATCCCTCCACTGACCTCCATTCAGTGTCCTCCACCCCTCCCTACCAATCCCTCCACTGACCTCCATTCCATGTCCTCCACCCCTCTCTGCCAATCCCTCCGCTGACCTCCATTCAGTGTCCTCCACCCCTCTCTACCAATCCCTCCGCTGGCCTCCATTCAGTGTCCTCCATCCCTCTCTACCAATCCCTCCACTGACCTCCATTCAGTGTCCTCCACCCCTCTCTACCAATCCCTCCACTGACCTCCATTCAGTGTCCTCCACCCCTCTCTACCAATCCCTCCGCTGACCTCCATTCAGTGTCCTCCACCCCTCTCTACCAATCCCTCCGCTGACCTCCATTCAGTGTCCTCCACCCCTCCCTACCAATCCCTCAACTGACCTCCATTCAGTGTCCTCCACCCCTCTCTACCAATCCCTCTACTGACCTCCATTCAGTGTCCTCCACCCCTCTCTACCAATCCCTCTACTGACCTCCATTCAGTGTCCTCCACCCCTCTCTACCAATCCCTCCGCTGACCTCCATTCAGTGTCCTCCACCCCTCTCTACCAATCCCTCCGCTGACCTCCATTCAGTGTCCTCCACCCCTCTCTACCAATCCCTCCGCTGACCTCCATTCAGTGTCCTCCACCCCTCTCTACCAATCCCTCCGCTGACCTCCATTCAGTGTCCTCCACCCCTCTCTACCAATCCCTCCACTGACCTCCATTCAGTGTCCTCCACCCCTCTCTACCAATCCCTCCACTGACCTCCATTCAGTGTCCTCCACCCCTCCCTACCAATCCCTCCACTGACCTCCATTCAGTGTCCTCCACCCCTCTCTACCAATCCCTCCACTGACCTCCATTCAGTGTCCTCCACCCCTCTCTACCAATCCCTCCCACTGACCTCCATTCAGTGTCCTCCACCCCTCCCTACCAATCCCTCCACTTACCTCCATTCAGTGTCCTCCACCCCTCTCCTCCAATCCCTCCACTGACCTCCATTCAGTGTCCTCCAACCCTCTCTACCAATCCCTCCACTGACCTCCATTCAGTGTCCTCCACCCCTCCCTACCAATCCCTCCACTGACCTCCATTCCATGTCCTCCACCCCTCTCTGCCAATCCCTCCGCTGACCTCCATTCAGTGTCCTCCACCCCTCTCTACCAATCCCTCCGCTGACCTCCATTCAGTGTCCTCCACCCCTCTCTACCAATCCCTCCGCTGACCTCCATTCAGTGTCCTCCACCCCTCTCTACCAATCCCTCCGCTGACCTCCATTCAGTGTCCTCCACCCCTCTCTACCAATCCCTCCCACTGACCTCCATTCAGTGTCCTCCACCCCTCCCTACCAATCCCTCAACTGACCTCCATTCAGTGTCCTCCACCCCTCTCTACCAATCCCTCTACTGACCTCCATTCAGTGTCCTCCACCCCTCTCTACCAATCCCTCTACTGACCTCCATTCAGTGTCCTCCACCCCTCTCTACCAATCCTTCTACTGACCTCCATTCAGTGTCCTCCACCCCTCTCCTCCAATCCCTCTACTGACCTCCATTCAGTGTCCTCCACCCCTCTCTACCAATCCCTCTACTGACCTCCATTCAGTGTCCTCCACCCCTCTCTACCAATCCCTCTACTTACCTCCATTCAGTGTCCTCCACCCCTCTCTACCAATCCCTCTACTGACCTCCATTCAGTGTCCTCCACCCCTCTCTACCAATCCCTCTACTGACCTCCATTCAGTGTCCTCCACCCCTCTCTACCAATCCCTCTACTGACCTCCATTCAGTGTCCTCCACCCCTCTCTACCAATCCTTCTACTGACCTCCATTCAGTGTCCTCCACCCCTCTCCTCCAATCCCTCTACTGACCTCCATTCAGTGTCCTCCACCCCTCTCTACCAATCCCTCCACTGACCTCCATTCACTGTCCTCCACCCCTCTCTACCAATCCCTCCACTGGCCTCCATTCCATGTCCTCCACCCCTCTCTACCAATCCCTCCACTGGCCTCCATTCCATGTCCTCCACCCCTCTCTACCAATCCCTCCACTGGCCTCCATTCCATGTCCTCCACCCCTCTCTGCCAATCCCTCCGCTGACCTCCATTCAGTGTCCTCCACCCCTCTCCTCCAATCCCTCCACTGACCTCCATTCAGTGTCCTCCACCCCTCTCTACCAATCCCTCCGCTGGCCTCCATTCCATGTCCTCCACCCCTCTCTGCCAATCCCTCCGCTGACCTCCATTCAGTGTCCTCCTCCCCTCTCTACCAATCCCTCCGCTGACCTCCATTCAGTGTCCTCCTCCCCTCTCTACCAATCCCTCCACTGACCTCCATTCCATGTCCTCCACCCCTCTCTGCCAATCCCTCCACTGGCCTCCATTCCATGTCCTCCACCCCTCTCTGCCAATCCCTCCACTGGCCTCCATTCCATGTCCTCCACCCCTCTCTGCCAATCCCTCCGCTGACCTCCATTCAGTGTCCTCCTCCCCTCTCTACCAATCCCTCCACTGACCTCCATTCCATGTCCTCCACCCCTCTCTGCCAATCCCTCCGCTGGCCTCCATTCAGTGTCCTCCACCCCTCTCTGCCAATCCCTCCGCTGGCCTCCATTCAGTGTCCTCCACCCCTCTCTACCAATCCCTCCACTGACCTCCATTCCGTGTCCTCCACCCCTCTCTGCCAATCCCTCCACTGACCTCCATTCAGTGTCCTCCACCCCTCTCTACCAATCCCTCCGCTGACCTCCATTCACTGTCCTCCACCCCTCTGTACCAATCCCTCCACTGACCTCCATTCAGTGTCCTCCTCCCCTCTCTACCAATCCCTCCACTGGCCTCCATTCCATGTCCTCCACCCCTCTCTGCCAATCCCTCTGCTGACCTCCATTCAGTGTCCTCCACCCCTCTCTACCAATCCCTCCGCTGGCCTCCATTCAGTGTCCTCCACCCCTCTCTACCAATCCCTCCGCTGGCCTCCATTCCGTGTCCTCCACCCCTCTCTACCAATCCCTCCGCTGGCCTCCATTCCGTGTCCTCCACCCCTCTCTGCCAATCCCTCCACTGACCTCCATTCAGTGTCCTCCACCCCTCTCTACCAATCCCTCCACTGGCCTCCATTCCATGTCCTCCACCCCTCTCTGCCAATCCCTCCACTGGCCTCCATTCTGTGTCCTCCACCCCTCTCTACCAATCCCTCCACTGACCTCCATTCAGTGTCCTCCACCCCTCTCTACCAATCCCTCCACTGGCCTCCATTCTGTGTCCTCCACCCCTCTCTACCAATCCCTCCACTGACCTCCATTCTGTGTCCTCCACCCCTCTCTACCAATCCCTCCACTGACCTCCATTCTGTGTCCTCCACCCCTCTCTACCAATCCCTCCACTGACCTCCATTCAGTGTCCTCCACCCCTCTCTACCAATCCTTCCACTGACCTCCATTCCGTGTCCTCCACCCCTCTCTACCAATCCTTCCACTGACCTCCATTCAGTGTCCTCCACCCCTCTCTACCAATCCTTCCACTGGCCTCCATTCAGTGTCCTCCACCCCTCTCTACCAATCCCTCCACTGACCTCCATTCAGTGTCCTCCACCCCTCTCTACCAATCCTTCCACTGGCCTCCATTCAGTGTCCTCCACCCCTCTCTACCAATCCCTCCACTGACCTCCATTCAGTGTCCTCCACCCCTCTCTACCAATCCCTCAACTGACCTCCATTCAGTGTCCTCCACCCCTCTCTACCAATCCCTCCACTGGCCTCCATTCTGTGTCCTCCACCCCTCTCTACCAATCCCTCCACTGGCCTCCATTCAGTGTCCTCCACCCCTCTCTACCAATCCCTCCACTGACCTCCATTCAGTGTCCTCCACCCCTCTCTACCAATCCCTCCACTGACCTCCATTCCGTGTCCTCCACCCCTCTCTGCCAATCCCTCCACTGACCTCCATTCAGTGTCCTCCACCCCTCTCTACCAATCCCTCCGCTGACCTCCATTCACTGTCCTCCATCCCTCCCTACCAATCCCTCCACTGACCTCCATTCAGTGTCCTCCTCCCCTCTCTACCAATCCCTCCACTGACCTCCATTCCATGTCCTCCACCCCTCTCTGCCAATCCCTCCGCTGACCTCCATTCAGTGTCCTCCACCCCTCTCTACCAATCCCTCCACTGGCCTCCATTCCGTGTCCTCCACCCCTCTCTGCCAATCCCTCCACTGACCTCCATTCCGTGTCCTCCACCCCTCTCTGCCAATCCCTCCACTGACCTCCATTCAGTGTCCTCCACCCCTCTCTACCAATCCCTCCGCTGACCTCCATTCACTGTCCTCCACCCCTCCCTACCAATCCCTCCACTGACCTCCATTCAGTGTCCTCCTCCCCTCTCTACCAATCCCTCCACTGGCCTCCATTCCATGTCCTCCACCCCTCTCTGCCAATCCCTCTGCTGACCTCCATTCAGTGTCCTCCACCCCTCTCTACCAATCCCTCCGCTGGCCTCCATTCAGTGTCCTCCATCCCTCTCTACCAATCCCTCCGCTGGCCTCCATTCCGTGTCCTCCACCCCTCTCTACCAATCCCTCCGCTGGCCTCCATTCCGTGTCCTCCACCCCTCTCTGCCAATCCCTCCACTGACCTCCATTCAGTGTCCTCCACCCCTCTCTACCAATCCCTCCACTGGCCTCCATTCCATGTCCTCCACCCCTCTCTGCCAATCCCTCCACTGGCCTCCATTCTGTGTCCTCCACCCCTCTCTACCAATCCCTCCACTGACCTCCATTCAGTGTCCTCCACCCCTCTCTACCAATCCCTCCACTGGCCTCCATTCTGTGTCCTCCACCCCTCTCTACCAATCCCTCCACTGACCTCCATTCTGTGTCCTCCACCCCTCTCTACCAATCCCTCCACTGACCTCCATTCTGTGTCCTCCACCCCCCTCTACTAATCCCTCCACTGACCTCCATTCAGTGTCCTCCACCCCTCTCTACCAATCCCTCCACTGGTCTCCATTCAGTGTCCTCCACCCCTCTCTACCAATCCCTCCACTGACCTCCATTCCGTGTCCTCCACCCCTCTCTACCAATCCCTCCACTGACCTCCATTCAGTGTCCTCCACCCCTCTCTACCAATCCCTCCACTGACCTCCATTCCATGTCCTCCACCCCTCTCTACCAATCCCTCCACTGACCTCCATTCCATGTCCTCCACCCCTCTCTACCAATCCCTCCGCTGACCTCCATTCACTGTCCTCCACCCCTCCCTACCAATCCCTCCACTGACCTCCATTCAGTGTCCTCCTCCCCTCTCTACCAATCCCTCCACTGGCCTCCATTCCATGTCCTCCACCCCTCTCTGCCAATCCCTCCACTGACCTCCATTCAGTGTCCTCCACCCCTCTCTGCCAATCCCTCCACTGACCTCCATTCCGTGTCCTCCACCCCTCTCTACCAATCCCTCCACTGACCTCCATTCAGTGTCCTCCACCCCTCTCTACCAATCCCTCCACTGACCTCCATTCCATGTCCTCCACCCCTCTCTACCAATCCCTCCACTGACCTCCATTCAGTGTCCTCCACCCCTCTCTACCAATCCCTCCGCTGGCCTCCATTCAGTGTCCTCCACCCCTCTCTACCAATCCCTCCGCTGGCCTCCATTCCGTGTCCTCCACCCCTCTCTACCAATCCCTCCGCTGGCCTCCATTCCATGTCCTCCACCCCTCTCTGCCAATCCCTCCACTGACCTCCATTCAGTGTCCTCCACCCCTCTCTGCCAATCCCTCCACTGACCTCCATTCAGTGTCCTCCACCCCTCTCTACCAATCCCTCCACTGGCCTCCATTCCATGTCCTCCACCCCTCTCTGCCAATCCCTCCACTGGCCTCCATTCTGTGTCCTCCACCCCTCTCTACCAATCCCTCCACTGACCTCCATTCAGTGTCCTCCACCCCTCTCTACCAATCCCTCCACTGGCCTCCATTCTGTGTCCTCCACCCCTCTCTACCAATCCCTCCACTGACCTCCATTCTGTGTCTTCCGCCCCTCTCTACCAATCCCTCCACTGACCTCCATTCTGTGTCCTCCACCCCTCTCTACCAATCCCTCCACTGACCTCCATTCAGTGTCCTCCTCCCCTCCCTACCAATCCCTCCACTGACCTCCATTCAGTGTCCTCCACCCCTCTCTACCAATCCCCCCACTGGCCTCCATTCAGTGTCCTCCACCCCTCTCCACCAATCCCTCCACTGACCTCCATTCAGTGTCCTCCACCCCTCTCTACCAATCCTTCCACTGGTCTCCATTCAGTGTCCTCCACCCCTCTCTACCAATCCCTCTACTGACCTCCATTCAGTGTCCTCCACCCCTCTCTACCAATCCTTCCGCTGACCTCCATTCCGTGTCCTCCACCCCTCTCTGCCAATCCCTCCGCTGACCTCCATTCAGTGTCCTCCACCCCTCTCTACCAATTTCTCCACTGGCCTCCATTCAGTGTCCTCCACCCCTCTCCTCCAATCCCTCCACTGACCTCCATTCAGTGTCCTCCACCCCTCTCTACCAATCCCTCCACTGACCTCCATTCAGTGTCCTCCACCCCTCCCTACCAATCCCTCAACTGACCTCCATTCAGTGTCCTCCACCCCTCTCTACCAATCCCTCCACTGGTCTCCATTCAGTGTCCTCCACCCCTCTCTACCAATCCCTCCACTGGTCTCCATTCAGTGTCCTCCACCCCTCTCTACCAATCCCTCCACTGACCTCCATTCAGTGTCCTCCACCCCTCTCTACCAATCCCTCCGCTGACCTCCATTCAGTGTCCTCCACCCCTCTCCTCCAATCCCTCCGCTGACCTCCATTCAGTGTCCTCCACCCCTCTCTACAAATCCCTTCAATGACCTCCATTCAGTGTCCTCCACCCCTCTCTACCAATCCCTCCACTGACCTCCATTCAGTGTCCTCCACCCCTCTCTACCAATCCCTCCACTGACCTCCATTCAGTGTCCTCCACCCCTCTCTACCAATCCTTCCACTGACCTCCATTCAGTGTCCTCCTCCCCTCTCTACCAATCCCTCCACTGACCTCCATTCAGTGTCCTCCACCCCTCTCTACCAATCCCTCCACTGGTCTCCATTCCGTGTCCTCCACCCCTCTCTACCAATCCCTCCACTGTCCTCCATTCAGTGTCCTCCTCCCCTCTCTACCAATCCCTCCACTGACCTCCATTCAGTGTCCTCCACCCCTCTCTACCAATCCCTCCACTGTCCTCCATTCAGTGTCCTCCATCCCTCTCTACCAATCCCTCCACTGACCTCCATTCAGTGTCCTCCACCCCTCTCTACCAATCCCTCCACTGTCCTCCATTCAGTGTCCTCCTCCCCTCTCTACCAATCCCTCCACTGACCTCCATTCAGTGTCCTCCACCCCTCTCTACCAATCCCTCCACTGTCCTCCATTCAGTGTCCTCCATCCCTCTCTACCAATCCCTCCACTGGCCTCCATTCTGTGTCCTCCACCCCTCCCTACCAATCCCTCCACTGACCTCCATTCAGTGTCCTCCACCCCTCTCTACCAATCCCTCCGCTGACCTCCATTCAGTGTCCTCCACCCCTCTCTACCAATCCCTCCGCTGACCTCCATTCAGTGTCCTCCACTCCTCTCTACCAATCCTTCCACTGACCTCCATTCACTGTCCTCCTCCCCTCTCTACCAATCCCTCCACTGACTTCCATTCAGTGTCCTCCACCCCTCTCTGCCAATCCCTCCACTGACCTCCATTCACTGTCCTCCACCCCTCCCTACCAATCCCTCCACTGACCTCCATTCAGTGTCCTCCTCCCCTCTCTACCAATCCTTCCACTGGTCTCCATTCAGTGTCCTCCACCCCTCTCTACCAATCCCTCCACTGGTCTCCATTCAGTGTCCTCCACCCCTCTCTACAAATCCCTCCACTGACCTCCATTCACTGTCCTCCACCCCTCTCTACCAATCCCTCCACTGGCCTCCATTCTGTGTCCTCCACCCCTCCCTACCAATCCCTCCACTGACCTCCATTCAGTGTCCTCCACCCCTCTCTACCAATCCCTCCGCTGACCTCCATTCAGTGTCCTCCACCCCTCTCTACCAATCCCTCCGCTGACCTCCATTCAGTGTCCTCCACTCCTCTCTACCAATCCTTCCACTGACCTCCATTCACTGTCCTCCTCCCCTCTCTACCAATCCCTCCACTGACTTCCATTCAGTGTCCTCCACCCCTCTCTGCCAATCCCTCCACTGACCTCCATTCACTGTCCTCCACCCCTCCCTACCAATCCCTCCACTGACCCCCATTCAGTGTCCTCCTCCCCTCTCTACCAATCCCTCCACTGACCTCCATTCAGTGTCCTCCACCCCTCTCTACCAATCCCTCCACTGTCCTCCATTCAGTGTCCTCCATCCCTCTCTACCAATCCCTCCACTGACCTCCATTCAGTGTCCTCCACCCCTCTCTACCAATCCCTCCGCTGGCCTCCATTCACTGTCCTCCACCCCTCCCTACCAATCCCTCCACTGACCTCCATTCACTGTCCTCCACCCCTCCCTACCAATCCCTCCACTGACCTCCATTCAGTGTCCTCCACCCCTCTCTACCAATCCCTCCGCTGACCTCCATTCAGTGTCCTCCACCCCTCTCTACCAATCCTTCCACTGACCTCCATTCAGTGTCCTCCACCCCTCCCTACCAATCCCTCCACTGACCTCCATTCACTGTCCTCCACCCCTCTCTACCAATCCCTCCACTGGTCTCCATTCAGTGTCCTCCACCCCTCTCTACCAATCCTTCCGCTGACCTCCATTCAGTGTCCTCCACCCCTCTCTACCAATCCTTCCACTGGCCTCCATTCTGTGTCCTCCACCCCTCTCTACCAATCCCTCCACTGGTCTCCATTCAGTGTCCTCCACCCCTCTCTACCAATCCCTCCACTGACCTCCATTCAGTGTCCTCCATCCCTCTCTACCAATCCCTCCACTGACCTCCATTCAGTGTCCTCCACCCCTCTCTACCAATCCCTCCACTGACCTCCATTCAGTGTCCTCCATCCCTCTCTACCAATCCCTCCACTGACCTCCATTCAGTGTCCTCCATCCCTCTCTACCAATCCCTCCACTGACCTCCATTCAGTGTCCTCCACCCCTCTCTACCAATCCCTCCACTGACCTCCATTCAGTGTCCTCCACCCCTCTCTACCAATCCCTCCACTTACCTCCATTCAGTGTCCTCCACCCCTCTCTACCAATCCCTCCACTGACCTCCATTCAGTGTCCTCCACCCCTCCCTACCAATCCCTCCACTGACCTCCATTCAGTGTCCTCCACCCCTCTCTACCAATCCCTCCACTGACCTCCATTCAGTGTCCTCCACCCCTCCCTACCAATCCCTCCACTGACCTCCATTCAGTGTCCTCCACTCCTCCCTACCAATCCCTCCACTGACCTCCATTCAGTGTCCTCCACCCCTCCCTACCAATCCCTCCACTGACCTCCATTCAGTGTCCTCCACCCCTCTCTACCAATCCTTCCACTGACCTCCATTCAGTGTCCTCCACCCCTCTCTACCAATCCCTCCACTGACCTCCATTCAGTGTCCTCCACCCCTCTCTACCAATCCCTCCACTGACCTCCATTCAGTGTCCTCCACCCCTCCCTACCAATCCCTCCGCTGACCTCCATTCAGTGTCCTCCACCCCTCTCCTCCAATCCCTCCGCTGACCTCCATTCAGTGTCCTCCACCCCTCTCCTCCAATCCCTCCGCTGACCTCCATTCAGTGTCCTCCACCCCTCTCTACAAATCCCTTCAATGACCTCCATTCAGTGTCCTCCACCCCTCTCTACCAATCCCTCCACTGACCTCCATTCAGTGTCCTCCACCCCTCTCCTCCAATCCCTCCGCTGACCTCCATTCAGTGTCCTCCACCCCTCTCTACAAATCCCTTCAATGACCTCCATTCAGTGTCCTCCACCCCTCTCCTCCAATCCCTCCACTGACCTCCATTCAGTGTCCTCCACCCCTCTCTACCAATCCTTCCACTGACCTCCATTCAGTGTCCTCCTCCCCTCTCTACCAATCCCTCCACTGACCTCCATTCAGTGTCCTCCACCCCTCTCTACCAATCCCTCCACTGACCTCCATCCAGTGTCCTCCACCCCTCTCTACCAATCCCTCCACTGTCCTCCATTCAGTGTCCTCCTCCCCTCTCTACCAATCCCTCCACTGACCTCCATTCAGTGTCCTCCACCCCTCTCTACCAATCCCTCCACTGACCTCCATTCACTGTCCTCCACCCCTCCCTACCAATCCCTCCACTGGCCTCCATTCACTGTCCTCCACCCCTCTCTACCAATCCCTCCACTGACCTCCATTCAGTGTCCTCCACCCCTCTCTACCAATCCCTCCACTGACCTCCATTCAGTGTCCTCCACCCCTCTCTACCAATCCCTCCACTGACCTCCATTCAGTGTCCTCCATCCCTCTCTACCAATCCCTCCACTGACCTCCATTCAGTGTCCTCCACCCCTCTCTACCAGTCCCTCCACTGTCCTCCATTCAGTGTCCTCCATCCCTCTCTACCAATCCCTCCACTGACCTCCATTCAGTGTCCTCCACCCCTCTCTACCAATCCCTCCACTGACCTCCATTCAGTGTCCTCCACCCCTCTCTACCAATCCCTCCACTGGCCTCCATTCTGTGTCCTCCACCCCTCCCTACCAATCCCTCCAGTGACCTCCATTCAGTGTCCTCCACCCCTCTCTACCAATCCCTCCGCTGACCTCCATTCAGTGTCCTCCACCCCTCTCTACCAATCCCTCCGCTGACCTCCATTCAGTGTCCTCCACCCCTCTCTACCAATCCCTCCACTGACCTCCATTCAGTGTCCTCCACCCCTCTCTACCAATCCCTCCACTGACCTCCATTCAGTGTCCTCCACCCCTCTCTACCAATCCCTCCACTGGTCTCCATTCAGTGTCCTCCACCCCTCTCTACCAATCCCTCCACTGACCTCCATTCAGTGTCCTCCACCCCTCTCTACCAATCCCTCCACTGACCTCAATTCAGTGTCCTCCACCCCTCTCTACCAATCCTTCCACTGACCTCCATTCAGTGTCCTCCACCCCTCTCTACCAATCCCTCCACTGTCCTCCATTCAGTGTCCTCCATCCCTCTCTGCCAATCCCTCCACTGGTCTCCATTCAGTGTCCTCCACCCCTCTCTACCAATCCCTCCACTGGCCTCCATTCAGTGTCCTCCACCCCTCTCTACAAATCCCTTCAATGACCTCCATTCAGTGTCCTCCACCCCTCTCTACCAATCCCTCCACTGACCTCCATCCAGTGTCCTCCTCCCCTCTCTACCAATCCCTCCACTGTCCTCCATTCAGTGTCCTCCTCCCCTCTCTACCAATCCCTCCACTGACCTCTATTCAGTGTCCTCCACCCCTCTCTTACCAATCCCTCCACTGGTCTCCATTCAGTGTCCACCACCCCTCTCTACCAATCCCTCCACTGACCTCCATTCACTGTCCTCCACCCCTCTCTACCAATCCCTCCACTGACCTCCATTCACTGTCCTCCACCCCTCCCTACCAATCCCTCCACTGACCTCCATTCACTGTCCTCCACCCCTCTCTACCAATCCCTCCACTGACCTCCATTCACTGTCCTCCACCCCTCCCTACCAATCCCTCCACTGGCCTCCATTCACTGTCCTCCACCCCTCCCTACCAATCCCTCCACTGACCTCCATTCAGTGTCCTCCACCCCTCTCTACCAATCCCTCCGCTGACCTCCATTCAGTGTCCTCCACCCCTCTCTACCAATCCCTCCACTGACCTCCATTCAGTGTCCTCCACCCCTCTCTACCAATCCCTCCACTGACTTCCATTCAGTGTCCTCCACCCCTCTCTACCAATCCCTCCGCTGACCTCCATTCAGTGTCCTCCACCCCTCTCTACCAATCCCTCCACTGACCTCCATTCAGTGTCCTCCATCCCTCTCTACCAATCCCTCCACTGACCTCCATTCAGTGTCCTCCACCCCTCTCTACCAATCCCTCCACTGATCTCCATTCAGTGTCCTCCACCCCTCTCTACCAATCCCTCCACTGGTCTCCATTCAGTGTCCTCCACCCCTCTCTACCAATCCTTCCACTGACCTCCATTCAGTGTCCTCCACCCCTCTCTACCAATCCCTCCGCTGACCTCCATTCAGTGTCCTCCACCCCTCTCTACCAATCCCTCCACTGGTCTCCATTCAGTGTCCTCCACCCCTCTCTACCAATCCCTCCACTGACCTCCATTCAGTGTCCTCCACCCCTCTCTACCAATCCCTCCACTTACCTCCATTCAGTGTCCTCCATCCCTCTCTACCAATCCCTCCACTGACCTCCATTCAGTGTCCTCCACCCCTCTCTACCAATCCTTCCACTGACCTCCATTCACTGTCCTCCACCCCTCCCTACCAATCCCTCCACTGACCTCCATTCAGTGTCCTCCACCCCTCTCTACCAATCCCTCCAATGACCTCCATTCAGTGTCCTCCACCCCTCTCTACCAATCCCTCTACTGACCTCCATTCAGTGTCCTCCACCCCTCTCTACCAATCCCTCCGCTGACCTCCATTCAGTGTCCTCCACCCCTCTCTACCAATCCTTCCACTGACCTACATTCAGTGTCCTCCACCCCTCTCTACCAATCCTTCCACTGACCTCCATTCAGTGTCCTCCACCCCTCTCTACCAATCCTTCCACTGGCCTCCATTCAGTGTCCTCCACCCCTCTCTACCAATCCCTCCACTGGTCTCCATTCAGTGTCCTCCACCCCTCTCTACCAATCCCTCCACTGACCTCCATTCAGTGTCCTCCACCCCTCTCCTCCAATCCCTCCGCTGACCTCCATTCAGTGTCCTCCACCCCTCCCTACCAATCCCTCCACTGACCTCCATTCACTGTCCTCCACCCCTCTCTACAAATCCCTTCAATGACCTCCATTCAGTGTCCTCCACCCCTCCCTACCAATCCCTCCACTGACTCCATTCACTGTCCTCCACCCCTCTCTACCAATCCTTCTACTGACCTCCATTCAGTGTCCTCCACCCCTCTCTACCAATCCCTCCACTGGTCTCCATTCAGTGTCCTCCACCCCTCCCTACCAATCCCTCCACTGACTCCATTCAGTGTCCTCCACCCCTCTCTACCAATCCTTCTACTGACCTCCATTCATTGTCCTCCACCCCTCTCTACCAATCCCTCCACTGGTCTCCATTCAGTGTCCTCCACCCCTCTCTACCAATCCCTCCGCTGACCTCCATTCAGTGTCCTCCACCCCTCTCCTCCAATCCCTCCGCTGACCTCCATTCACTGTCCTCCACCCCTCTCTACCAATCCCTCCACTGACCTCCATTCTGTGTCCTCCACCCCTCTCTACCAATCCCTCCGCTGACCTCCATTCAGTGTCCTCCACCCCTCTCCTCCAATCCCTCCGCTGACCTCCATTCAGTGTCCTCCACCCCTCTCTACCAATCCCTCCACTGACCTCCATTCAGTGTCCTCCACCCCTCTCTACCAATCCCTCCAATGACCTCCATTCAGTGTCCTCCACCCCTCTCTACCAATCCCTCCGCTGACCTCCATTCAGTGTCCTCCACCCCTCTCTACAAATCCCTTCAATGACCTCCATTCAGTGTCCTCCACCCCTCTCTACCAATCCCTCCACTGACCTCCATTCTGTGTCCTCCACCCCTCTCTACCAATCCCTCCGCTGACCTCCATTCAGTGTCCTCCACCCCTCTCTACCAATCCCTCCACTGACCTCCATTCAGTGTCCTCCACCCCTCTCCTCCAATCCCTCCGCTGACCTCCATTCAGTGTCCTCCACCCCTCTCTACCAATCTCTCCACTGACCTCCATTCAGTGTCCTCCACCCCTCTCTACCAATCCCTCCAATGACCTCCATTCAGTGTCCTCCACCCCTCTCTACCAATCCCTCTACTGACCTCCATTCAGTGTCCTCCACCCCTCTCTACCAATCCCTCCGCTGACCTCCATTCAGTGTCCTCCACCCCTCTCTACCAATCCCTCCACTGGTCTCCATTCAGTGTCCTCCACCCCTCCCTACCAATCCCTCCCACTGACCTCCATTCAGTGTCCTCCATCCCTCTCTACCAATCCCTCCACTGACCTCCATTCAGTGTCCTCCACCTCTCTCTACCAATCCCTCCACTGACCTCCATTCAGTGTCCTCCACCCCTCTCTACCAATCCTTCCACTGACCTCCATTCAGTGTCCTCCATCCCTCTCTACCAATCCCCCCACTGGTCTCCATTCAGTGTCCTCCACCCCTCTCTACCAATCCCTCCACTGACCTCCATTCAGTGTCCTCCACCTCTCTCTACCAATCCTTCCACTGACCTCCATTCAGTGTCCTCCACCCCTCCCTACCAATCCCTCCACTGACCTCCATTCAGTGTCCTCCACCCCTCTCTACCAATCCCTCCACTGGTCTCCATTCAGTGTCCTCCACCCCTCTCTACCAATCCCTCCACTGACCTCCATTCAGTGTCCTCCACCCCTCTCTACCAATCCCTCCACTGGCCTCCATTCAGTGTCCTCCACCCCTCTCTACCAATCCCTCTACTGGTCTCCATTCAGTGTCCTCCACCTCTCTCTGCCAATCCCTCCACTGGCCTCCATTCAGTGTCCTCCACCCCTCTCTACCAATCCCTCCACTGACCTCCATTCAGTGTCCTCCACCTCTCTCTACCAATCCCTCCGCTGACCTCCATTCACTGTCCTCCACCCCTCTGTACCAATCCCTCCACTGACCTCCATTCAGTGTCCTCCTCCCCTCTCTACCAATCCCTCCACTGGCCTCCATTCCATGTCCTCCACCCCTCTCTGCCAATCCCTCTGCTGACCTCCATTCAGTGTCCTCCACCCCTCTCTACCAATCCCTCCGCTGGCCTCCATTCAGTGTCCTCCACCCCTCTCTACCAATCCCTCCGCTGGCCTCCATTCCGTGTCCTCCACCCCTCTCTACCAATCCCTCCGCTGGCCTCCATTCCGTGTCCTCCACCCCTCTCTGCCAATCCCTCCACTGACCTCCATTCAGTGTCCTCCACCCCTCCCTACCAATCCCTCAACTGACCTCCATTCACTGTCCTCCACCCCTCTCTACCAATCCCTCCACTGGCCTCCATTCCATGTCCTCCACCCCTCTCTGCCAATCCCTCCACTGGCCTCCATTCTGTGTCCTCCACCCCTCTCTACCAATCCCTCCACTGACCTCCATTCAGTGTCCTCCACCCCTCTCTACCAATCCCTCCACTGGCCTCCATTCTGTGTCCTCCACCCCTCTCTACCAATCCCTCCACTGACCTCCATTCTGTGTCCTCCACCCCTCTCTACCAATCCCTCCACTGACCTCCATTCTGTGTCCTCCACCCCTCTCTACCAATCCCTCCACTGACCTCCATTCAGTGTCCTCCACCCCTCTCTACCAATCCTTCCACTGACCTCCATTCCGTGTCCTCCACCCCTCTCTACCAATCCTTCCACTGACCTCCATTCAGTGTCCTCCACCCCTCTCTACCAATCCTTCCACTGGCCTCCATTCAGTGTCCTCCACCCCTCTCTACCAATCCCTCCACTGACCTCCATTCAGTGTCCTCCACCCCTCTCTACCAATCCCTCCGCTGTCCTCCATTCAGTGTCCTCCACCCCTCTCTACCAATCCCTCCACTGACCTCCATTCAGTGTCCTCCACCCCTCTCTACCAATCCTTCCACTGACCTCCATTCCGTGTCCTCCACCCCTCTCTACCAATCCTTCCACTGACCTCCATTCAGTGTCCTCCACCCCTCTCTACCAATCCTTCCACTGGCCTCCATTCAGTGTCCTCCACCCCTCTCTACCAATCCCTCCACTGACCTCCATTCAGTGTCCTCCACCCCTCTCTACCAATCCCTCCGCTGTCCTCCATTCAGTGTCCTCCACCCCTCTCTACCAATCCTTCCACTGGCCTCCATTCAGTGTCCTCCACCCCTCTCTACCAATCCCTCCACTGACCTCCATTCAGTGTCCTCCACCCCTCTCTACCAATCCCTCAACTGACCTCCATTCAGTGTCCTCCACCCCTCTCTACCAATCCCTCCACTGACCTCCATTCAGTGTCCTCCACCCCTCTCTACCAATCCTTCCACTGGTCTCCATTCAGTGTCCTCCACCCCTCTCTACCAATCCCTCCACTGACCTCCATTCACTGTCCTCCACCCCTCCCTACCAATCCCTCCACTGACCTCCATTCAGTGTCCTCCACCCCTCCCTACCAATCCCTCCGCTGACCTCCATTCAGTGTCCTCCACCCCTCTCTACCAATCCCTCCACTGACCTCCATTCAGTGTCCTCCACCCCTCCCTACCAATCCCTCCACTGACCTCCATTCAGTGTCCTCCACCCCTCTCTACCAATCCCTCCACTGACCTCCATTCAGTGTCCTCCACCCCTCCCTAACAATCCCTCCACTGACCTCCATTCAGTGTCCTCCACTCCTCCCTACCAATCCCTCCACTGACCTCCATTCAGTGTCCTCCACCCCTCCCTACCAATCCCTCCACTGACCTCCATTCAGTGTCCTCCACCCCTCTCTACCAATCCTTCCACTGACCTCAATTCAGTGTCCTCCACCCCTCTCTACCAATCCCTCCACTGACCTCCATTCAGTGTCCTCCACCCCTCTCTACCAATCTCTCCACTGACCTCCATTCAGTGTCCTCCACCCCTCTCTACCAATCCCTCCACTGACCTCCATTCAGTGTCCTCCACCCCTCCCTACCAATCCCTCCGCTGACCTCCATTCAGTGTCCTCCACCCCTCTCCTCCAATCCCTCCGCTGACCTCCATTCAGTGTCCTCCACCCCTCTCCTCCAATCCCTCCGCTGACCTCCATTCAGTGTCCTCCACCCCTCTCTACAAATCCCTTCAATGACCTCCATTCAGTGTCCTCCACCCCTCTCTTCCAATCCCTCCACTGACCTCCATTCAGTGTCCTCCACCCCTCTCTACAAATCCCTTCAATGACCTCCATTCAGTGTCCTCCACCCCTCTCTACCAATCCCTCCACTGACCTCCATTCAGTGTCCTCCACCCCTCTCTACCAATCCCTCCACTGACCTCCATTCAGTGTCCTCCACCCCTCTCTACCAATCCCTCCACTGACCTCCATTCAGTGTCCTCCACCCCTCTCCTCCAATCCCTCCGCTGACCTCCATTCAGTGTCCTCCACCCCTCTCTACAAATCCCTTCAATGACCTCCATTCAGTGTCCTCCACCCCTCTCTACCAATCCCTCCACTGACCTCCATTCAGTGTCCTCCACCCCTCTCTACCAATCCCTCCACTGACCTCCATTCAGTGTCCTCCACCCCTCTCTACCAATCCTTCCACTGACCTCCATTCAGTGTCCTCCACCCCTCTCTACCAATCCTTCCACTGACCTCCATTCAGTGTCCTCCACCCCTCTCTGCCAATCCCTCCACTGGTCTCCATTCAGTGTCCTCCACCCCTCTCCTCCAATCCCTCCGCTGACCTCCATTCAGTGTCCTCCACCCCTCTCTACAAATCCCTTCAATGACCTCCATTCAGTGTCCTCCACCCCTCTCTACCAATCCCTCCACTGACCTCCATCCAGTGTCCTCCTCCCCTCTCTACCAATCCCTCCACTGTCCTCCATTCAGTGTCCTCCTCCCCTCTCTACCAATCCCTCCACTGACCTCCATTCAGTGTCCTCCACCCCTCTCTACCAATCCCTCCACTGACCTCCATTCACTGTCCTCCACCCCTCCCTACCAATCCCTCCACTGGCCTCCATTCACTGTCCTCCACCCCTCTCTACCAATCCCTCCACTGACTTCCATTCAGTGTCCTCCACCCCTCTCTACCAATCCCTCCACTGACCTCCATTCACTGTCCTCCACCCCTCCCTACCAATCCCTCCACTGGCCTCCATTCACTGTCCTCCACCCCTCTCTACCAATCCCTCCACTGACTTCCATTCAGTGTCCTCCACCCCTCTCTACCAATCCCTCCACTGGCCTCCATTCACTGTCCTCCACCCCTCTCTACCAATCCCTCCACTGACTTCCATTCAGTGTCCTCCACCCCTCTCTACCAATCCCTCCACTGACCTCCATTCAGTGTCCTCCACCCCTCTCTACCAATCCCTCCACTGACCTCCATTCAGTGTCCTCCATCCCTCTCTACCAATCCCTCCACTGACCTCCATTCAGTGTCCTCCACCCCTCTCTACCAATCCCTCCACTGTCCTCCATTCAGTGTCCTCCATCCCTCTCTACCAATCCCTCCACTGACCTCCATTCAGTGTCCTCCACCCCTCTCTACCAATCCCTCCACTGACCTCCATTCAGTGTCCTCCACCCCTCTCTACCAATCCCTCCACTGACCTCCATTCAGTGTCCTCCACCCCTCCCTACCAATCCCTCCGCTGACCTCCATTCAGTGTCCTCCACCCCTCTCTACCAATCCCTCCGCTGACCTCCATTCAGTGTCCTCCACCCCTCTCTACCAATCCCTCCGCTAACCTCCATTCAGTGTCCTCCACCCCTCTCTACCAATCCCTCCACTGACCTCCATTCAGTGTCCTCCACCCCTCTCTACCAATCCCTCCACTGACCTCCATTCAGTGTCCTCCACCCCTCTCTACCAATCCCTCCACTGACCTCAATTCAGTGTCCTCCACCCCTCTCTACCAATCCCTCCACTGGCCTCCATTCTGTGTCCTCCACCCCTCCCTACCAATCCCTCCACTGACCTCCATTCAGTGTCCTCCACCCCTCTCTACCAATCCCTCCACTGTCCTCCATTCAGTGTCCTCCATCCCTCTCTACCAATCCCTCCACTGACCTCCATTCAGTGTCCTCCACCCCTCTCTACCAATCCCTCCACTGACCTCCATTCAGTGTCCTCCACCCCTCTCTACCAATCCCTCCACTGACCTCCATTCAGTGTCCTCCACCCCTCCCTACCAATCCCTCCACTGACCTCCATTCAGTGTCCTCCACCCCTCTCTACCAATCCCTCCGCTGACCTCCATTCAGTGTCCTCCACCCCTCTCTACCAATCCCTCCGCTGACCTCCATTCAGTGTCCTCCACCCCTCTCTACCAATCCCTCCACTGACCTCCATTCAGTGTCCTCCACCCCTCTCTACCAATCCCTCCACTGACCTCCATTCAGTGTCCTCCACCCCTCTCTACCAATCCTTCCACTGGTCTCCATTCAGTGTCCTCCACCCCTCTCTACCAATCCCTCCACTGACCTCCATTCAGTGTCCTCCACCCCTCTCTACCAATCCCTCCACTGACCTCCATTCAGTGTCCTCCACCCCTCCCTACCAATCCCTCCACTGACCTCCATTCAGTGTCCTCCACCCCTCTCTACCAATCCCTCCGCTGACCTCCATTCAGTGTCCTCCACCCCTCTCTACCAATCCCTCCACTGACCTCCATTCAGTGTCCTCCACCCCTCTCTACCAATCCCTCCACTGACCTCCATTCAGTGTCCTCCACCCCTCTCTACCAATCCCTCCACTGTCCTCCATTCAGTGTCCTCCACCCCTCTCTACCAATCCCTCCACTGACCTCCATTCAGTGTCCTCCACCCCTCTCTACCAATCCCTCCACTGACCTCCATTCAGTGTCCTCCACCCCTCTCTACCAATCCCTCCGCTGACCTCCATTCAGTGTCCTCCACCCCTCTCTACCAATCCCTCCGCTGACCTCCATTCAGTGTCCTCCACCCCTCTCTACCAATCCCTCCACTGACCTCAATTCAGTGTCCTCCACCCCTCTCTACCAATCCCTCCACTGGCCTCCATTCTGTGTCCTCCACCCCTCCCTACCAATCCCTCCACTGACCTCAATTCAGTGTCCTCCACCCCTCTCTACCAATCCCTCCACTGACCTCCATTCAGTGTCCTCCACCCCTCTCTACCAATCCCTCCACTGACCTCCATTCAGTGTCCTCCACCCCTCTCTACCAATCCCTCCGCTGTCCTCCATTCAGTGTCCTCCACCCCTCTCTACCAATCCCTCCACTGTCCTCCATTCAGTGTCCTCCATCCCTCTCTACCAATCCCTCCACTGACCTCCATTCAGTGTCCTCCACCCCTCTCTACCAATCCCTCCACTGTCCTCCATTCAGTGTCCTCCATCCCTCTCTACCAATCCCTCCACTGACCTCCATTCAGTGTCCTCCACCCCTCTCTACCAATCCCTCCACTGACCTCCATTCAGTGTCCTCCACCCCTCTCTACCAATCCCTCAACTGACCTCCATTCAGTGTCCTCCACTCCTCTCTACCAATCCCTCCACTGACCTCCATTCAGTGTCCTCCACCCCTCTCTACCAATCCCTCCACTGTCCTCCATTCAGTGTCCTCCATCCCTCTCTACCAATCCCTCCACTGACCTCCATTCAGTGTCCTCCACCCCTCTCTACCAATCCCTCCACTGACCTCCATTCAGTGTCCTCCACCCCTCTCTACCAATCCCTCCACTGTCCTCCATTCAGTGTCCTCCACCCCTCTCTTCCAATCCCTCCACTGACCTCCATTCAGTGTCCTCCACCCCTCTCCTCCAATCCCTCCGCTGACCTCCATTCAGTGTCCTCCACCCCTCTCTACCAATCCCTCCACTGACCTCCATTCAGTGTCCTCCACCCCTCTCTACCAATCCCTCCACTGACCTCCATTCAGTGTCCTCCACCCCTCTCCTCCAATCCCTCCACTGACCTCCATTCAGTGTCCTCCACCCCTCTCTACCAATCCCTCCACTGACCTCCATTCAGTGTCCTCCACCCCTCCCTACCAATCCCTCAACTGACCTCCATTCAGTGTCCTCCACCCCTCTCTACCAATCCCTCCACTGGTCTCCATTCAGTGTCCTCCACCCCTCCCTACCAATCCCTCCACTGACCTCCATTCAGTGTCCTCCACCCCTCTCTACCAATCCCTCCGCTGACCTCCATTCAGTGTCCTCCACCCCTCCCTACCAATCCCTCAACTGACCTCCATTCAGTGTCCTCCACCCCTCTCTACCAATCCCTCCACTGGTCTCCATTCAGTGTCCTCCACCCCTCTCTACCAATCCCTCCACTGACCTCCATTCAGTGTCCTCCACCCCTCTCTACCAATCCCTCCGCTGACCTCCATTCAGTGTCCTCCACCCCTCTCCTCCAATCCCTCCGCTGACCTCCATTCAGTGTCCTCCACCCCTCTCTACAAATCCCTTCAATGACCTCCATTCAGTGTCCTCCACCCCTCTCTACCAATCCCTCCACTGACCTCCATTCAGTGTCCTCCACCCCTCTCTACCAATCCCTCCACTGACCTCCATTCAGTGTCCTCCACCCCTCTCTACCAATCCTTCCACTGACCTCCATTCAGTGTCCTCCACCCCTCTCTACCAATCCCTCCACTGACCTCCATTCAGTGTCCTCCACCCCTCTCTACCAATCCCTCCACTGGTCTCCATTCCGTGTCCTCCACCCCTCTCTACCAATCCCTCCACTGTCCTCCATTCAGTGTCCTCCTCCCCTCTCTACCAATCCCTCCACTGACCTCCATTCAGTGTCCTCCACCCCTCTCTACCAATCCCTCCACTGTCCTCCATTCAGTGTCCTCCATCCCTCTCTACCAATCCCTCCACTGACCTCCATTCAGTGTCCTCCACCCCTCTCTACCAATCCCTCCGCTGACCTCCATTCAGTGTCCTCCACCCCTCTCTACCAATCCCTCCACTGACCTCCATTCAGTGTCCTCCACCCCTCTCTACCAATCCCTCCACTGGCCTCCATTCTGTGTCCTCCACCCCTCCCTACCAATCCCTCCACTGACCTCCATTCAGTGTCCTCCACCCCTCTCTACCAATCCCTCCGCTGACCTCCATTCAGTGTCCTCCACCCCTCTCTACCAATCCCTCCGCTGACCTCCATTCAGTGTCCTCCACCCCTCTCTACCAATCCCTCCACTGACCTCCATTCAGTGTCCTCCACCCCTCTCTACCAATCCTTCCACTGACCTCCATTCAGTGTCCTCCACCCCTCCCTACCAATCCCTCCACTGACCTCCATTCAGTGTCCTCCACCCCTCTCTACCAATCCCTCCACTGGTCTCCATTCAGTGTCCTCCACCCCTCTCTACCAATCCCTCCACTGACCTCCATTCAGTGTCCTCCACCCCTCCCTACCAATCCCTCCACTGACCTCCATTCAGTGTCCTCCACCCCTCTCTACCAATCCCTCCACTGACCTCCATTCAGTGTCCTCCACCCCTCCCTACCAATCCCTCCACTGACCTCCATTCAGTGTCCTCCACTCCTCCCTACCAATCCCTCCACTGACCTCCATTCAGTGTCCTCCACCCCTCCCTACCAATCCCTCCACTGACCTCCATTCAGTGTCCTCCACCCCTCTCTACCAATCCTTCCACTGACCTCCATTCAGTGTCCTCCACCCCTCTCTACCAATCCCTCCACTGACCTCCATTCAGTGTCCTCCACCCCTCTCTACCAATCCCTCCACTGACCTCCATTCAGTGTCCTCCACCCCTCTCTACCAATCCCTCCACTGACCTCCATTCAGTGTCCTCCACCCCTCCCTACCAATCCCTCCACTGACCTCCATTCAGTGTCCTCCACCCCTCTCCTCCAATCCCTCCGCTGACCTCCATTCAGTGTCCTCCACCCCTCTCCTCCAATCCCTCCGCTGACCTCCATTCAGTGTCCTCCACCCCTCTCTACAAATCCCTTCAATGACCTCCATTCAGTGTCCTCCACCCCTCTCTACCAATCCCTCCACTGACCTCCATTCAGTGTCCTCCACCCCTCTCCTCCAATCCCTCCGCTGACCTCCATTCAGTGTCCTCCACCCCTCTCTACAAATCCCTTCAATGACCTCCATTCAGTGTCCTCCACCCCTCTCCTCCAATCCCTCCGCTGACCTCCATTCAGTGTCCTCCACCCCTCTCTACCAATCCCTCCACTGACCTCCATTCAGTGTCCTCCACCCCTCTCTACCAATCCTTCCACTGACCTCCATTCAGTGTCCTCCTCCCCTCTCTACCAATCCCTCCACTGACCTCCATTCAGTGTCCTCCACCCCTCTCTACCAATCCCTCCACTGACCTCCATCCAGTGTCCTCCACCCCTCTCTACCAATCCCTCCACTGTCCTCCATTCAGTGTCCTCCTCCCCTCTCTACCAATCCCTCCACTGACCTCCATTCAGTGTCCTCCACCCCTCTCTACCAATCCCTCCACTGACCTCCATTCACTGTCCTCCACCCCTCCCTACCAATCCCTCCACTGGCCTCCATTCACTGTCCTCCACCCCTCTCTACCAATCCCTCCACTGACCTCCATTCAGTGTCCTCCACCCCTCTCTACCAATCCCTCCACTGACCTCCATTCAGTGTCCTCCACCCCTCTCTACCAATCCCTCCACTGACCTCCATTCAGTGTCCTCCATCCCTCTCTACCAATCCCTCCACTGACCTCCATTCAGTGTCCTCCACCCCTCTCTACCAATCCCTCCACTGTCCTCCATTCAGTGTCCTCCATCCCTCTCTACCAATCCCTCCACTGACCTCCATTCAGTGTCCTCCACCCCTCTCTACCAATCCCTCCACTGACCTCCATTCAGTGTCCTCCACCCCTCTCTACCAATCCCTCCACTGGCCTCCATTCTGTGTCCTCCACCCCTCCCTACCAATCCCTCCAGTGACCTCCATTCAGTGTCCTCCACCCCTCTCTACCAATCCCTCCACTGACCTCCATTCAGTGTCCTCCACCCCTCTCTACCAATCCCTCCACTGACCTCCATTCAGTGTCCTCCACCCCTCTCTACCAATCCCTCCACTGACCTCCATTCAGTGTCCTCCACCCCTCTCTACCAATCCCTCCACTGACCTCCATTCAGTGTCCTCCACCCCTCTCTACCAATCCCTCCACTGACCTCCATTCAGTGTCCTCCACCCCTCTCTACCAATCCCTCCACTGACCTCCATTCAGTGTCCTCCACCCCTCTCTACCAATCCCTCCACTGTCCTCCATTCAGTGTCCTCCATCCCTCTCTACCAATCCCTCCACTGACCTCCATTCAGTGTCCTCCACCCCTCTCTACCAATCCCTCCACTGTCCTCCATTCAGTGTCCTCCATCCCTCTCTACCAATCCCTCCACTGACCTCCATTCAGTGTCCTCCACCCCTCTCTACCAATCCCTCCACTGACCTCCATTCAGTGTCCTCCATCCCTCTCTACCAATCCCTCCACTGACCTCCATTCAGTGTCCTCCACCCCTCTCTACCAATCCCTCCACTGTCCTCCATTCAGTGTCCTCCATCCCTCTCTACCAATCCCTCCACTGACCTCCATTCAGTGTCCTCCACCCCTCTCTACCAATCCCTCCACTGACCTCCATTCAGTGTCCTCCACCCCTCTCTACCAATCCCTCCACTGTCCTCCATTCAGTGTCCTCCACCCCTCTCTACCAATCCCTCCACTGACCTCCATTCAGTGTCCTCCACCCCTCTCTACCAATCCCTCCACTGACCTCCATTCAGTGTCCTCCACCCCTCTCTACCAATCCCTCCACTGACCTCCATTCAGTGTCCTCCACCCCTCTCTACCAATCCCTCCGCTGACCTCCATTCAGTGTCCTCCACCCCTCTCTACCAATCCCTCCACTGACCTCCATTCAGTGTCCTCCACCCCTCTCTACCAATCCCTCCACTGACCTCCATTCAGTGTCCTCCACCCCTCTCCTCCAATCCCTCCACTGACCTCCATTCAGTGTCCTCCACCCCTCTCTACCAATCCCTCCGCTGACCTCCATTCAGTGTCCTCCACCCCTCCCCTCCAATCCCTCCGCTGACCTCCATTCAGTGTCCTCCACCCCTCTCCTCCAATCCCTCCGCTGACCTCCATTCAGTGTCCTCCACCCCTCTCTACCAATCTCTCCACTGACCTCCATTCAGTGTCCTCCACCCCTCTCTACCAATCCCTCCACTGACCTCCATTCAGTGTCCTCCACCCCTCCCTACCAATCCCTCAACTGACCTCCATTCAGTGTCCTCCACCCCTCTCTACCAATCCCTCCACTGGTCTCCATTCAGTGTCCTCCACCCCTCTCTACCAATCCCTCCACTGGTCTCCATTCAGTGTCCTCCACCCCTCTCTACCAATCCCTCCACTGACCTCCATTCAGTGTCCTCCACCCCTCTCTACCAATCCCTCCACTGTCCTCCATTCAGTGTCCTCCACCCCTCCCTACCAATCCTTCCACTGACCTCCATTCAGTGTCCTCCACCCCTCTCTACCAATCCCTCCACTGTCCTCCATTCAGTGTCCTCCATCCCTCTCTACCAATCCCTCCACTGACCTCCATTCAGTGTCCTCCACCCCTCTCTACCAATCCCTCCACTGACCTCCATTCAGTGTCCTCCACCCCTCTCTACCAATCCCTCCGCTGTCCTCCATTCAGTGTCCTCCACCCCTCTCTACCAATCCCTCCACTGTCCTCCATTCAGTGTCCTCCACCCCTCTCTACCAATCCCTCCGCTGACCTCCATTCAGTGTCCTCCACCCCTCCCTACCAATCCTTCCACTGACCTCCATTCAGTGTCCTCCACCCCTCTCTACCAATCCCTCCACTGTCCTCCATTCAGTGTCCTCCATCCCTCTCTACCAATCCCTCCACTGACCTCCATTCAGTGTCCTCCACCCCTCTCTACCAATCCCTCGACTGACCTCCATTCAGTGTCCTCCACCCCTCTCTACCAATCCCTCCACTGACCTCCATTCAGTGTCCTCCATCCCTCTCTACCAATCCCTCCACTGACCTCCATTCAGTGTCCTCCACCCCTCTCTACCAATCCCTCCACTGTCCTCCATTCAGTGTCCTCCATCCCTCTCTACCAATCCCTCCACTGACCTCCATTCAGTGTCCTCCACCCCTCTCTACCAATCCCTCCACTGACCTCCATTCAGTGTCCTCCACCCCTCTCTACCAATCCCTCCACTGTCCTCCATTCAGTGTCCTCCACCCCTCTCTTCCAATCCCTCCACTGACCTCCATTCAGTGTCCTCCACCCCTCTCCTCCAATCCCTCCGCTGACCTCCATTCAGTGTCCTCCACCCCTCTCTACCAATCCCTCCACTGACCTCCATTCAGTGTCCTCCACCCCTCTCTACCAATCCCTCCACTGACCTCCATTCAGTGTCCTCCACCCCTCTCCTCCAATCCCTCCACTGACCTCCATTCAGTGTCCTCCACCCCTCTCTACCAATCCCTCCGCTGACCTCCATTCAGTGTCCTCCACCCCTCCCCTCCAATCCCTCCGCTGACCTCCATTCAGTGTCCTCCACCCCTCTCCTCCAATCCCTCCGCTGACCTCCATTCAGTGTCCTCCACCCCTCTCTACCAATCTCTCCACTGACCTCCATTCAGTGTCCTCCACCCCTCTCTACCAATCCCTCCACTGACCTCCATTCAGTGTCCTCCACCCCTCCCTACCAATCCCTCAACTGACCTCCATTCAGTGTCCTCCACCCCTCTCTACCAATCCCTCCACTGGTCTCCATTCAGTGTCCTCCACCCCTCTCTACCAATCCCTCCACTGGTCTCCATTCAGTGTCCTCCACCCCTCCCTACCAATCCCTCCACTGGTCTCCATTCAGTGTCCTCCACCCCTCTCTACCAATCCCTCCACTGGTCTCCATTCTGTGTCCTCCACCCCTCTCTACCAATCCCTCCACTGGTCTCCATTCAGTTTCCTCCACCCCTCTCTACCAATCCCTCCACTGACCTCCATTCAGTATCCTCCACCCCTCTCTACCAATCCCTCCACTGTCCTCCATTCAGTGTCCTCCACCCCTCTCTACCAATCCCTCCACTGGTCTCCATTCAGTGTCCTCCACCCCTCTCTACCAATCCCTCCACTGACCTCCATTCAGTGTCCTCCACCCCTCTCTACCAATCCCCCCACTGACCTCCATTCAGTGTCCTCCACCCCTCTCTACCAATCCCCCCACTGACCTCCATTCAGTGTCCTCCACCCCTCTCTACCAATCCCTCCAATGACCTCCATTCAGTGTCCTCCACCCCTCTCTACCAATCCCTCTACTGACCTCCATTCAGTGTCCTCCACCCCTCTCTACCAATCCCTCCACTGGCCTCCATTCAGTGTCCTCCACCCCTCTCCTCCAATCCCTCCACTGACCTCCATTCAGTGTCCTCCACCCCTCTCTACCAATCCCTCCACTGACCTCCATTCAGTGTCCTCCACCCCTCTCTACCAATCCCTCCACTGACCTCCATTCAGTGTCCTCCACCCCTCTCTACCAATCCCTCCGCTAACCTCCATTCAGTGTCCTCCACCCCTCCCTACTAATCCCTTGACTGACCTCCATTCACTGTCCTCCACCCCTCTCTACCAATCCCTCCGCTGACCTCCATTTAGTGTCCTCCACCCCTCTCCTCCAATCCCTCCACTGACCTCCATTCAGTGTCCTCCACCCCTCTCTACCAATCCCTCCACTGACCTCCATTCACTGTCCTCCACCCCTCTCTACCAATCCCTTCGCTGACCTCCATTCAGTGTCCTCCACCCCTCTCCTCCAATCCCTCCGCTGACCTCCATTCAGTGTCCTCCACCCCTCTCCTCCAATCCCTCCACTGGCCTCCATTCTGTGTCCTCCACCCCTCCCTACCAATCCCTCCAATGACCTCCATTCTGTGTCCTCCACCCCTCTCTACCAATCCCTCCGCTGACCTCCATTCAGTGTCCTCCACCCCTCTCCTCCAATCCCTCCGCTGACCTCCATTCAGTGTCCTCCACCCCTCTCCTCCAATCCCTCCGCTGACCTCCATTCAGTGTTCTCCACCCCTCTCTACCAATCCTTCCACTGGCCTCCATTCTGTGTCCTCCACCCCTCCCTACCAATCCCTCCAATGACCTCCATTCTGTGTCCTCCACCCCTCTCTACCAATCCCTCCACTGGCCTCCATTCTGTGTCCTCCACCCCTCCCTACCAATCCCTCCAATTACCTCCATTCTGTGTCCTCCACCCCTCTCCTCCAATCCCTCCACTGGCCTCCATTCTGTGTCCTCCACCCATCCCTACCAATCCCTCCAATGACCTCCATTCTGTGTCCTCCACCCCTCTCTACCAATCCCTCCGCTGACCTCCATTCAGTGTCCTCCACCCCTCTCCTCCAATCCCTCCGCTGACCTCCATTCAGTGTCCTCCACCCCTCTCCTCCAATCCCTCCGCTGACCTCCATTCAGTGTCCTCCACCCCTCTCTACCAATCCTTCCACTGGCCTCCATTCTGTGTCCTCCACCCCTCCCTACCAATCCCTCCAATGACCTCCATTCAGTGTCCTCCACCCCTCTCCTCCAATCCCTCCACTGACCTCCATTCAGTGTCCTCCACCCCTCTCTACCAATCCCTTCACTGGTCTCCATTCAGTGTCCTCCACCCCTCTCTACCAATCCTTCCACTGGCCTCCATTCAGTGTCCTCCACCCCTCTCTGCCAATCCCTCCACTGGCCTCCATTCAGTGTCCTCCACCCCTCTCTACCAATCCTTCCACTGGCCTCCATTCTGTGTCCTCCACCCCTCCCTACCAATCCCTCCAATGACCTCCATTCTGTGTCCTCCACCCCTCCCTACCAATCCCTCCAATGACCTCCATTCTGTGTCCTCCACCCCTCTCTACCAATCCCTCCGCTGACCTCCATTCAGTGTCCTCCACCCCTCTCTACCAATCCCTCCACTGACCTCCATTCAGTGTCCTCCACCCCTCTCTGCCAATCCCTCCACTGACCTCCATTCAGTGTCCTCCACCCCTCTACTCCAATCCCTCCGCTGACCTCCATTCAGTGTCCTCCACCCCTCTCCTCCAATCCCTCCGCTGACCTCCATTCAGTGTCCTCCACCCCTCTCTACCAATCCTTCCACTGGCCTCCATTCTGTGTCCTCCACCCCTCTCTACCAATCCCTCCAATGACCTCCATTCTGTGTCCTCCACCCCTCTCTACCAATCCCTCCGCTGACCTCCATTCAGTGTCCTCCACCCCTCTCCTCCAATCCCTCCGCTGACCTCCATTCAGTGTCCTCCACCCCTCTCTACCAATCCTTCCACTGGCCTCCATTCTGTGTCCTCCACCCCTCTATACCAATCCCTCCAATGACCTCCATTCAGTGTCCTCCACCCCTCTCTACCAATCCTTCCACTGACCTCCATTCAGTGTCCGCCACCCCTCTCTACCAATCCCTCCGCTGACCTCCATTCAGTGTCCTCCACCCCTCTCCTCCAATCCCTCCGCTGACCTCCATTCAGTGTCCTCCACCCCTCTCTACCAATCCTTCCACTGACCTCCATTCAGTGTCCTCCACCCCTCTCCTCCAATCCCTCCACTGGTCTCCATTCAGTGTCCTCCACCCCTCTCTACCAATCCCTCCACTGGTCTCCATTCAGTGTCCTCCACCCCTCTCTACCAATCCCTCCACTGACCTCCATTCAGTGTCCTCCACCCCTCTCTACCAATCCCTCCACTGACCTCCATTCAGTGTCCTCCACCCCTCTCTACCAATCCTTCCACTGGTCTCCATTCAGTGTCCTCCACCCCTCCCTACCAATCCCTCCACTGGCCTCCATTCTGTGTCCTCCACCCCTCCCTACCAATCCCTCCACTGGCCTCCATTCAGTGTCCTCCACCCCTCCCTACCAATCCCTCCACTGGTCTCCATTCAGTGTCCTCCACCTCTCTCTACCAATCCCTCCACTGGTCTCCATTCAGTGTCCTCCACCTCTCTCTACCAATCCTTCCACTGACCTCCATTCAGTGTCCTCCACCCCTCTCTACCAATCCCTCCACTGGTCTCCATTCAGTGTCCTCCACCCCTCTCTACCAATCCCTCCACTGACCTCCATTCACTGTCCTCCACCCCTCCCTACCAATCCCTCCACTGACCTCCATTCAGTGTCCTCCACCTCTCTCTACCAATCCTTCCACTGACCTCCATTCAGTGTCCTCCACCCCTCTCTACCAATCCTTCCACTGGCCTCCATTCTGTGTCCTCCACCCCTCCCTACCAATCCCTCCAATGACCTCCATTCTGTGTCCTCCACCCCTCTCTACCAATCCCTCCGCTGACCTCCATTCAGTGTCCTCCACCCCTCTCCTCCAATCCCTCCGCTGACCTCCATTCAGTGTCCTCCACCCCTCTCTACCAATCCTTCCACTGACCTCCATTCAGTGTCCTCCACCCCTCTCCTCCAATCCCTCCACTGGTCTCCATTCAGTGTCCTCCACCCCTCTCTACCAATCCCTCCACTGGCCTCCATTCAGTGTCCTCCACCCCTCTCTACCAATCCTTCCACTGACCTCCATTCAGTGTCCTCCACCCCTCCCTACCAATCCCTCCACTGACCTCCATTCAGTGTCCTCCACCCCTCTCTACCAATCCCTCCACTGACCTCCATTCAGTGTCCTCCACCCCTCTCTACCAATCCCCTCCACTGACCTCTATTCAGTGTCCTCCACCCCTCTCTACCAATCCCTCCACTGGTCTCCATTCAGTGTCCTCCACCCCTCTCTACCAATCCCTCCGCTGACCTCCATTCAGTGTCCTCCATCCCTCTCTACCAATCCTTCCACTGGTCTCCATTCAGTGTCCTCCACCCCTCTCTACCAATCCCTCCACTGGTCTCCATTCAGTGTCCTCCACCCCTCTCTACCAATCCCTCCACTGGTCTCCATTCAGTGTCCTCCACCCCTCTCTACCAATCCCTCCTCTGACCTCCATTCAGTGTCCTCCATCCCTCTCTACCAATCCTTCCACTGGTCTCCATTCAGTGTCCTCCACCCCTCTCTACCAATCCCTCCACTGACCTCCATTCAGTGTCCTCCACCCCTCTCTACCAATCCCTCCACCGACCTCCATTCAGTGTCCTCCACCCCTCTCTACCAATCCCTCCACTGGCCTCCATTCAGTGTCCTCCACCCCTCTCTACCAATCCCTCCACTGTTCTCCATTTAGTGTCCTCCACCCCTCCCTACCAATCCTTCCACTGACCTCCATTCAGTGTCCTCCACCCCTCTCTACCAATCCCTCCACTGCCTTCTATTCAGTGTCCTCCACCCCTCTCTACCAATCCCTCCACTGACCTCCATTCAGTGTCCTCCACCCCTCTCTACCAATCCCTCCACTGACCTCCATTCAGTGTCCTCCACCCCTCTCTACCAATCCCTCCACTGACCTCCATTCAGTGTCCTCCACCCCTCTCTACCAATCCCTCCACTGACCTCCATTCAGTGTCCTCCACCCCTCTCTACAAATCCCTTCAATGACCTCCATTCAGTGTCCTCCACCCCTCTCTACAAATCCCTTCAATGACCTCCATTCAGTGTCCTCCACCCCTCTCTACCAATCCCTCCACTGGTCTCCATTCAGTGTCCTCCACCCCTCTCTACCAATCCCTCCACTGACCTCCATTCAGTGTCCTCCACCCCTCTCTACCAATCCCTCCACTGATCTCCATTCAGTGTCCTCCACCCCTCTCTACCAATCCCTCCACTGACCTCCATTCAGTGTCCTCCACCCCTCTCTACCAATCCCTCCACTGACATCCATTCAGTGTCCTCCACCCCTCTCTACCAATCCCTCCACTGACCTCCATTCAGTGTCCTCCACCCCTCTCTACCAGTCCCTCCACTGACCTCCATTCTGTGTCCTCCACCCCTCTCTACCAATCCCTCCACTGACCTCCATTCAGTGTCCTCCACCCCTCTCTACCAATCCTTCCACTGGCCTCCATTCTGTGTCCTCCACCCCTCTCTACCAATCCCTCCACTGACCTCCATTCAGTGTCCTCCACCCCTCTCTACCAATCCCTCCACTGACCTCCATTCAGTGTCCTCCACCCCTCTCTACCAATCCCTCCACTGACCTCCATTCAGTGTCCTCCACCCCTCTCTACCAATCCTTCCACTGGCCTCCATTCTGTGTCCTCCACCCCTCTCTACCAATCCCTCCACTGACCTCCATTCAGTGTCCTCCACCCCTCTCTACCAATCCCTCCACTGACCTCCATTCAGTGTCCTCCACCCCTCTCTACCAATCCTTCCACTGGCCTCCATTCTGTGTCCTCCACCCCTCTCTACCAATCCCTCCACTGGTCTCCATTCTGTGTCCTCTACCCCTCTCTACCAATCCCTCCACTGGCCTCCATTCAGTGTCCTCCACCCCTCTCTACCAATCCTTCCACTGGCCTCCATTCTGTGTCCTCCACCCCTCTCTACCAATCCCTCCACTGACCTCCATTCAGTGTCCTCCACCCCTCTCTACCAATCCCTCCACTGACCTCCATTCAGTGTCCTCCACCCCTCTCTACCAATCCTTCCACTGGCCTCCATTCTGTGTCCTCCACCCCTCTCTACCAATCCCTCCACTGGTCTCCATTCTGTGTCCTCTACCCCTCTCTACCAATCCCTCCACTGGCCTCCATTCAGTGTCCTCCACCCCTCTCTGCCAATCCCTCCACTGGCCTCCATCCAGTGTCCTCCACCCCTCTCTACCAATCCCTCCACTGGTCTCCATTCTGTGTCCTCCACCCCTCTCTGCCAATCCCTCCACTGGCCTCCATTCAGTGTCCTCCACCCCTCTCTACCAATCCCTCCACTGACCTCCATTCTGTGTCCTCCACCCCTCTCTACCAATCCCTCCACTGACCTCCATTCAGTGTCCTCCACCCATCTCTGCCAATCCCTCCACTGGCCTCCATCCAGTGTCCTCCACCCCTCTTTACCAATCCCTCCACTGGTCTCCATTCTGTGTTCTCCACCCCTCTCTACCAATCCCTCCACTGACCTCCATCCAGTGTCCTCCACCCCTCTCTACCAATCCCTCCACTGGTCTCCATTCTGTGTCCTCCACCCCTCTCTACCAATCCCTCCACTGACCTCCATTCAGTGTCCTCCACCCCTCTCTACCAATCCCTCCACTGACCTCCATTCAGTGTCCTCCACCCCTCTCTACCAATCCTTCCACTGACCTCCATTCAGTGTCCTCCACCCCTCTCTACCAATCCCTCCACTGACCTCCATTCAGTGTCCTCCACCCCTCTCTGCCAATCCCTCCACTGGCCTCCATCCAGTGTCCTCCACCCCTCTCTACCCATACCTCCACTGGTATCCATTCTGTGTCCTCCACCCCTCTCTACCAATCCATCCACTGACCTCCATTCAGTGTCCTCCACCCCTCTCTACCAATCCCTCCACTGACCTCCATTCAGTGTCCTCCACCCCTCTCTACCAATCCCTCCACTGACCTCCATTCAGTGTCCTCCACCCCTCTCCTCCAATCCCTCCACTGTCCTCCATTCTGTGTCCTCCACCAATCTCTACCAATCCCTCCACTGACCTCCATTCAGTGTCCTCCACCCCTCTCTACCAATCCCTCCGCTGACCTCCATTCAGTGTACTCCACCCCTCTCTACCAATCCCTCCACTGGTCTCCATTCAGTGTCCTCCACCCCTCTCTACCAATCCCTCCACTGACCTCCATTCAGTGTCCTCCACCCCTCTCCTCCAATCCCTCCACTGTCCTCCATTCTGTGTCCTCCACCAATCTCTACCAATCCCTCCACTGGTCTCCATTCTGTGTCCTCCACCAATCTCTACCAATCCCTCCACTGACCTCCATTCAGTGTCCTCCACCCCTCTCTACCAATCCTTCCACTGGTCTCCATTCAGTGTCCTCCACCCCTCTCTACCAATCCTTCCACTGGCCTCCATTCAGTGTCCTCCACCCCTCTCTACCAATCCCTCCACTGACCTCCATTCAGTGTCCTCCACCCCTCTCCTCCAATCCCTCCACTGACCTCCATTCAGTGTCCTCCACCCCTCTCCTCCAATCCCTCCGCTGACCTCCATTCAGTGTCCTCCACCCCTCTCTACCAATCCTTCCACTGACCTCCATTCAGTGTCCTCCACCCCTCTCTACCAATCCTTCCACTGGCCTCCATTCTGTGTCCTCCACCCCTCCCTACCAATCCCTCCACTGGTCTCCATTCAGTGTCCTCCACCCCTCTCTACCAATCCTTCCACTGGCCTCCATTCTGTGTCCTCCACCCCTCTCTACCAATCCTTCCACTGGCCTCCATTCAGTGTCCTCCACCCCTCTCTACCAATCCCTCCACTGACCTCCATTCAGTGTCCTCCACCCCTGTCTACCAATCCCTCCACTGACCTCCATTCAGTGTCCTCCACCCCTCTCTACCAATCCTTCCACTGGCCTCCATTCAGTGTCCTCCACCCCTCTCTACCAATCCTTCCACTGGCCTCCATTCTGTGTCCTCCACCCCTCTCTACCAATCCCTCCACTGACCTCCATTCAGTGTCCTCCACCCCTCTCTACCAATCCCTCCACTGGTCTCCATTCTGTGTCCTCCACCCCTCTCTACCAATCCTTCCACTGGCCTCCATTCTGTGTCCTCCACCCCTCTCTACCAATCCCTCCACTGACCTCCATTCAGTGTCCTCCACCCCTCTCTACCAATCCCTCCACTGGTCTCCATTCTGTGTCCTCCACCCCTCTCTACCAATCCTTCCACTGGCCTCCATTCTGTGTCCCCCACCCCTCTCTACCAATCCCTCCACTGGTCTCCATTCTGTGTCCTCCACCCCTCTCTACCAATCCCTCCACTGGCCTCCATTCAGTGTCCTCCACCCCTCTCCTCCAATCCCTCCACTGTCCTCCATTCAGTGTCCTCCACCCCTCTCTACCAATCCTTCCACTGGCCTCCATTCAGTGTCCTCCACCCCTCTCTACCAATCCCTCCACTGACCTCCATTCAGTGTCCTCCACCCCTCTCTACCAATCCCTCCACTGGTCTCCATTCAGTGTCCTCCACCCCTCTCTACCAATCCCTCCACTGACCTCCATTCAGTGTCCTCCACCCCTCTCTACCAATCCCTCCACTGACCTCCATTCAGTGTCCTCCACCCCTCTCTACCAATCCCTCCACTGGTCTCCATTCTGTGTCCTCCACCCCTCTCTACCAATCCTTCCACTGGCCTCCATTCTGTGTCCTCCACCCCTCTCTACCAATCCCTCCACCGACCTCCATTCAGTGTCCTCCACCCCTCTCTACCAATCCCTCCACTGGCCTCCATTCAGTGTCCTCCACCCCTCTCTACCAATCCCTCCACTGTTCTCCATTTAGTGTCCTCCACCCCTCCCTACCAATCCTTCCACTGACCTCCATTCAGTGTCCTCCACCCCTCTCTACCAATCCCTCCACTGCCTTCTATTCAGTGTCCTCCACCCCTCTCTACCAATCCCTCCACTGACCTCCATTCAGTGTCCTCCACCCCTCTCTACCAATCCCTCCACTGACCTCCATTCAGTGTCCTCCACCCCTCTCTACCAATCCCTCCACTGACCTCCATTCAGTGTCCTCCACCCCTCTCTACCAATCCCTCCACTGACCTCCATTCAGTGTCCTCCACCCCTCTCTACAAATCCCTTCAATGACCTCCATTCAGTGTCCTCCACCCCTCTCTACAAATCCCTTCAATGACCTCCATTCAGTGTCCTCCACCCCTCTCTACCAATCCCTCCACTGGTCTCCATTCAGTGTCCTCCACCCCTCTCTACCAATCCCTCCACTGACCTCCATTCAGTGTCCTCCACCCCTCTCTACCAATCCCTCCACTGATCTCCATTCAGTGTCCTCCACCCCTCTCTACCAATCCCTCCACTGACCTCCATTCAGTGTCCTCCACCCCTCTCTACCAATCCCTCCACTGACATCCATTCAGTGTCCTCCACCCCTCTCTACCAATCCCTCCACTGACCTCCATTCAGTGTCCTCCACCCCTCTCTACCAGTCCCTCCACTGACCTCCATTCTGTGTCCTCCACCCCTCTCTACCAATCCCTCCACTGACCTCCATTCAGTGTCCTCCACCCCTCTCTACCAATCCTTCCACTGGCCTCCATTCTGTGTCCTCCACCCCTCTCTACCAATCCCTCCACTGACCTCCATTCAGTGTCCTCCACCCCTCTCTACCAATCCCTCCACTGACCTCCATTCAGTGTCCTCCACCCCTCTCTACCAATCCCTCCACTGACCTCCATTCAGTGTCCTCCACCCCTCTCTACCAATCCTTCCACTGGCCTCCATTCTGTGTCCTCCACCCCTCTCTACCAATCCCTCCACTGACCTCCATTCAGTGTCCTCCACCCCTCTCTACCAATCCCTCCACTGACCTCCATTCAGTGTCCTCCACCCCTCTCTACCAATCCTTCCACTGGCCTCCATTCTGTGTCCTCCACCCCTCTCTACCAATCCCTCCACTGGTCTCCATTCTGTGTCCTCTACCCCTCTCTACCAATCCCTCCACTGGCCTCCATTCAGTGTCCTCCACCCCTCTCTACCAATCCTTCCACTGGCCTCCATTCTGTGTCCTCCACCCCTCTCTACCAATCCCTCCACTGACCTCCATTCAGTGTCCTCCACCCCTCTCTACCAATCCCTCCACTGACCTCCATTCAGTGTCCTCCACCCCTCTCTACCAATCCTTCCACTGGCCTCCATTCTGTGTCCTCCACCCCTCTCTACCAATCCCTCCACTGGTCTCCATTCTGTGTCCTCTACCCCTCTCTACCAATCCCTCCACTGGCCTCCATTCAGTGTCCTCCACCCCTCTCTGCCAATCCCTCCACTGGCCTCCATCCAGTGTCCTCCACCCCTCTCTACCAATCCCTCCACTGGTCTCCATTCTGTGTCCTCCACCCCTCTCTGCCAATCCCTCCACTGGCCTCCATTCAGTGTCCTCCACCCCTCTCTACCAATCCCTCCACTGACCTCCATTCTGTGTCCTCCACCCCTCTCTACCAATCCCTCCACTGACCTCCATTCAGTGTCCTCCACCCATCTCTGCCAATCCCTCCACTGGCCTCCATCCAGTGTCCTCCACCCCTCTTTACCAATCCCTCCACTGGTCTCCATTCTGTGTTCTCCACCCCTCTCTACCAATCCCTCCACTGACCTCCATCCAGTGTCCTCCACCCCTCTCTACCAATCCCTCCACTGGTCTCCATTCTGTGTCCTCCACCCCTCTCTACCAATCCCTCCACTGACCTCCATTCAGTGTCCTCCACCCCTCTCTACCAATCCCTCCACTGACCTCCATTCAGTGTCCTCCACCCCTCTCTACCAATCCTTCCACTGACCTCCATTCAGTGTCCTCCACCCCTCTCTACCAATCCCTCCACTGACCTCCATTCAGTGTCCTCCACCCCTCTCTGCCAATCCCTCCACTGGCCTCCATCCAGTGTCCTCCACCCCTCTCTACCCATACCTCCACTGGTATCCATTCTGTGTCCTCCACCCCTCTCTACCAATCCATCCACTGACCTCCATTCAGTGTCCTCCACCCCTCTCTACCAATCCCTCCACTGACCTCCATTCAGTGTCCTCCACCCCTCTCTACCAATCCCTCCACTGACCTCCATTCAGTGTCCTCCACCCCTCTCCTCCAATCCCTCCACTGTCCTCCATTCTGTGTCCTCCACCAATCTCTACCAATCCCTCCACTGACCTCCATTCAGTGTCCTCCACCCCTCTCTACCAATCCCTCCGCTGACCTCCATTCAGTGTACTCCACCCCTCTCTACCAATCCCTCCACTGGTCTCCATTCAGTGTCCTCCACCCCTCTCTACCAATCCCTCCACTGACCTCCATTCAGTGTCCTCCACCCCTCTCCTCCAATCCCTCCACTGTCCTCCATTCTGTGTCCTCCACCAATCTCTACCAATCCCTCCACTGGTCTCCATTCTATGTCCTCCACCAATCTCTACCAATCCCTCCACTGACCTCCATTCAGTGTCCTCCACCCCTCTCTACCAATCCTTCCACTGGTCTCCATTCAGTGTCCTCCACCCCTCTCTACCAATCCTTCCACTGGCCTCCATTCAGTGTCCTCCACCCCTCTCTACCAATCCCTCCACTGACCTCCATTCAGTGTCCTCCACCCCTCTCCTCCAATCCCTCCACTGACCTCCATTCAGTGTCCTCCACCCCTCTCCTCCAATCCCTCCGCTGACCTCCATTCAGTGTCCTCCACCCCTCTCTACCAATCCTTCCACTGACCTCCATTCAGTGTCCTCCACCCCTCTCTACCAATCCTTCCACTGGCCTCCATTCTGTGTCCTCCACCCCTCCCTACCAATCCCTCCACTGGTCTCCATTCAGTGTCCTCCACCCCTCTCTACCAATCCTTCCACTGGCCTCCATTCTGTGTCCTCCACCCCTCTCTACCAATCCTTCCACTGGCCTCCATTCAGTGTCCTCCACCCCTCTCTACCAATCCCTCCACTGACCTCCATTCAGTGTCCTCCACCCCTGTCTACCAATCCCTCCACTGACCTCCATTCAGTGTCCTCCACCCCTCTCTACCAATCCTTCCACTGGCCTCCATTCAGTGTCCTCCACCCCTCTCTACCAATCCTTCCACTGGCCTCCATTCTGTGTCCTCCACCCCTCTCTACCAATCCCTCCACTGACCTCCATTCAGTGTCCTCCACCCCTCTCTACCAATCCCTCCACTGGTCTCCATTCTGTGTCCTCCACCCCTCTCTACCAATCCTTCCACTGGCCTCCATTCTGTGTCCTCCACCCCTCTCTACCAATCCCTCCACTGACCTCCATTCAGTGTCCTCCACCCCTCTCTACCAATCCCTCCACTGGTCTCCATTCTGTGTCCTCCACCCCTCTCTACCAATCCTTCCACTGGCCTCCATTCTGTGTCCCCCACCCCTCTCTACCAATCCCTCCACTGGTCTCCATTCTGTGTCCTCCACCCCTCTCTACCAATCCCTCCACTGGCCTCCATTCAGTGTCCTCCACCCCTCTCCTCCAATCCCTCCACTGTCCTCCATTCAGTGTCCTCCACCCCTCTCTACCAATCCTTCCACTGGCCTCCATTCAGTGTCCTCCACCCCTCTCTACCAATCCCTCCACTGACCTCCATTCAGTGTCCTCCACCCCTCTCTACCAATCCCTCCACTGGTCTCCATTCAGTGTCCTCCACCCCTCTCTACCAATCCCTCCACTGACCTCCATTCAGTGTCCTCCACCCCTCTCTACCAATCCCTCCACTGACCTCCATTCAGTGTCCTCCACCCCTCTCTACCAATCCCTCCACTGGTCTCCATTCTGTGTCCTCCACCCCTCTCTACCAATCCTTCCACTGGCCTCCATTCTGTGTCCTCCACCCCTCTCTACCAATCCCTCCACTGGTCTCCATTCTGTGTCCTCCACCCCTCTCTACCAATCCCTCCACTGGCCTCCATTCAGTGTCCTCCACCCCTCTCCTCCAATCCCTCCACTGTCCTCCATTCAGTGTCCTCCACCCCTCTCTACCAATCCTTCCACTGGCCTCCATTCAGTGTCCTCCACCCCTCTCTACCAATCCCTCCACTGGTCTCCATTCAGTGTCCTCCACCCCTCTCTACCAATCCCTCCACTGGTCTCCATTCAGTGTCCTCCACCCCTCTCTACCAATCCTTCCACTGGCCTCCATTCTGTGTCCTCCACCCCTCTCTACCAATCCCTCCACTGGTCTCCATTTAGTGTCCTCCACCCCTCTCTACCAATCCCTCCACTGGCCTCCATTCAGTGTCCTCCACCCCTCTCCTCCAATCCCTCCACTGTCCTCCATTCAGTGTCCTCCACCCCTCTCTACCAATCCTTCCACTGGCCTCCATTCAGTGTCCTCCACCCCTCTCTGCCAATCCCTTCACTGGCCTCCATTCAGTGTCCTCCACCCCTCTCCTCCAATCCCTCCACTGTCCTCCATTCAGTGTCCTCCACCCCTCTCTACCAATCCTTCCACTGGCCTCCATTCAGTGTCCTCCACCCCTCTCTACCAATCCCTCCACTGACTTCCATTCAGTGTCCTCCACCCCTCTCTACCAATCCCTCCACTGACCTCCATTCAGTGTCCTCCACCCCTCTCTACCAATCCCTCCACTGGCCTCCATTCAGTGTCCTCCACCCCTCTCTACCAATCCTTCCACTGGCCTCCATTCAGTGTCCTCCACCCCTCTCTACCAATCCTTCCACTGACCTCCATTCAGTGTCCTCCACCCCTCTCTACCAATCCCTCCACTGACCTCCATTCAGTGTCCTCCACCCCTCTCTACCAATCCTTCCACTGACCTCCATTCAGTGTCCTCCACCCCTCTCTACCAATCCCTCCACTGGTCTCCATTCTGTGTCCTCCACCCCTCTCTACCAATCCCTCCACTGACCTCCATTCAGTGTCCTCCACCTCTCTCTACCAATCCTTCCACTGGCCTCCATTCAGTGTCCTCCACCCCTCTCTACCAATCCCTCCACTGACTTCCATTCAGTGTCCTCCACCCCTCTCTACCAATCCCTCCACTGGTCTCCATTCTGTGTCCTCCACCCCTCTCTACCAATCCCTCCACTGGCCTCCATTCAGTGCCCTCCACCCCTCTCTACCAATCCCTCCACTGACCTCCATTCTGTGTCCTCCACCCCTCTCTACCAATCCCTCCACTGACCTCCATTCAGTGTCCTCCACCCCTCTCTGCCAATCCCTCCACTGGCCTCCATCCAGTGTCCTCCACCCCTCTCTGCCAATCCCTCTACTGGCCTCCATCCAGTGTCCTCCACCCCTCTCTACCAATCCCTCCACTGGTCTCCATTCTGTGTTCTCCACCCCTCTCTACCAATCCCTCCACTGACCTCCATTCAGTGTCCTCCACCCCTCTCTGCCAATCCCTCCACTGGCCTCCATCCAGTGTCCTCCACCCCTCTCTACCAATCCCTCCACTGGTCTCCATTCTGTGTCCTCCACCCCTCTCTACCAATCCCTCCACTGACCTCCATTCAGTGTCCTCCACCCCTCTCTACCAATCCCTCCACTGACCTCCATTCAGTGTCCTCCACCCCTCTCTACCAATCCCTCCACTGACCTCCATTCAGTGTCCTCCACCCCTCTCTGCCAATCCCTCCACTGGCCTCCATCCAGTGTCCTCCACCCCTCTCTACCAATCCCTCCACTGACCTCCATTCAGTGTCCTCCACCCCTCTCTACCAATCCCTCCACTGACCTCCATTCAGTGTCCTCCACCCCTCTCTACCAATCCCTCCACTGGTCTCCATTCAGTGTCCTCCACCCCTCTCTACCAATCCTTCCACTGGCCTCCATTCTGTGTCCTCCACCCCTCTCTACCAATCCTTCCACTGGCCTCCATTCAGTGTCCTCCACCCCTCTCTACCAATCCCTCCACTGACCTCCATTCAGTGTCCTCCACCCCTGTCTACCAATCCCTCCACTGACCTCCATTCAGTGTCCTCCACCCCTCTCTACCAATCCTTCCACTGGCCTCCATTCAGTGTCCTCCACCCCTCTCTACCAATCCTTCCACTGGCCTCCATTCTGTGTCCTCCACCCCTCTCTACCAATCCCTCCACTGACCTCCATTCAGTGTCCTCCACCCCTCTCTACCAATCCCTCCACTGGTCTCCATTCTGTGTCCTCCACCCCTCTCTACCAATCCTTCCACTGGCCTCCATTCTGTGTCCTCCACCCCTCTCTACCAATCCCTCCACTGACCTCCATTCAGTGTCCTCCACCCCTCTCTACCAATCCCTCCACTGGTCTCCATTCTGTGTCCTCCACCCCTCTCTACCAATCCTTCCACTGGCCTCCATTCTGTGTCCCCCACCCCTCTCTACCAATCCCTCCACTGGTCTCCATTCTGTGTCCTCCACCCCTCTCTACCAATCCCTCCACTGGCCTCCATTCAGTGTCCTCCACCCCTCTCCTCCAATCCCTCCACTGTCCTCCATTCAGTGTCCTCCACCCCTCTCTACCAATCCTTCCACTGGCCTCCATTCAGTGTCCTCCACCCCTCTCTACCAATCCCTCCACTGACCTCCATTCAGTGTCCTCCACCCCTCTCTACCAATCCCTCCACTGGTCTCCATTCAGTGTCCTCCACCCCTCTCTACCAATCCCTCCACTGACCTCCATTCAGTGTCCTCCACCCCTCTCTACCAACCCCTCCACTGACCTCCATTCAGTGTCCTCCACCCCTCTCTACCAATCCCTCCACTGGTCTCCATTCTGTGTCCTCCACCCCTCTCTACCAATCCTTCCACTGGCCTCCATTCTGTGTCCTCCACCCCTCTCTACCAATCCCTCCACTGGTCTCCATTCTGTGTCCTCCACCCCTCTCTACCAATCCCTCCACTGGCCTCCATTCAGTGTCCTCCACCCCTCTCCTCCAATCCCTCCACTGTCCTCCATTCAGTGTCCTCCACCCCTCTCTACCAATCCTTCCACTGGCCTCCATTCAGTGTCCTCCACCCCTCTCTACCAATCCCTCCACTGGTCTCCATTCAGTGTCCTCCACCCCTCTCTACCAATCCCTCCACTGGTCTCCATTCAGTGTCCTCCACCCCTCTCTACCAATCCTTCCACTGGCCTCCATTCTGTGTCCTCCACCCCTCTCTACCAATCCCTCCACTGGTCTCCATTTAGTGTCCTCCACCCCTCTCTACCAATCCCTCCACTGGCCTCCATTCAGTGTCCTCCACCCCTCTCCTCCAATCCCTCCACTGTCCTCCATTCAGTGTCCTCCACCCCTCTCTACCAATCCTTCCACTGGCCTCCATTCAGTGTCCTCCACCCCTCTCTGCCAATCCCTTCACTGGCCTCCATTCAGTGTCCTCCACCCCTCTCCTCCAATTCCTCCACTGTCCTCCATTCAGTGTCCTCCACCCCTCTCTACCAATCCTTCCACTGGCCTCCATTCAGTGTCCTCCACCCCTCTCTACCAATCCCTCCACTGACTTCCATTCAGTGTCCTCCACCCCTCTCTACCAATCCCTCCACTGACCTCCATTCAGTGTCCTCCACCCCTCTCTACCAATCCCTCCACTGGCCTCCATTCAGTGTCCTCCACCCCTCTCTACCAATCCTTCCACTGGCCTCCATTCAGTGTCCTCCACCCCTCTCTACCAATCCTTCCACTGACCTCCATTCAGTGTCCTCCACCCCTCTCTACCAATCCCTCCACTGACCTCCATTCAGTGTCCTCCACCCCTCTCTACCAATCCTTCCACTGACCTCCATTCAGTGTCCTCCACCCCTCTCTACCAATCCCTCCACTGGTCTCCATTCTGTGTCCTCCACCCCTCTCTACCAATCCCTCCACTGACCTCCATTCAGTGTCCTCCACCTCTCTCTACCAATCCTTCCACTGGCCTCCATTCAGTGTCCTCCACCCCTCTCTACCAATCCCTCCACTGACTTCCATTCAGTGTCCTCCACCCCTCTCTACCAATCCCTCCACTGGTCTCCATTCTGTGTCCTCCACCCCTCTCTACCAATCCCTCCACTGGCCTCCATTCAGTGCCCTCCACCCCTCTCTACCAATCCCTCCACTGACCTCCATTCTGTGTCCTCCACCCCTCTCTACCAATCCCTCCACTGACCTCCATTCAGTGTCCTCCACCCCTCTCTGCCAATCCCTCCACTGGCCTCCATCCAGTGTCCTCCACCCCTCTCTGCCAATCCCTCTACTGGCCTCCATCCAGTGTCCTCCACCCCTCTCTACCAATCCCTCCACTGGTCTCCATTCTGTGTTCTCCACCCCTCTCTACCAATCCCTCCACTGACCTCCATTCAGTGTCCTCCACCCCTCTCTGCCAATCCCTCCACTGGCCTCCATCCAGTGTCCTCCACCCCTCTCTACCAATCCCTCCACTGGTCTCCATTCTGTGTCCTCCACCCCTCTCTACCAATCCCTCCACTGACCTCCATTCAGTGTCCTCCACCCCTCTCTACCAATCCCTCCACTGACCTCCATTCAGTGTCCTCCACCCCTCTCTACCAATCCCTCCACTGACCTCCATTCAGTGTCCTCCACCCCTCTCTGCCAATCCCTCCACTGGCCTCCATCCAGTGTCCTCCACCCCTCTCTACCAATCCCTCCACTGACCTCCATTCAGTGTCCTCCACCCCTCTCTACCAATCCTTCCACTGGTCTCCATTAAGTGTCCTCCACCCCTCTCTACCAATCCTTCCACTGGCCTCCATTCAGTGTCCTCCACCCTTCTCTACCAATCCTTCCACTGGCCTCCATTCAGTGTCCTCCACCCCTCTCTACCAATCCCTCCACTGACCTCCATTCAGTGTCCTCCACCCCTCTCTGCCAATCCCTCCACTGACCTCTATTCAGTGTCCTCCACCCCTCTCTACCAATCCCTCCACTGGTCTCCATTCAGTGTCCTCCACCCCTCTCTACCAATCCCTCCACTGACCTCCATTCAGTGTCCTCCACCCCTCTCTACCAATTCTTCCACTGACCTCCATTCAGTGTCCTCCACCCCTCTCTACCAATCCCTCCACTGGCCTCCATTCAGTGTCCTCCACCCCTCTCTACCAATCCCTCCACTGACCTCCATTCAGTGTCCTCCACCCCTCTCTACCAATCCTTCCACTGGCCTCCATTCAGTGTCCTCCACCCCTCTCTACCAATCCTTCCACTGACCTCCATTCAGTGTCCTTCACCCCTCTCTACCAATCCCTCCACTGGTCTCCATTCAGTGTCCTCCACCCCTCTCTACCAATCCTTCCACTGGCCTCCATTCAGTGTCCTCCACCCCTCTCTACCAATCCCTCCACTGGTCTCCATTCTGTGTCCTCCACCCCTCTCTACCAATCCCTCCACTGACCTCCATTCAGTGTCCTCCACCCCTCTCTACCAATCCTTCCACTGACCTCCATTCAGTGTCCTCCACCCCTCTCTACCAATCCCTCCACTGACCTCCATTCAGTGTCCTCCACCCCTCTCTACCAATCCCTCCACTGACCTCCATTCAGTGTCCTCCACCCCTCTCTACCAATCCTTCCACTGACCTCCATTCAGTGTCCTCCACCCCTCTCTACCAATCCCTCCACTGACCTCCATTCAGTGTCCTCCACCCCTCTCTACCAATCCCTCCACTGACCTCCATTCAGTGTCCTCCACCCCTCTCTACCAATCCTTCCACTGGTCTCCATTCAGTGTCCTCCACCCCTCTCTACCAATCCCTCCACTGACCTCCATTCAGTGTCCTCCACCCCTCTCTACCAATCCTTCCACTGACCTCCATTCAGTGTCCTCCACCCCTCTCTACCAATCCTTCCACTGACCTCCATTCAGTGTCCTCCACCCCTCTCTACCAATCCCTCCACTGGTCTCCATTCTGTGTCCTCCACCCCTCTCTACCAATCCCTCCTTTGACCTCCATTCAGTATCCTCCACCCCTCTCTACCAATCCTTCCACTGACCTCCATTCAGTGTCCTCCACCCCTCTCTACCAATCCCTCCACTTACCTCTATTCTGTGTCCTCCACCCCTCTCTACCAATCCTTCCACTGGTCTCCATTCAGTGTCCTCCACCCCTCTCTACCAATCCTTCCACTGGCCTCCATTCAGTGTCCTCCATCCCTCTCTACCAATCCCTCCACTGACCTCCATTCAGTGTCCTCCACCCCTCTCTGCCAATCCCTCCGCTGGCCTCCATTCTGTGTCCTCCACCCCTCTCTACCAATCCCTCCACTGACCTCCATTCAGTGTCCTCCACCCCTCTCTACCAATCCTTCCACTGGTCTCCATTCAGTGTCCTCCACCCCTCTCTACCAATCCCTCCACTGGTCTCCATTCTGTGTCCTCCACCCCTCTCTACCAATCCCTCCACTGACCTCCATTCAGTGTCCTCCACCCCTCTCTACCAATCCTTCCACTGGCCTCCATTCAGTGTCCTCCATCCCTCTCTACCAATCCCTCCACTGACCTCCATTCAGTGTCCTCCACCCCTCTCTGCCAATCCCTCCGCTGGCCTCCATTCTGTGTCCTCCACCCCTCTCTACTAATCCCTCCACTGACCTCCATTCAGTGTCCTCCACCCCTCTCTACCAATCCCTCCACTGACCTCCATTCAGTGTCCTCCAACCCTCTCTACCAATCCCTCCACTGGTCTCCATTCAGTGTCCTCCACCCCTCTCTACCAATCCTTCCACTGGCCTCCATTCAGTGTCCTCCACCCCTCTCTACCAATCCCTCCACTGACCTTCATTCAGTGTCCTCCACCCCTCTCTACCAATCCCTCCACCGACCTCCATTCAGTGTCCTCCACCCCTCTCTACCAATCCCTCCATTGACCTCCATTCAGTGTCCTCCACCCCTCTCTACCAATCCCTCCACTGACCTCCATTCAGTGTCCTCCACCCCTCTCTACCAATCCCTCCACTGGCCTCCATTCTGTGTCCTCCACCCCTCTCTACCAATCCCTCCACTGACCTCCATTCTGTGTCCTCCACCTCTCTCTACCAATCCCTCCACTGACCTCCATTCAGTGTCCTCCACCCCTCTCTACCAATCCCTCCACTGACCTCCGTTCAGTGTCCTCCACCCCTCTCTACCAATCTCTCCACTGGTCTCCTTTCAGTGTCCTCCATCCCTCTCTACCAATCCCTCCACTGGTCTCCATTCTGTGTCCTCCACCCCTCTCTACCAATCCCTCCACTGACCTCCATTCAGTGTCCTCCACCCCTCTCTACCAATCCCTCCACTGACCTCCATTCAGTGTCCTCCATCCCTCTCTACCAATCCCTCCACTGGTCTCCATTCAGTGTCCTCCACCCCTCTCTACCTATCCCTCCACTGGCCTCCATTCAGTGTCCTCCACCCCTCTCTACCAATCCTTCCACTGGCCTCCATTCAGTGTCCTCCACCCCTCTCTACCAATCGCTCCACTGACCTCCATTCTGTGTCCTCCACCACTCTCTACCAATCCCTCCACTGACCTCCATTCAGTGTCCTCCACCCCTCTCTACCAATCCTTCCACTGACCTCCATTCAGTGTCCTCCACCCCTCTCTACCAATCCCTCCACTGGCCTCCATTCAGTGTCCTCCACCCCTCTCTACCAATCCTTCCACTGGTCTTCATTCAGTGTCTACATAGGAGAAATTCTGCTGCCCCGTTGAGTCCACTCTGACCCTGTAATCACCCGTGCCCTAGGCAAGACTAGCGCCAGGGGTGGGAAATAGTCAAGCACGGGTGATGGGAGGGGATTTGTGTATAGGGGCCTCTCATGTGATGAGGTGCCTCAGATGTGATGGGATGGCTCTGATATGATAGGGGGACCTCAGGTGTGATGGGGGGCCTCTGATGTGATGGGGGGCCTCTGATGTGATGGGGGCCTCTGATGTGGAGCAGAGGTCTCAAATGTGATGGGGGCCTCTGATGTGATGGGAGGCCTCTGATGTGATGGGGGGCCTCTGATGTGATGAGGGGCCTCTGATGTGATGGGGGGCCTCTGATGTGATGAGGGGCCTCTGATGTGATGGGGGGCCTCTGATGTGATGAGGGGCCTCTGATGTGATGAGGGGCCTCTGATGTGATGGGGGGTCTCTGATGTGATGGGGGGCCTCTGATGTGATGAGGGGCCTCTGATGTGATGAGGGGCCTCTGATGTGATGGGGGGTCCCTGATGTGATGGGGGGCCTCTGATGTGATGAGGGGCCTCTGATGTGATGAGGGGCCTCTGATGTAATGGGGGGCCTCTGATGTGATGGGGGGCCTCTGATGTGATCAGGGGCCTCTGGTGTGATGGGGGGCCTCTGATGTGATGAGGGGCCTCTGATGTGATGGGGGGCCTCTGATGTGATGGGGGGCCTCTGATGTGATGGGGGACCTCTGATGTGATGAGGGGCCTCTGATGTGATGGGGGTCTCTGATGTGATGGGGGACCTCTGATGTGATGAGGGACCTCTGATGTGATCAGGGGCCTCTGGTGTGATGGGGGGCCTCTGATGTGATGAGGGGCCTCTGATGTGATGGGGGGCCTCTGATGTGATGGGGGACCTCTGATGTGATGAGGGGCCTCTGGTGTGATGGGGGGCCTCTGATGTGATGAGGGGCCTCTGATGTGATCAGGGGCCTCTGGTGTGATGGGGGGCCTCTGATGTGATGGGGGGCCTCTGATGTGATGGGGGGCCTCTGATGTGATGGGGGACCTCTGATGTGATGAGGGGCCTCTGATGTGATGGGGGGTCTCTGATGTGATGGGGGACCTCTGATGTGATGGGGGGCCTCTGATGTGATGAGGGGCCTCTGATGTGATCAGGGGCCTCTGGTGTGATGGGGGGCCTCTGATGTGATGGGGGGCCTCTGATGTGATGGGGGGCCTCTGATGTGATGGGGGACCTCTGATGTGATGAGGGGCCTCTGATGTGATGGGGGGTCTCTGATGTGATGGGGGACCTCTGATGTGATGAGGGACCTCTGATGTGATGGGGGGCCTCTGATGTGATGGGGGGCCTCTGATGTGATGGGGGGTCTCTGATGTGATGGGGGACCTCTGATGTGATGAGGGACCTCTGATGTGATGGGGGGCCTGTGGTGTGATGAGGGGCCTCTGATGTGATGGGGGAGCCTCTGATGTGATGAGGGGCCTCTGGTGTGATGGGGGGCCTCTGATGTGATGGGGGGCCTCTGATGTGATCAGGGGCCTCTGGTGTGATGGGGGGCCTCTGATGTGATGAGGGGCCTCTGATGTGATGGGGGGCCTCTGATGTGATGGGGGGCCTCTGATGTGATGGGGGACCTCTGATGTGATGAGGGGCCTCTGATGTGATGGGGGGTCTCTGATGTGATGGGGGACCTCTGATGTGATGGGGGAGCCTCTGATGTGATGAGGGGCCTCTGATGTGATGGGGGGCCTCTGATGTGATGGGGGGTCTCTGATGTGATGGGGGACCTCTGATGTGATGGGGGAGCCTCTGATGTGATGAGGGGCCTCTGATGTGATGGGGGGCCTCTGATGTGATGGGGGGTCTCTGATGTGATGGGGGACCTCTGATGTGATCAGGGGCCTCTGGTGTGATGGGGGGCCTCTGATGTGATGAGGGGCCTCTGGTGTGATGGGGGGCCTCTGATGTGATGAGGGGCCTCTGATGTGATGGGGGACCTCTGATGTGATGGGGGACCTCTGATGTGATGAGGGGCCTCTGATGTGATGGGGGGTCTCTGATGTGATGGGGGACCTCTGATGTGATGGGGGAGCCTCTGATGTGATGAGGGGCCTCTGATGTGATGGGGGGCCTCTGATGTGATGGGGGGTCTCTGATGTGATGGGGGACCTCTGATGTGATGAGGGACCTCTGATGTGATCAGGGGCCTCTGGTGTGATGGGGGGCCTCTGATGTGATGAGGGGCCTCTGATGTGATGGGGGGCCTCTGATGTGGAGCAGAGGTCTAAAATGTGATGGGGGCCTCTGATGTGATGAGGGGCCTCTGATGTGATGAGGGGCCTCTGATGTAATGGGGGGCCTCTGATGTGATGGGGGGCCTGTGGTGTGATGAGGGGCCTCTGATGTGATGGGGGAGCCTCTGATGTGATGAGGGGCCTCTGATGTAATGGGGGGCCTCTGATGTGATGAGGAGCCTCTGTTGTGATGGGGGGCCTCTGATGTGATGGGGGGGGGGGGGGGTCTCAGATGTGACGTCAGTACATCAGGGCTATTGTGTGCATTGTTCCAGAGTCGGGTTTCTTTATATTTTTTCACATTTTAGGTCGGGGTTCGGCGGGATTTTGCGTACTTTTAAAAACTGTTGCTCTTAAAAAAAGTAAAAAAAAAGCAGTTATGGAGAATCCATCAGTTTGCTCACTTAGACTGACAGGTTCTCTTTAAATGCCTCCTTTCCCCAACCCACCCATGGATACAATCCGCCAAGATACTGACTCTAAGGCTGGCTCTACATTGGATAAATTCCATCTGTTTCCTAACTAACAGTCTGAAACACAACGTCCTTCCAATGAAGATTCAAGGAGCCGGGTGGAGAATGGATGGAGGCGCTGTCTGGGTGTTCTGACCCAGCGCCGGCATGTGGCCTACTGCAGGGAGCAAAGGAATTCAATGCTGGAAGCATTACTGCAGCCAGCAACAGATAACTAAGAAGTGATATATTGCTGCCGATAAGCGGAGTGAAGCGCGTTGGGGGCGTGGCCTCGTCGGAGTCCAGGATAAGGCTGCCACTCCATTCATCGTAGCAGGACACCATAGTCCGGGGGTCACGTCCGGGGGTCACCCTTTCGTCCTTTGAACCCCTTGTGATTGCAGCCAGCAATACATAACTATTAGAAGTGATATGTTGCTGCAGATTAAGTCTCCACAGAACAGATTTGGAACTTCTGGTTTAAAAAAAAAAAATTGGACCGAAATACATGGTGGGACAGATGTTTGGACCCGGCCCTGGGAGGAAACTGGTTATTAAATTATAATACAGTGGAACCTTGTGAAGCGCCCTGTTCCTGAAGAATGTGTAAATTTAGTGTTTATCTGAGCTGTAAGTAGCTCAGAGTGATTGTATAAAGTTGAATTGGCTTCTGTTCTGATTTGGCTATGTTGTGCGCATTTCTCACTGTTGCCAGTAGGTGTCACTGTTACCACAGGCCAGTGGAGAAAGTGCATTGACTTTTCTTTCCCCAGAAACAGCCCAGTGGGAGTGTTCTTGCTGCTGTGCATTCTGGAAGAGGATATTTAAGGGGCAGACGCCATGTTTTGATTCTCTCTGACCTCGGGGCCCTGCTGGCCCGAGCGTGTGCTCACACGTTCTCTGACCTCATGGCCCTCCTGGCCTAAGGCTGTGTTACTACTTAACTGAAGGTGGTCCTGTGCTGTCTTGCCTGCACGGAAGAAGCCACTCAAACTGAGAATATTCCAGGGGGGGGGCCTTTGCTGGAGAGGATCGAGCTGAAGGCTGCTTTCTCAGGAAGGGCCTGGTGACTCGTTTGCATAAGTGTGCGCAGCCTTTTACATTAGGGTGAGCACCTCAAAGCTCCAACACATATGCGTGTGTGACATTTTTACCGGCCTCTTCCCCGCTCTCCATCCTGAAACAATGGGGGGGGGGAGCACACAGAGGGAACGGGGCAGCAGAATGAAGAGGAACAGGGACAGGAGAGACGGCAGGGGTGTAATTTAGTGGAACCCATCTGTATTTGCCTCCTGTGGCAGCTGAATGTCAGTGAGAGGGAGAGGAGGAGAAGCCTACTTTCAGCTGCTGCAGGAGGAAAATACAGATCGGCTCCACTAAATTCCACCCCCAGCTACCTCTCCTTTCCAGGTTCTGGGGGTTGGCAAGGAAGGATCACAGTTTACCTATCACCTACCTGCGACCAACAGGTAGCTCGCTAGGTTGCCAACCCCAGGATTAGGGTGTGCCCTGGCACACCTGGCACACCCCTTGTGCACGCCTATGCTTGTTTGAAGGATGCATCTAAGTTAACGTACCTCACAGTACTGCCGGATGGCTTAAAGGTTCTGGTTCTGTGCAGCTGTCCTACAAATAACTGACTGCTGGCTAAACAATCCTGTGGCAGAGGATTATCCAGGAGTTCCACTGATCGCTAAGTCTGTGGCAGAGACTTGTCCGTGCTTCATACCGGCTGCTACGTCTGAGTGATCGGCCTATCCGGTTGTTGCAAGATCCGCTGACAGAAAGCTGTTTGTCCTCTGGATCCAAGAAAGTCATTTGTGATCTGCAAATAAGGTATCTGGACTTCCCCTAACCCTCTATCCTTCTACTACTGAAAGTTTGTTTATTAAAGCATTGAAGAAAAGACTGAAGTGACCGGCGCCCACATCTGTTTAAAACTTGCTAACATAGACTCTTAGTATCTACTACGGTGCAAGGTGGGGTAACGGCAGGACCCAAAATTATAATCAGCAGCCCTCTAGGGGGTATCGCTACACTTGGTTTCCGAGTAACGCGGTGAACGAGCGTTTTGAAAGACGAGCAACTTAAAAAAAAAATCCCGAGTGTTGTCTCGCAAAATGAGCAAAATTCAAGCTAATGGGGTGTGCAATACCGCATATGGCCTGAGATGCGGGGGCGCCAGTGAGCAGTACCGCATATGGCCTGAGATGCGGGGGCGCCGGTGACACTCGGAACTGTTTGGAGCTGTTCGGAAATACTCGGAATCACTCGGACATACTCCATTCCCGGGTGTTTCCAAGATCAGCCGAGCTGTCCCCGAGTATTTCCGAGGCCCTCCGACGCCCCCCCCCACCTCTGGCCACATGCGGTATTGCATGCCATAGAAGTCAATGCAGAACCAATTATCTTGGTTTCCATTAACTTCTATGGGGAAACTCGCTTTGATATGCGAGTGCTTTGAATTACAAGCACTCTCCTGGAAAGGATTATCCTCGTAATCCGAGGTTCCACTGTATGGTTGTTTTATAGAGTTTCCATTGATGCTCAGGTTTTACGATGTTCTAGGTTCTAAGGCCTCTTACGTTTTTTTACTTGGAATGGGCGCTGTTTCCCTTCCAATCGGGATCCTTCACGTCACAGAAGAGCTGCGGCCCACTATCACTACCGAGACCCCAAACTATCGAGCAAGTCCAACTTTGTTCCTTGTCGCCCTATGAGAGCTCATCCTGTTTGTTACCTCAGAAAATGACTGTTGTTGTATTTTGGATTCTTTTTATATCCTGAAAAGAAAAACGTAATAAAAACGATTGAATCGGAATATAAATACGTATTAAAATATTTTCTCCCCGGATGATTCCCGGCAATGACATCGGATGATCTGCATGACATGGAATGCTCAGCGAAGTGGATGTAATGCCATTGGAATTTTCTTAGCAAGCTCAAACCTGTGAAAATCTCGCCATTGCGCTAATTTGTGCGCTCGCCAGCCGGACTCCATCTTATCTCACTTCTACACAAAACATTTTCTTTCCCCTGTGTGGGTTGCAATGCGGCGATAAAAAGGAGAATAAATCTTTCCTAAAGCAAAATACGATTCCACCGCGTCACGTAAAAGTCACGCTAATGTATGACTTTAATCAGCAGACATTGAGGAATATATTTCGGGGGAATTATATGGGGGGCGCAGAAAATATGCAAATATGTCACTGAAAATAATTAAAATTAATATTTCCATTTTTATTTTATTTTACTATTTATTCCCAATGCAAACTAAAAGTTCAATCCCGGGAGATGTAGAGGAATCATATAGAGGATAACATTCCACATCACCACCAGGGGGCGCTACAAGCTGAGGGCCACTCTAATCTATGGAAGGGGGAAGGGAAGGCGGATTTGTACTGGGGGGGTAAACATGCAGATTAGTGCTCAATTTCTTAGGGGGAGGGCTGGTGACACATAATGCTCATACATATTGGGGGGGGGGGGCTGGTGACACATAATGCTCATACATGTTGGGGGGGCTGGTGACACATAATGCTCATACATATTGGGGGGGGGCTGGTGACACATAATGCTCATACATATTGGGGGGGGGCTGGTGACACATAATGCTCATACATGTTGGGGGGGGTTGGTGACACATAATGCTCATACATGTTGGGGGGGGTTGGTGACACATAATGCTCATACATGTTGGGGGGGTCTGGTGACACATAATGCTCATACATATTGGGGGGGGGCTGGTGACACATAATGCTCATACATGTTGGGGGGTTGGTGACACATAATGCTCATACATGTTGGGGGGGTCTGGTGACACATAATGCTCATACATATTGGGGGGGGGCTGGTGACACATAACGCTCATACATGTTGGGGGGGTTGGTGACACATAATGCTCATACATGTTGGGGGGGTTGGTGACACATAATGCTCATACATGTTGGGGGGGGGTTGGTGACACATAATGCTCATACATGTTGGGCGGGGGGTTCGGTGACACATAATGCTCATACATGTTGGGGGGGGTGGTTTGGTGACACATAATGCTCATACATGTTGGGGGGGTCTGGTGACACATAACGCTCATACATGTTGGGGGGGTCTGGTGACACATAACGCTCATACATGTTGGGGGGGTCTGGTGAGACATAACGCTCATACATGTTGGGGGGGGTCTGGTGACACATAATGCTCATACATGTTGGGGGGGTTTGGTGACACATAATGCTCATACATGTTGGGGGGGGGGGGGGTTTGGTGACACATAATGCTCATACATGTTGGGGGGGGTCTGGTGACACATAATGCTCATACGTGTTGGGGGGGTCTGGTGACACATAATGCTCATACATGTTGGGGGGGGGTTGGTGACACATAATGCTCATACATGTTGGGGGGGGGTTGGTGACACATAATGCTCATACATGTTGGGGGGAGTCTGGTGACACATAATGCTCATACATGTTGGGGGGGGTTGGTGACACATAATGCTCATACATGTTGGGGGGGGGTTGGTGACACATAATGCTCATACATGTTGGGGGGGGGGGGTTGGTGACACATAATGCTCATACATGTTGGGGGGGTTGGTGACACATAATGCTCATACATGTTGGGGGGGGGGGTCTGGTGACACATAATGCTCATACATGTTGGGGGGGGGGTTGGTGACACATAATTCTCATACGTGTTGGGGGGGGGTCTGGTGACACATAATGCTCATACATGTTGGGGGGTCTGGTGACACATAATGCTCATACATGTTGGGGGGGGTTGGTGACACATAATGCTCATACATGTTGGGGGGGGGTCTGGTGACACATAATGCTCATACATGTTGGGGGGGGTTGGTGACACATAATGCTCATACATGTTCGGGGGTGTTGGTGACACATAATTCTCATACGTGTTGGGGGGGGGGGGTCTGGTGACACATAATGCTCATAATGTTGGGGGGGGGGTCTGGTGACACATAATGCTCATACATGTTGGGGGGGGGTCTGGTGACACATAATGCTCATACATGTTGGGGGGGGGGTCTGGTGACACATAATGCTCATACATGTTGGGGGGGGTTTGGTGACACATAATGCTCATACATGTTGGGGGGGGGGTTGGTGACACATAATGCTCATACATGTTGGGGGGGGGTTTGGTGACACATAATGCTCATACATGTTGGGGGGGGGTCTGGTGACACATAATGCTCATACATGTTGGGGGGGTTTGGTGACACATAATGCTCATACATGTTGGGGGGGGTTGGTGACACATAATGCTCATACATGTTGGGGGGGGGGTCTGGTGACACATAATGCTCATACATGTTGGGGGGGGGGTTGGTGACACATAATGCTCATACATGTTGGGGGGGTTGGTGACACATAATGCTCATACATGTTGGGGGGGGGGGTCTGGTGACACATATTGCTCATACATGTTGGGGGGGGTTTGGTGACACATAATGCTCATACATGTTGGGGGGGTTGGTGACACATAATGCTCATACATGTTGGGGGGGGGGTTGGTGACACATAATGCTCATACATGTTGGGGGGGGGGGTCTGGTGACACATAATGCTCATACATGTTGGGGGGGGGGGTTGGTGACACATAATGCTCATACATGTTGGGGGGGGGGGTTGGTGACACATAATGCTCATACATGTTGGGGGGGGGTCTGGTGACACATAATGCTCATACGTGTTGGGGGGGTCTGGTGACACATAATGCTCATACATGTTGGGGGGGGTTGGTGACACATAATGCTCATACATGTTGGGGGGGGTCTGGTGACACATAATGCTCATACGTGTTGGGGGGGGGGGGGTCTGGTGACACATAATGCTCATACATGTTGGGGGGGGGGTTGGTGACACATAATGCTCATACATGTTGGGGGGGTTGGTGACACATAATGCTCATACATGTTGGGGGGGGGGGGGGGGTTGGTGACACATAATGCTCATACATGTTGGGGGGGGGTTGGTGACACATAATGCTCGTACATGTTGGGGGGATTGGTGACACATAATTCTCATACGTGTTGGGGGGGGTCTGGTGACACATAATGCTCATACATGTTGGGGGGGGGGTCTGGTGACACATAATGCTCATACATGTTGGGGGGGGGGTTGGTGACACATAATGCTCATACATGTTGGGGGGGTTGGTGACACATAATTCTCATACGTGTTGGGGGGGGTTGGTGACACATAATGCTCATACATGTTGGGGGGGGTTGGTGACACATAATTCTCATACGTGTTGGGGGGGGGGGTCTGGTGACACATAATGCTCATACATGTTGGGGGGTCTGGTGACACATAATGCTCATACATGTTGGGGGGGGGTCTGGTGACACATAATGCTCATACATGTTGGGGGGGTTTGGTGACACATAATGCTCATACATGTTGGGGGGGGGGGGGTTGGTGACACATAATGCTCATACATGTTGGGGGGGGGTTGGTGACACATAATGCTTATACATGTTGGGGGGGGGTCTGGTGACACATAATGCTCATACATGTTGGGGGGGTCTGGTGACACATAATGCTCATACATGTTGGGGGGGTCTGGTGACACATAATGCTCATACATGTTGGGGGGGGGTCTGGTGACACATAATGCTCATACATGTTAGGGGGGGGGGGTTGGTGACACATAATGCTCATACATGTTGGGGGGGGGGTTTGGTGACACATAATGCTCATACATGTTGGGGGGAGTTGGTGACACATAATGCTCATACATGTTAGGGGGGGGTTGGTGACACATAATGCTCATACATGTTGGGGGGGTCTGGTGACACATAATGCTCATACATGTTGGGGGGGGTTTGGTGACACATAATGCTCATACGTGTTGGGGGGGGGGGGTCTGGTGACACATAACGCTCATACATGTTGGGGGGGGTTGGTGACACATAATGCTCATACGTGTTGGGGGGGGGTCTGGTGACACATAACGCTCATACATGTTGGGGGGGGTTGGTGACACATAATGCTCATACATGTTAGGGGGGGGGGTTGGTGACACATAATGCTCATACATGTTGGGGGGGGTTGGTGACACATAACGCTCATACATGTTGGGGGGGGGGTTGGTGACACATAATGCTCATACATGTTGGGGGGGGGTTGGTGACACATAATGCTCATACATGTTGGGGGGGGGTTGGTGACACATAATGCTCATACATGTTGGGGGGGGGGGGTTGGTGACACATAATGCTCATACATGTTAGGGGGGGGTTGGTGACACATAACGCTCATACATGTTGGGGGGCGGGTTGGTGACACATAATGCTCATACATGTTGGGGGGGTTGGTGACACATAACGTTCATACATGTTGGGGGGGGGGGTCTGGTGACACATAACGCTCATACATGTTGGGGGGGGTTGGTGACACATAATGCTCATACATGTTGGGGGGGGGGGTGGTGACACATAACGCTCATACATGTTAGGCGGCGGGGGGTTGGTGACACATAACGTTCATACATGTTGGGGGGGTCTGGTGACACATAATGCTCATACATGTTGGGGGGGTCTGGTGACACATAATGCTCATACATGTTGGGGGGGGGTTGGTGACACATAATGCTCATACATGTTGGGGGGGGTCTGGTGACACATAACGCTCATACATGTTGGGGGGGGTTGGTGACACATAATGCTCATACATGTTAGGGGGGGGTTGGTGACACATAATGCTCATACATGTTGGGGGGGGGTCTGGTGACACGTAATGCTCATACATGTTGGGGGGGGGGGGTCTGGTGACACATAATGCTCATACATGTTGGGGGGGGTTGGTGACACATAATGCTCATACATGTTGGGGGGGGTTGGTGACACATAATGCTCATACATGTTAGGGGGGGGTTGGTGACACATAATGCTCATACATGTTGGGGGGGGTTTGGTGACACATAATGCTCATACGTATTGGGGGGGGTCTGGTGACACATAACGCTCATACATGTTGGGGGGGGTTGGTGACACATAATGCTCATACATGTTAGGGGGGGGTTGGTGACACATAATGCTCATACATGTTGGGGGGGTTGGTGACACATAATGTTCATACATGTTGGGGGGGGGTCTGGTGACACATAATGCTCATACATGTTAGGGGGGGGTTGGTGACACATAACGTTCATACATGTTGGGGGGGGTCTGGTGACACATAATGCTCATACATGTTGGGGGGGGGGTTGGTGACACATAATGCTCATACATGTTGGGGGGGGTGGTGACACATAATGCTCATACATGTTAGGGGGGGGGGGTTGGTGACACATAACGTTCATACACGTTTTGGGGGGGTCTGGTGACACATAATGCTCATACATGTTGGGGGGGTCTGGTGACACATAATGCTCATACGTGTTGGGGGGGGTCTGGTGACACATAACGCTCATACATGTTGGGGGGGGGTTGGTGACACATAATGCTCATACATGTTAGGGGGGGGGGGTTGGTGACACATAATGCTCATACATGTTGGGGGGGGTTTGGTGACACATAATGCTCATTCATGTTGGGGGGGGTTGGTGACACATAACGTTCATACATGTTGGGGGGGGGGTCTGGTGACACATAATGCTCATACATGCTAGGGGGGGGTTGGTGACACATAACGTTCATACATGTTGGGGGGGGGTCTGGTGACACATAACGTTCATACATGTTGGGGGGGGTTTGGTGACACATAATGCTCATACATGTTGGGGGGGGGTTGGTGACACATAATGCTCATACATGTTAGGGGGGGTTGGTGACACATAGCGTTCATACATGTTGGGGGGGGTCTGGTGACACATAGCGTTCATACATGTTGGGGGGGGGGTCTGGTGACACATAATGCTCATACATGTTGGGGGGGTCTGGTGACACATAATGCTCATACATGTTGGGGGGGGTTTGGTGACACATAATGCTCATACGTGTTGGGGGGGGGTCTGGTGACACATAACGCTCATACATGTTGGGGGGGGGGTTGGTGACACATAATGCTCATACATGTTGGGGGGGGGTCTGGTGACACATAATGCTCATACATGTTGGGGGGGGTTGGTGACACATAATGCTCATACATGTTGGGGGGGGGGTTGGTGACACATAACGTTCATACATGTTGGGGGGGGGGTCTGGTGACACATAATGCTCATACATGTTAGGGGGGGAGGTTGGTGACACATAACGTTCATACATGTTGGGGGGGGGGGGTCTGGTGACACATAACGCTCATACATGTTGGGGGGGGGGTTGGTGACACATAATGCTCATACATGTTAGGGGGGGGTCTGGTGACACATAATGCTCATACATGTTGGGGGGGGTCTGATGACACATAATGCTCATACATGTTGGGGGGGTTGGTGACACATAATGCTCATACATGTTGGGGGGGTTGGTGACACATAATGCTCATACGTGTTGCGGGGGTTGGTGACACATAATGCTCATACATGTTGGGGGGGGTTGGTGACACATAATGCTCATACATGTTGGGGGGGTTGGTGACACATAACGTTCATACATGTTGGGGGGGGTCTGGTGACACATAACGTTCATACATGTTGGGGGGGGGTCTGGTGACACATAATGCTCATACATGTTGGGGGGGGTTGGTGACACATAATGCTCATACATGTTGGGGGGGGGTTGGTGACACATAACGCTCATACATGTTGGGGGGTTGGTGACACATAATGCTCATACATGTTGGGGGGGGGGGGTTTGGTGACACATAATGCTCATACATGTTGGGGGGTCTGGTGACACATAATGCTCATACATGTTGGGGGGGGTTTGGTGACACATAATGCTCATACATGTTGGGGGGGGATTTGGTGACACATAATGCTCATACATGTTGGGGGGGGTTTGGTGACACATAATGCTCATACATGTTGGGGGGGGATTTGGTGACACATAATGCTCATACATGTTGGGGGGGGTTTGGTGACACATAATGCTCATACATGTTGGGGGGGGGCTGGTGACACATAATGCTCATACATGTTAGGGGGGGGTCTGGTGACACATAATGCTCATACATGTTGGGGGGGGTCTGATGACACATAACGTTCATACATGTTGGGGGGGGTTGGTGACACATAATGCTCATACATGTTGGGGGGGGGGGCTGGTGACACATAATGCTCATACATGTTGGGGGGGTCTGATGACACATAACGTTCATACATGTTGGGGGGGGTTGGTGACACATAATGCTCATACATGTTGGGGGGGGGGGTTGGTGACACATAATGCTCATACATGTTAGGGGGGGTTGGTGACACATAATGTTCATACATGTTGGGGGGGGTTGGTGACACATAATGCTCATACATGTTGGGGGGGGGGGTTGGTGACACATAATGCTCATACATGTTAGGGGGGGTTGGTGACACATAATGTTCATACATGTTGGGGGGGGTTGGTGACACATAATGCTCATACATGTTGGGGGGGTTGGTGACACATAATGCTCATACATGTTGGGGGGGGGGTTGGTGACACATAACGTTCATACATGTTGGGGGGGGGGGTCTGGTGACACATAATGCTCATACATGTTGGGGGGGGGGTTGGTGACACATAACGCTTATACATGTTGGGGGGGGGTTGGTGACACATAACGCTTATACATGTTGGGGGGGTTTGGTGACACATAACGCTTATACATGTTGGGGGGGGGTCTGGTGACACATAATTCTCATACATGTTGGGGGGGGGGGTTGGTGACACATAATGCTCATACATGTTGGGGGGGGGGTTGGTGACACATAATGCTTATACATGTTGGGGGGGGGTCTGGTGACACATAATTCTCATACATGTTGGGGGGGGGTTGGTGACACATAATGCTCATACATGTTGGGGGGGGGGGGGTTGGTGACACATAATGCTCATACATGTTGGGGGGGGGTCTGGTGACACATAATTCTCATACATGTTGGGGGGGGTTGGTGACACATAATGCTCATACATGTTGGGGGGGGGGGTTGGTGACACATAATGCTCATACATGTTGGGGGGGGCAGAGTTTGGCAAGTTTGCCTTGGGCTCTAGATGACCTTGTCCCAGTGTCTTGTCGAGAAATGCCCGCCCAGTACTGGGCATGCGCAGCGCTTGCACAGTACCGAGCCTCCGAACATCGGAATTTACGATCAGCTGTAGACGGCGCCTGCCCTGCGCACTATAGCCGACATTGTGCCACACGCTCCCGATGCTCGTGAAAGGCTGCAAGGGGTGGACTTCTTCATGATGTGTGTGAGGGGCGGATGCCTACAGAAGGGGGCGTATTTTGTAATGATGGGCGGTGCTGTTAAGATGAGGGCAGAATTTGTCACCAAACTCAAACACATGACAAAACAAATCTATCTCTGCTATTCTTCCTACACGTGTCGCCCTGAACTCGTGCCGCCCTGAACACGTGTCGCCCTGAACTCGTGGCGCCCTGAACTCGTGCCGCCCTGAACTCGTGCCGCCCTGAACACGTGTCGCCCTGAACTCGTGTCGCCCTGAACTCGTGCCGCCCTGAACTCGTGCCGCCCTGAACTCGTGCCGCCCTGAACACGTGTCGCCCTGAACTCATGTCGCCCTGAATTCGTGCCGCCCTGAACACGTGCCGCCCTGAACACGTGTCGCCCTGAACTCGTGTCGCCCTGAACTCGTGTCGCCCTGAACTCGTGCCGCCCTGAACTCGTGCCGCCCTGAACACGTGTCGCCCTGAACTCGTGTCGCCCTGAACTCGTGTCGCCCTGAACTCGTGCCGCCCTGAACTCGTGCCGCCCTGAACTCGTGTCGCCCTGAACTCGTGTCGCCCTGAACACGTGTCGCCCTGAACTCGTGTCGCCCTGAACTCGTTCCGACCTGAACTCGTGTCGCCCTGAACTCGTGCCGCTCTGAACTCATGCCGCCCTGAACACGTGTCGCCCTGAACTCGTGTTGCCCTGAACTCGTGCCGCCCTGAACTCGTGCCGCCCTGAACACGTGTCGCCCTGAACTCGTGTCGCCCTGAACTCGTGCCGCCCTGAACTCGTGTCGCCCTGAACTCGTGCCGCCCGGAACTCGTGTCACCCTGAACTCGTCTCGCCCTGAACTCGTCTCGCAGAGATACAGATATATTTCTTCAGTCATGTGTTTGAGTTTCGTGACAAATTTCGCCCCCATCCTAACAGCAACGCCCATCATTACAAAACACGCCCCCTTCTGTTGCCATCCGCCCCTCACACACTCCCACAATGAATAAATCCGCCCCTTGCAGCCTTGCCCGAGCATCGGAAGCTTATTCCAATGTTCGGCGGCTTTCACCCGCTCTGTACTGTGCATGCGCAGTACAGGGCGGGCATTATTCGACAAGGGGCATTTCTCATCAGAACACCGGCACTGCTTCCCCCCATCGAATCTTTAGGTGTGACCCCCGTATTACACGGTTTTTGGTAGATCCAAATGAGATTGTATAGAATTGTAGTGTAAAGGAGATTGTATGGTGTATGGTCAGTCATGGTGGCGATAAACACTTCAATAAATGTTCCATTTCTTTTCCGATCGATCTCTTCTGATAAGAATAATCAATCTATATTTGACAACTAGTGATGAGCCGAACACCCCCGGGTTCGGTTCGCACCAGAACCCGCGAACGGACCGAAAGTTCGAACGAACATTAGAACCCTATTAAATACAATGGATGCGAACGTTCGAATTCTAAAGTGCTAATTATAACAACTATTATGCATGTTATTGTCCTAAAAAGGGTTTGGGAACCCGGGTTCTGCACCAGGGGACATGTATCAATGCAAAAAGAAGTTTTAAAAACGGTCGTTTTTCGGGAGCAGTCATTTTAATGATGCATAAAGTGAAAAAAAAAAAGTCAAATATTCCTTTAAATATCGTACCTGGGGGGTGTCTAAAGTATGCCTGTGAAGTGCCACGTGTTTCCCGTGTTTAGAACTGTCCCTGCACAAAATAACATTTCTAAAGGAAAAAAAGCCATTTAAAACTGCTTGCGGCTTTAATGTAATGTCTGGTCCCGGTAATATGGATGAAAATCTTTAAGAAAAATGGCATAGCTACCCCATGACCCCCCCCCCCCACCCCAGCCCATTACCAGCCCCTTTGGGTCTTGTATGGATATTAAGGGGAACCCCGCACACAAAATAAAAAAGGCCCTATATACTCTGAACAGCCGTATACAGGCGGTGCATACAAGACAGGGACTGTAGGTTTGTTCTTATGTAGAATCTGTTTGTAATTTTGAACAGGTACATTGTTTAAGTGTAGCTCCAGCCCAAAAATCTATTTTTAAGCTTTTTGGGAAACATAGGGAAGGGTTATCACCCCTGTAACATTTGTTTTGCTGTCTGTGCCCCTGTTCAGAACATTTCACCTCACTTTCCGTCCCAATGACAACTGTTTTTGAAATGTGGTGTTTTTCTTGAAACAAGGATTGCTGATAAAGCATCAGTACAGAGGAGACACCTTTCTCCCATATTTATTCTTACAGGAGAGAATTTTCCTTCCTAGGGGTAGATTTCCTCTCACTTCCTGTTGTCTTCTTGCGTTTGCAAGTAGGAGTCGTTTGTAAGTTGGATGTTTGAAAGTAGGGACCTGCCGTATATACTCTGCAGAAATAGGCCCCTTAGTTGTTGGTGTTGGCACAACACTGTAAGCACTCACAGTTACTCTTGGTTGGTGCTGGAACGCCCTGCTGTCAACTATTATATCAGGAATTTTAATTACATATAATTGTTGAACAGTGGTAGTAAAAATTGGGGCTTTGATGGTGGTGCTGGTGCCACAACACTGTAAGCCCTGACAGTTACTCTTGGTGGGTGTAGCAATGGGCCCTGCTGTGAATTATTAGATCAAGAATTGTAATTGCATGCCCCTGTTGAACAGGGGCTGAAAAATTGGGCCTTTCGTGGTGGTGGTGGTGGTGGTGGTGTTGCCACAAGACTGTAAGCCCTCAGAGTTACTCTTGGTGGGTGCAGGAATGGGCCCTGCTGTGAATTATTAGATCAAGAATTGTAATTACATGCCCCTTTTGAACAGGGGCTGAAAAATTGGGCCTTTCGTGGTGGTGGTGGTGATGGTGGTGCTGGTGCCACAACACTGTAAGCCCTGACAGTTACTCTTGGTGGGCGCAGCAATGGGCCCTGCTGTGAATTATTAGATCAATAATTATAATTGCATGCCCCTGTTGAACAGGGGCTGAAAAATTGGGCCTTTCGTGGTGGTGGTGGTGGTGGTGGTGTTGACACAACACTGTAAGCCCTCAGAGTTACTCTTGGTGGGTGCAGGAATGGGCCCTGCTGTGAATTATTAGATCAAGAATTGTAATTACATGCCCCTGTTAAACAGGGGCTGAAAAATTGGGCCTTAGCCACTGGTGGCGGCACCCATAAACAAAAATGATCTTCCAAGCTATCATCATCAATCGTATCATTGAGGACTCGGAGGAGGAGGATAGCCAGTCAACATAACAGCACAGGCACTCAGCATCAGCATCAGTCTTTAAGGGATGTGACATGTTAAAATCAATTAGTCTGTTATATCAGCATCAGGTGTGTGGTAGCTGGTGGTGATCCAAGACTGGTTCATCTTGATGAAAGTCAGTCGATCAACCGAGTCGGTGGACAGGCGCACCCTGTGATCCGTGACAAATCCTCCAGCAGCACTGAATGTGCGTTCCGAAAGAACGCTGGATGCAGGACAGGCCAGTAGCTCAATTGCATACTGTGCAAGCTCTGGCCAGTGATCCATCCTCAAGACCCAGTAAGCCAGAGGATTTTCGGTGGGGAAGGTGTCCAAGTCTGACCTTGCCCCTAGATATTCCTGCACCATGTTTATCAGACGCTGGCGATGGTTGCTGGAACCGATCATACTTTGGGGCTGCGGACTAAAGAATTGTCTGAACGCATCGGTCAGACGGCCACCTTCCCCACCGCTCCTTCTTTGACTGGCCGAAGCCTCAGCAACTCGTTGTCCAGGACCAGGAGTTTGCAACCTCCCAGTCTCTGGGAACGCGTTGCACAGACCTTTCTGCAAGGCCTCCCGGAGTTGTCTCATCCTCTGCTCCCTCTGCGACGGTAACATAAGGTCCGCAACCTTACCCTTGTACCGTGGATCAAGGAGAGTGGCCAGCCAGTAATGGTCCCTCTCCTTGATCCGAAGAATACGAGGATCCTTCCGCAGACTTTGCAGGATCAGGGAGGCCATGCAGCGTAGGTTTGCTGAGGCATTCGCTCCGGAGTCCTCTGGGTCACTAAGGACGACATGATCCGCAGCCACCTCCTCCCAGCCACGTACAAGTCCACTGGTTTCTTGGGACTGTAAATCATCCCTAAAAGACTGCTGCTGATGATGCTGAGTGCCAGCCTCCACCTCCATGCTGACACAATCCTCCTCCTCCTCCTCCTCCTCCTCCTCCTCCTCTTCCTGTGCGATGGGTGGGACAGAAGGAACACTGTCTGGGTAAAGGGGGCCTTGAGAGGCAAGGAAGTCCTCCTCTTCCTGCCTCTGTTCTGCCTCAAGTGCCCTGTCCATTATTCCACGCAGCGTGTGCTCCAACAGGTGGACAAGAGGTACAGTGTCACTGATGCATGCACTGTCACTGCTCACCATCCTCGTGGCCTCCTCAAATGGTGCCAGGACAGTGCATGCATCCCTGATCATGCCCCACTGGCGTGGAGAAAAAAAACCAAGCTCCCCTGACCCTGTCCTGGTGCCGTAGTCGCACAGGTACTCATTGATGGCCCTCTGCTGCGTGTGCAGCCGCTGCAGCATGGCCAACGTTGAGTTCCACCTGGTGGGCATGTCACATATAAGGCGGTTCTTGGGCAGGTTCAACTCCTTTTGCAGCTCAGCCAGGCGAGCACTGGCATTATAAGATCTGCGGAAATGCACACAGACTTTCCTGGCCTGCCTCAGGACATCCTGTAAGCCCGGGTACCTGCCCAAGAAGCGCTGCACCACCAGGTTAAGGACGTGAGCCACACAGGGCACATGGGTCAGTTGTCCCTGTCGGAGGGCGGAGAGGAGGTTGGTGCCATTGTCGCAAACCACCATTCCTGGCTTAAGCTGGCGTGGCGTCAACCACCTCTCGGCCTGGCCCTGCAGAGCAGACAGGACCTCTGCCCCAGTGTGGCTTCTGTCCCCCAAACACACCAGCGCAAGCACGGCATGGCATCTTTTTGCCTGCGTACTTGCGTAGCCCCGTGAACGGCTACGGAGCACCGCTGGTTCATAGGACAAACCACAGGAAGAGGCCATGGAGGAAGAAGAAGAGGAGGGGGTGGAGGAGAGAGGTGTGTCACAACCAGTAGTAGCATTTTGGAGGCGTGGCGGTGGGACAACCTCCAACACTACTGCACCTTGTCCTGAATCCTTCCCAGCTGCCAAAAGAGTGACCCAATGGGCCGTGAAAGAAAGGTAACGTCCCTGTCCATGCCTGCTGGACCATGAGTCAGCGGTAATATGCACCTTACCGCTGACCGCCCTGTCCAGCGAGGCCAAGACATTGCCTTCCACATGCCGGTAGAGAGCCGGAATAGCCTTCCGTGAGAAAAAGTGGCGTTTGGGAACCTGCCACTGAGGAACTGCACATTGCACAAACTCACGGAAGGGGGCCGAGTCTACCAACTGAAAAGGCAGCAGTTGAAGCGCTAGCAATTTAGCCAAGCTAGCATTCAACCGCTGGGCATGTGGATGGCTGGGAGTGAACTTCTTTCGACGGTCCAGCAGCTGGGGCAGGGAAATTTGCCTGCTAGAATCGGACGTCGGTGTACTGCTAGCAGAGTGGCCGCAAGTACTTGGCTGTGACACACCTAATTCTACACCTTCATTCCTCTCAGTGCATGTTTCAGAGAGGACTGAAGTTATAGTGGGGTTGGAGATCCCAGCTGATGCGGTGCAAGGAGAGGTCCGCTTTGTTCTTTGGTGTGGGTCTTTAAGGTAGGCTTGCCAACGAGCTGCATGGCAGGTCAACATATGTCTGGTCAGGCATGTGGTACCCAAGCGGCTGATGTTTTGGCCACGCGATATACGCTTGAGACATATGTTGCAAACAGCAGCTGTGCGATCTGATGCACTAGCCTCAAAAAAGGCCCACACCAAAGAACTTTTTGAATGACGGGCAGAGGCAGCGCCCTGCACAGGCGGAGCTCTGCGGTGTGATTCCGTCGGTGTACTGCCCTTACGCTGGCCACCAAAGGGCATCCTGCCTCGTTGGAGATGTGCCTCCTCCTCATCCTCCTCCTCCTCCTCTCTCCTATTAGGCACCCACGTGGAGTCAGTGACCTCATCATCCCCTCCCTCCTCATCACTGGAGCCAATCTGGCAGTATGCTGCAGCTGCTGGAACATGACTGCCAGATTGGTGTCCTTCTTGAGCATCCCCTCTGTCTGCTCTCACGCTACTGCCTTCCTCTAGCTGGGTTTCATCATCAGACCCTTCGAAACGCTGGGCATCCTCCTGGAGCATGTACCCAACACTGTGCTCAAACAGTTCGGGGGACTCCTCAGGAGGAGGACATGGTGGGTCTAGGGAAGGAGTGACTGATGATGAGTCTGACATTGATACCAGGGAAGACGACGCTTTGGCAGCTGCTTTTCCAGTACCCTGAGCCTGGGTGAGAGAGGATGAGGAGGAGGAGGAGGGCTTGGTCATCCACTCTACCAAGTCTTCGGCATGATGTGGCTCAACATGTCCAGCTGCCGAAAAGAAGGACAAGCGTGTCCCATGGCCATGTGCTGATGACAATGCACCGCGTCCACGACCAGCACTGTTGCCCCCAGACACAGAGCCTGCTTGCCCTCTTTTATTGCCTCCTGACTGTCTGCCTCTCCTTGTTTGCCTTCCAGACATTCTAATAGATGGCCTGCAGGGAGATGGGAAAAAAGCAATAAGGGCTACCTTCAGGTGTCCTTCTCTGTCCCTTGAAACAAGGACTTGCAGAGTGAAATAAACTGACACTCTCCCTACCTACAGTTTTCTGTCCCTAGAATAAATGTTTTTTTTAAGCACAATATAGCACAAGGACAATTCACTCACTGTCCTTACAGGTCCCTGGAAACAAGGACTTGCAGAGTGAAAGAAAAAAAACACTCTCCCTACCTACAGTTTTCTGTCCCTAGAAAAAATGTTTTTTTTAATCACAATATAGCACAAGGACAATTCAGTCACTGTCCTTCCAGGTCCCTGGAAACAAGGACTTGCAGAGTGAAATAAACTGACACTCTCCCTACCTACAGTTTTCTGTCCCTAGAATAAATGTTTTTTTTAATCACAATATAGCACAAGGACAATTCAGTCACTGTCCTTCCAGGTCCCTGGAAACAAGGACTTGCAGAGTGAAATAAACTGACACTCTCCCTACCTACAGTTTTCTGTCCCTAGAATAAATGTTTTTTTTAATCACAATATAGCACAAGGACAATTCAGTCACTGTCCTTCCAGGTCCCTGGAAACAAGGACTTGCAGAGTGAAATAAACTGACACTCTCCCTACCTACAGTTTTCTGTCCCTAGAATAAATGTTTTTTTTAAGCACAATATAGCACAAGGACAATTCACTCACTGTCCTTCCAGGTCCCTGGAAACAAGGACTTGCAGAGTGAAATAAACTGACACTCTCCCTACCTACAGTTTTCTGTCCCTAGAATAAATGTTTTTTTTAATCACAATATAGCACAAGGACAATTCAGTCACTGTCCTTCCAGGTCCCTGGAAACAAGGACTTGCAGAGTGAAATAAACTGACACTCTCCCTACCTACAGTTTTCTGTCCCTAGAATAAATGTTTTTTTTAATCACAATATAGCACAAGGAGAATTACCTCACTGTCCTTCCAGGTCCCTGGAAACAAGGACTTGCAGAGTGAAATAAACTGACACTCTCCCTACCTACAGTTTTCTGTCCCTAGAATAAATGTTTTTTTTAATCACAATATAGCACAAGGACAATTCAGTCACTGTCCTTCCAGGTCCCTGGAAACAAGGACTTGCAGAGTGAAATAAACTGACACTCTCCCTACCTACAGTTTTCTGTCCCTAGAATAAATGTTTTTTTTAATCACAATATAGCACAAGGACAATTCAGTCACTGTCCTTCCAGGTCCCTGGAAACAAGGACTTGCAGAGTGAAATAAACTGACACTCTCCCTACCTACAGTTTTCTGTCCCTAGAATAAATGTTTTTTTTAATCACAATATAGCACAAGGACAATTCAGTCACTGTCCTTCCAGGTCCCTGGAAACAAGGACTTGCAGAGTGAAATAAACTGACACTCTCCCTACCTACAGTTTTCTGTCCCTAGAATAAATGTTTTTTTTAATCACAATATAGCACAAGGACAATTCAGTCACTGTCCTTCCAGGTCCCTGGAAACAAGGACTTGCAGAGTGAAATAAACTGACACTCTCCCTACCTACAGTTTTCTGTCCCTAGAATAAATGTTTTTTTTAATCACAATATAGCACAAGGACAATTCAGTCACTGTCCTTCCAGGTCCCTGGAAACAAGGACTTGCAGAGTGAAATAAACTGACACTCTCCCTACCTACAGTTTTCTGTCCCTAGAATAAATGTTTTTTTTAATCACAATATAGCACAAGGACAATTCAGTCACTGTCCTTCCAGGTCCCTGGAAACAAGGACTTGCAGAGTGAAATAAACTGACACTCTCCCTACCTACAGTTTTCTGTCCCTAGAATAAATGTTTTTTTTAAGCACAATATAGCACAAGGACAATTCACTCACTGTCCTTCCAGGTCCCTGGAAACAAGGACTTGCAGAGTGAAATAAACTGACACTCTCCCTACCTACAGTTTTCTGTCCCTAGAATAAATGTTTTTTTTAATCACAATATAGCACAAGGACAATTCAGTCACTGTCCTTCCAGGTCCCTGGAAACAAGGACTTGCAGAGTGAAATAAACTGACACTCTCCCTACCTACAGTTTTCTGTCCCTAGAATAAATGTTTTTTTTAATCACAATATAGCACAAGGAGAATTACCTCACTGTCCTTCCAGGTCCCTGGAAACAAGGACTTGCAGAGTGAAATAAACTGACACTCTCCCTACCTACAGTTTTCTGTCCCTAGAATAAATGTTTTTTTTAATCACAATATAGCACAAGGACAATTCAGTCACTGTCCTTCCAGGTCCCTGGAAACAAGGACTTGCAGAGTGAAATAAACTGACACTCTCCCTACCTACAGTTTTCTGTCCCTAGAATAAATGTTTTTTTTAATCACAATATAGCACAAGGACAATTCAGTCACTGTCCTTCCAGGTCCCTGGAAACAAGGACTTGCAGAGTGAAATAAACTGACACTCTCCCTACCTACAGTTTTCTGTCCCTAGAATAAATGTTTTTTTTAATCACAATATAGCACAAGGACAATTCAGTCACTGTCCTTCCAGGTCCCTGGAAACAAGGACTTGCAGAGTGAAATAAACTGACACTCTCCCTACCTACAGTTTTCTGTCCCTAGAATAAATGTTTTTTTTAATCACAATATAGCACAAGGACAATTCAGTCACTGTCCTTCCAGGTCCCTGGAAACAAGGACTTGCAGAGTGAAATAAACTGACACTCTCCCTACCTACAGTTTTCTGTCCCTAGAATAAATGTTTTTTTTAATCACAATATAGCACAAGGACAATTCAGTCACTGTCCTTCCAGGTCCCTGGAAACAAGGACTTGCAGAGTGAAATAAACTGACACTCTCCCTACCTACAGTTTTCTGTCCCTAGAATAAATGTTTTTTTTAAGCACAATATAGCACAAGGACAATTCACTCACTGTCCTTCCAGGTCCCTGGAAACAAGGACTTGCAGAGTGAAATAAACTGACACTCTCCCTACCTACAGTTTTCTGTCCCTAGAATAAATGTTTTTTTTAATCACAATATAGCACAAGGACAATTCAGTCACTGTCCTTCCAGGTCCCTGGAAACAAGGACTTGCAGAGTGAAATAAACTGACACTCTCCCTACCTACAGTTTTCTGTCCCTAGAATAAATGTTTTTTTTAATCACAATATTGCACAAGGACAATTCAGTCACTGTCCTTCCAGGTCCCTGGAAACAAGGACTTGCAGAGTGAAATAAACTGACACTCTCCCTACCTACAGTTTTCTGTCCCTAGAATAAATGTTTTTTTTAATCACAATATAGCACAAGGACAATTCAGTCACTGTCCTTCCAGGTCCCTGGAAACAAGGACTTGCAGAGTGAAATAAACTGACACTCTCCCTACCTAGAGTTTTCTGTCCCTAGAATAAATGTTTTTTTTAAGCACAATATAGCACAAGGACAATTCACTCACTGTCCTTCCAGGTCCCTGGAAACAAGGACTTGCAGAGTGAAATAAACTGACACTCTCCCTACCTACAGTTTTCTGTCCCTAGAATAAATGTTTTTTTTAATCACAATATTGCACAAGGACAATTCAGTCACTGTCCTTCCAGGTCCCTGGAAACAAGGACTTGCAGAGTGAAATAAACTGACACTCTCCCTACCTACAGTTTTCTGTCCCTAGAATAAATGTTTTTTTTAAGCACAATATAGCACAAGGACAATTCACTCACTGTCCTTAGAGGTCCCTGGAAACAAGGACTTGCAGAGTGAAAGAAAAAAAACACTCTCCCTACCTACAGTTTTCTGTCCCTAGAAAAAATGTTTTTTTTTAAGCACAATATAGCACAAGGACAATTCACTCACTGTCCTTCCAGGTCCCTGGAAACAAGGACTTGCAGAGTGAAAGAAAAAAAACACTCTCCCTACCTACAGTTTTCTGTCCCTAGAAAAAATGTTTTTTTTAATCACAATATAGCACAAGGACAATTCACTCACTGTCCTTACAGGTCCCTGGAAACAAGGACTTGCAGAGTGAAAGAAAAAAAACACTCTCCCTACCTACAGTTTTCTGTCCCTAGAAAAAATGTTTTTTTTAATCACAATATAGCACAAGGACAATTCACTCACTGTCCTTACAGGTCCCTGGAAACAAGGACTTGCAGAGTGAAATAAACTGACACTCTCCCTACCTAGAGTTTTCTGTCCCTAGAATAAATGTTTTTTTTAAGCACAATATAGCACAAGGACAATTCACTCACTGTCCTTCCAGGTCCCTGGAAACAAGGACTTGCAGAGTGAAAGAAACTGACACTGTCCCTACCTAGAGTTTTCTGTCCCTAGAATAAATGTTTTTTTTAAGCACACTATAGCAGAAGCACAAAACACACTGACACTCTCCCTACCTATCCTTCTCTTTCCCTAAACTAAAGGAATCCAGGTTAAGCAAGAAAGAAATAACAGTCACTGTCCCTGCCTATGCTACTCTATCCCTGCTCCGGAACACACTACACTAGGCCGCCGTGCTGGCGGCCTTTTATAGTGTGGGGCGTGTACTAAACACCCTCAGCAATAATTGGCCACAGGCATCCTGCCTGTGGCCAATCATTGCTCTCCTCGCTGCCGGCGCTGTGATTGGCCAAGCATGCGGGGTCACAGTGCATGCTTGCCCAATCACAGCGCCTGGATGACACTGCGATGGCGTAGTGCATTGTGGGCCGTTCGCGTCACTCGAATTTGGCGCGAACGGCCCAAATCGTTCGATCTTCGTCGAACGATCGAACAGCCGATGTTCGACTCGAACACGAAGCTCATCCCTATTGACAACCCATCATCTGACTGATCTGTCACACATGGAAAGGTGGCTCTTTGATTGATGGTTATCGATCTCTGTATTCTCATTACCTGATCGATCGAGGTGTGATTTCCATTCTCAGTGATTTCGGTATTTTTCCACCCTGGCCATTCAATGCCGTTTGATGGAATCCAATCTAAAATGATCAGAAGGGAGGTTACAGCTATTGATCGATTTGCACATTGATTGGATGATAAAATTGAAGCGGGTGTGGCCCCCATTAGAGTCATGTGATGCGTTTAGATGCACAGGTGTCCGTCTATGAAGCATTGAAATCCATTCACTGCTTCGTTCTCCGGCGTTCTCAGTGGAGATCTCTGTCCTCTGGGTGTCAGTTCATGAAGAGGAGAAGATCGATTCACCCTTGGAAGAGAGAATCGATCTACCAACACTTCCAACACTGGAGAACGGCCCCCGATGCCAACACTGGAGAACGGCCCCCGATACCAACACTGGAGAGCGGCCCCCGATACCAACACTGGAGAGCAGCCCCCGCTTCCAACACTGGAGAACGGCCCCCAATGCCAACACTGGACAGCGGCCCCCGATACCAACACTGGAGAGCGGCCCCCGATACCAACACTGGAGAGCGGCCCCCGATACCAACACTGGAGAGCAGCCCCGCTTCCAACACTGGAGAAAGGCCCCCAATACCAACACTGGAAAACGGCCCCCGATACCAACACTGGAGAACAGCCCCCAATACCAACACTGGAGAGCGGCCCCCGATACCAACACTGGAGAACGGCCCCCAATACCAACACTGGAGAACAGCCCCCGATACCAACACTGGAGAGCGGCCCCCGATACCAACACTGGAGAAAGGCCCCCGATACCAACACTGGAGAATGGCCCCCGATACGAACACTGGAGAGCGCCCCCCGATACCAACACTGGAGAGCGGCCCCCGATACCAACACTGGAGAACGGCCCCCGATACCAACACTGGAGAACGGCCCCCGATACCAACACTGGAGAACGGCCCCCGATACCAACACTGGAGAACGGCCCCCGATACCAACACTGGAGAGCGGCCCCCGATACCAACACTGGAGAACGGCCCCCGATACCAACACTGGAGAGCGGCCCCCGATACCAACACTGGAGAACGGCCCCCGATACCAACACTGGAGAACGGCCCCCGATACCAACACTGGAGAGCGGCCCCCGATACCAACACTGGAGAGCGGCCCCCGATACCAACACTGGAGAACGGCCCCCAATACCAACACTGGAGAACAGCCCCCGATACCAACACTGGAGAAAGGCCCCCGATGCCAACACTGGAGAACGGCCCCCGATACCAACACTGGAGAACGGCCCCCGATACCAACACTGGAGAACGGTCCCTGATACCAACACTGGAGAGCGGCCCCCGATACCAACACTGGAGAACGGCCCCCGATACCAACACTGGAGAACGGCCCCCGATACCAACACTGGAGAACGGCCCCCGATACCAACACTGGAGAACAGCCCCCGATACCAACACTGGAGAATGGCCCCCGATACAAACACTGGAGAGCGGCCCCCGATACCAACACTGGAGAAAGGCCCCCGATACCAACACTGGAGAACGGCCCCCGATACCAACACTGGAGAGCGGCCCCCGATACCAACACTGGAGAACGGCCTCCGATACCAACACTGGAGAACGGCCCCCGATACCAACACTGGAGAACGGCCCCCGATACCAACACTGGAGAACGGCCCCCGATACCAACACTGGAGAACGGCCCCCGATACCAACACTGGAGAACGGCCCCCGATACCAACACTGGACAGCGGCCCCCGATACCAACACTGGAGAGCGGCCCCCGATGCCAACACTGGAGAACGGCCCCCGATACCAACACTGGAGAGCGGCCCCCAATGCCAACACTGGAGAGCGGCCCCCGATGCCAACACTGGAGAACGGCCCCCGATACCAACACTGGAGAACGGCCCCCGATACCAACACTGGAGAACGGCCCCCGATACCAACACTGGAGAACGGCCCCCGATACCAACACTGGAGAACGGCCCCCGATACCAACACTGGAGAACGGCCCCCGATACCAACACTGGAGAACGGCCCCCGATACCAACACTGGAGAATGGCCCCCGATACTAACACTGGAGAACGGCCCCCGATACCAACACTGGAGAGCGGCCCCCGATACCAACACTGGAGAACGGCCCCCGATACCAACACTGGAGAGCGGCCCCCGATACCAACACTGGAGAACGGCCCCCGATACCAACACTGGAGAACGGCCCCCGATACCAACACTGGAGAACGGCCCCCCGATACCAACACTGGAGAACGGCCCCCGATACTAACACTGGAGAACGGCCCCCCGATACCAACACTGGAGAAAGGCCCCCGATACTAACACTGGAGAACGGCCCCCGATACCAACACTGGAGAACGGCCCCCGATACCAACACTGGAGAGCGGCCCCCGATACCAACACTGGAGAACGGCCCCCGATACCAACACTGGAGAACGGCCCCCGATACCAACACTGGAGAACGGCCCCCCGATACCAACACTGGAGAGCGGCCCCCGATACCAACACTTGAGAACGGCCCCCGATACCAACACTGGAGAGCGGCCCCCGATACCAACACTGGAGAACGGCCCCCGATACCAACACTGGAGAACGGCCCCCGATACCAACACTGGAGAACGGCCCCCGATACCAACACTGGAGAACAACCCCCGATACCAACACTGGAGAACGGCCCCCGATGCCAACACTGGAGAACGGCCCCGATACCAACACTGGAGAGCGGCCCCCGATACCAACACTGGAGAGCGGCCCCCGATATCAACACTGGAGAACGGCCCCCGATACCAACACTGGAGAACGGCCCCCGATACTAACACTGGAGAACGGCCCCCGATACCAACACTGGAGAACGGCCCCCGATACTAACACTGGAGAACGGCCCCCGATACTAACACTGGAGAACGGCCCCCGATACCAACACTGGAGAACGGCCCCCGATACCAACATTGGAGAACGGCCCCCGATACCAACACTGGAGAGCGGCCCCCGATACCAACACTGGAGAGCGGCCCCCGATACCAACACTGGAGAGCGGCCCCCGATACCAACACTGGAGAACGGCCCCCGATACCAACACTGGAGAACGGCCCCCGATACCAACACTGGAGAACGGCCCCCGATACCAACACTGGAGAACGGCCCCCGATACCAACACTGGAGAACGGCCCCCGATACCAACACTGGAGAGCGGCCCCCGATACCAACACTGGAGAACGGCCCCCGATACCAACACTGGAGAGCGGCCCCCGATACCAACACTGGATAACGGCCCCCGATACCAACACTGGAGAGCGGCCCCCGATACCAACACTGGAGAACGGCCCCCGATACCAACACTGGAGAGCGGCCCCCGATACCAACACTGGAGAACGGCCCCCGATACCAACACTGGAGAACGGCCCCCGATACCAACACTGGAGAACGGCCCCCGATACCAACACTGGAGAACGGCCCCCGATACCAACACTGGAGAACGGCCCCCGATACCAACACTGGAGAACGGCCCCCGATACCAACACTGGAGAACGGCCCCCCGATACCAACACTGGAGAACGGCCCCCGATACCAACACTGGAGAACGGCCCCCGATACCAACACTGGAGAGCGGCCCCCGATACCAACACTGGAGAACGGCCCCCGATACCAACACTGGAGAACGGCCCCTGATACCAACACTGGAGAACGGCCCCCGATACCAACACTGGAGAACGGCCCCCGATACCAACACTGGAGAACGGCCCCCGATACCAACACTGGAGAACGGCCCCCGATACCAACACTGGAGAGCGGCCCCCGATACCAACACTGGAGAGCGGCCCCCGATACCAACACTGGAGAACGGCCCCCGATACCAACACTGGAGAGCGGCCCCCGATACCAACACTGGAGAGCGGCCCCCGATACCAACACTGGAGAGCGGCCCCCGATACCAACACTGGAGAACGGCCCCCGATACCAACACTGGAGAGCGGCCCCCGATACCAACACTGGAGAACGGCCCCCGATACCAACACTGGAGAGCGGCCCCCGATACCAACACTGGAGAGCGGCCCCCGATACCAACACTGGAGAACGGCCCCCGATACCAACACTGGAGAACGGCCCCCGATACCAACACTGGAGAACGGCCCCCGATACCAACACTGGAGAACGGCCCCCGATACCAACACTGGAGAACGGCCCCCAATACCAACACTGGAGAAAGGCCCCCGATACCAACACTGGAGAACGGCCCCCCGATACCAACACTGGAGAGCGGCCCCCGATACCAACACTGGAGAGCGGCCCCCGATACCAACACTGGAGAGCGGCCCCCGATACCAACACTGGAGAACGGCCCCTGATACCAACACTGGAGAACGGCCCCCGATACCAACACTGGAGAACGGCCCCCGATACCAACACTGGAGAACGGCCCCCGATACCAACACTGGAGAACGGCCCCCGATACCAACACTGGAGAGCGGCCCCCGATACCAACACTGGAGAGCGGCCCCCGATACCAACACTGGAGAGCGGCCCCCGATACCAACACTGGAGAACGGCCCCCGATACCAACACTGGAGAGCGGCCCCCGATACCAACACTGGAGAGCGGCCCCCGATACCAACACTGGAGAGCGGCCCCCGATACCAACACTGGAGAACGGCCCCCGATACCAACACTGGAGAGCGGCCCCCGATACCAACACTGGAGAGCGGCCCCCGATACCAACACTGGAGAGCGGCCCCCGATACCAACACTGGAGAACGGCCCCCGATACCAACACTGGAGAGCGGCCCCCGATACCAACACTGGAGAAATACCGAGATGTCAGTTTAGTAACCACTTGCCGACCGCCGATGTACGTCGGCAGAATGGCACGGCTGCGCACATTGGCGTACAGGTACGTCCCCTTTGTGCGAGCCGGTCGGGAACTCTGTGACCCGCGGATCCGATCCCCGCCGGTGTCCCGCGATCGGGTCACAGAGCTGAAGAACGGGGAGATGTCAGTGTAAACAAACCTTTCCCCGTTCTTCCTAGTGACAGGACACTGATCGTCTGTTCCCTCTCATCAGGAGCGGAGATCAGTGTCATGTCACTCGTAGCCACGCCCCCCTAACAGTAAGAATCACTCCCTAGGAAACACTTAACCCCTTCAGCGCCCCCTACAGGTTAACCCCTTCACTGCCAGTCACATTTATACAGTAATCAGTGCATTTTTATAGCACTGACAATGATGTCAAAAGTGTCCGATGTGTCCGCCATAATGTCGCAGTCATGATAAAAATCGCTGATCGCCGCCATTACTAGTAAAAAAAAAGTGATTAATAAAAATGCCATAAATCTATCCCCTATTTTGTAAACGCTATAACTTTTGCGCAAACCAATCAATAAACGCTTATTGCGATTTTTTTTACCAGAAATATGTAGAAGAAGAAAACGTATCGAACTAAACTGAGGAAAAAAATGTTTTTTATATAATTTTGGGGATATTTATTTTAGGAAAAAGTAAAAAATATCGCATTTTATTTTCAAAATTGTCGCTCTATTTTTGTTTATAGTGCAAAAAATAAAAACCACCGAGGAGATCAAATACCACCAAAAGAAAGCTCTATTTGTGGGGTAAAAAGGACGTCAATTTTGTTTGGGAGCCACGTCGCACGACCGCGCAATTGTCAGCTAAAGCGACGCAGTGCCGAATCGCAAAAAGTGGCCTGGTCTTTGGGCAGCCGAATCCTCCGGGGCTGAAGTGGTTAAGCCGTGATAAACAATCAATACACAGACAGACGGCGTGGTAATGCTAATAAAATAACGAGTCCCCCTTATAATATATATATATACACATAAATATGACGGTGGGGGGGGGGGGGTACGCGGTTATAGTGTTGGGGGGTCTGAAGGAGGTAGAAAGAAGTTAAAGATCTTCCTCCTCGGATCCCCCGGGATTCCCTCTTCTCTCCTCCTCTGAGTTGGTGAATCGGGGAGGTGAATTCTGACTCGGATCGCCAGTGAAGCGCTGAGATCGCAGCTTTCTGTGTCATTCAATGAGACTTCTCACTGTGCGGAGATCATCGGCGGGAAAAAATCTTCCCCCCCTCCCCCCCCCCCCCCCAATTATCTCCGTGTCCTAAACTGTTTATGGACTGTGATCGGTGCCGATCCTCGGGATCACCGCTCATCACTGCTCAGGTTGGGGTTCTTCTTTAAAGACTGTGAGCCCCGGGATGGACAACCTGTATCCACAGGCGCAGCACAACACGCCTGTGCTAAGAATGAAGATGTTCAGGATTGGAGCATCCCTTCGGGTGACACCCCCTCAGCCACCATTGGGTCACCCCATTACATCACCATGATGGTGGCTGCTGATGTCATCGGTGGTGTGCTCCATGATCAGGGGTGGGTGTGACGCCTGGAAGTGCAAAGACAAAAATCCACCCAGGTTACCGTCACCATCTCCGCCACCCTGGGGCCCCCGGCATGTGACAACCCCGGGGCCCCCGGCATGTGACAAGCGACACCGAGCCAGATACAGCTTATGAAAAGCTCGCTCTTTCCAATCAGTCAGTAATCCTTTCAGGGGGAAATTAATGGAGACCCCCTCCCCCTCCCAGCAGCCGGCTTATCCCCCCCCCCCCCCAGTGACTTCACCCCCTCACTGCTGGCCAGCTGTATAGAAAAGACACACAAGCCACTGTTCAGCACTGGCGGGGGTTAAAAGCTTCTACTGACCCCCCAGAACACACAGCGGCCATATGGTTCCCCCCCCCCCCCCTCGCTAATCCCCCTTCACTACCACAGATGTTCTCCCTTCTCCTAAATCCGGCCCCTTTATTAACTTTATATATAAAGACAGACAGACAGACAGTATACGGTATATACCTCTCTACCCGTCACCTGACATGTCCCCAATGTTCTCAGATCGGCCAATTATATCTCCCGTCACATCCCAATCTACATTACATTGTTCCTTCTCTATCCACCCAACAGTCTATGCTCATCTCCTTCATTCCTTCATTCCCACATCTATCTCCTTCATTCCTTCATTCCCATGTCTGTCTCCTTCATTCCTATGTCTGTCTCCTTCATTTCCATGTCTGTCTCCTTCATTCCTTCATTCCCATGTCTGTCTCCTTCATTCCCATGTCTGTCTCCTTCATTCCTTCATTCCCATGTCTGTCTCCTTCATTCCTTCATTCCTACATCTATCTCCTTCATTCCTTCATTCCCATGTCTGTCTCCTTCATTCCTTCATTCCCATGTCTGTCTCCTTCATTCCCATGTCTGTCTCCTTCATTCCTTCATTCCCATGTCTGTCTCCTTCATTCCTTCATTCCCATGTCTGTCTCCTTCATTCCCATGTCTGTCTCCTTCATTCCTTCATTCCCATGTCTGTCTCCTTCATTCCTTCATTCCCATGTCTGTCTCCTTCATTCCCATGTCTGTCTCCTTCATTCCTTCATTCCCATGTCTGTCTCCTTCATTCCTTCATTCCCATGTCTGTCTCCTTCATTCCCATGTCTGTCTCCTTCATTCCTTCATTCCCATGTCTGTCTCCTTCATTCCTTCATTCCCATGTCTGTCTCCTTCATTCCTTCATTCCTATGTCTGTCTCCTTTATTCCTTCATTCCCATGTCTGTCTCTTGAGGCTCCTCGTCTCTCTATACAATTCCTCTCTGTCCCTGGCTCTGTCTGCTGTTGTTTCTCCCTCTCCTCCTCCTCACCTTTCTTTACATCTCCCACTCTTTCTTTCTTATTCTTTTTCCTCTCATTGTCTCCCATCCCCTTTTCATTTCCATATATACATAATATCTGCCACTTTGTCTCCTCTCTATCTATCGCCTGTTCTCTCTCTCTCTCTGTCTCCCTTGCTCTCTCCTCTTCTCCTCCTCTCTCTTCTCTCCCTCTCTCTCTCTTCCCCCTTTATCGTTCTCTCGCCTCTTCTTCTTTAACTTTCCCCCTGCCCTTTCTATCTCCCCTTTTCTCTCTCTCCTCTCCCTCTTTTCTCGCTCTCTCTCTCCCCCTCTTTATGCCTTCTCA